>JAXQQM020088107.1:0-320646 GCA_034641835.2 Pinus albicaulis
ATCTTGTGGTCAATCTCTTCAGTGTCATGTCTGTTAGCGCCCTATGAATTCTTCACAAGAAAACGGGGCGCTAAGTTGTTTTCTGAGATTTCAAGGAATGTATTTCCCCTGCAAACACATCATCCTTGAAACCTCTTGTATGCCCTCTTCCCACTGATTATTTCCCTCTACTGTCCTTATGTCAAATAGTGTCTCTGATTGGAAAAATGGTGCTCCAAAAGGCCTTCATTTGCCCTTGAATCCCTGCAGAACCCCCATGTTGACCCTTGTTTTTCCCTTGTCAAATTCCCCTCTAATCCCCTAAATCCTCCCAAAATCCCCTTTAAACCACGCATCCGCCCTTGGTTTGGCCAAGAGACCCCTTTATCTCTCTATCGTTACCCATTTTGGCTTTTAATTTCATTTGAAATTCATTTGAAATGGGCCAAAAAGCATGTTTCTATGTAATCGGGCCTTAGCCCCTTTCGGCCTAGCCCCCTGTACATTTTCCTCCACATGACCCAGTGCCATGACCAGGCGCGAAGGCGAAGAGTGCTTATTTCATATGTCCATTGGGCGTGTTTACAGCCGTTGATCTGAACAGAATGGACGGCGATCACCGCCCCCGCAACATCCATCGTTCAACCTATTCACCGCCCGACTGAGGATCCACCATTCATTTGCCTGATTATCCGACGGTCCACAGTACTCCCGCCACGGTGGCCCCCATGCTAACGCGCCTGCTCGAAAACTGGCAGTATCCATCGCACCACCTTCTGAGGGCTAGCGGTTTTTTCATTTCTGAGAGTGATTCGATACATCATCCGACGCATGGCATCGGTACGGCAGGAAAACCACCCTCCCATCGTGCATTAAATTCCGTCCATGGATGCAGAGTGATATGCACAATCGTCATCTAATCCAGAGCTGCCCATTCGACTGTTGTCGCTCCATGAAGTTGCACGCAGGTTAATCCATGGCCACCGTGCCCCTGGCCCACTGTCCGTTGCCCTCCGACGTGTTTTCCACCGTCGATCTCTATTGAGATCGGACGGTCTAGATTTGACCACATGCCCGCCCTTGACCCCGTACCACCATGTCACCGTTCCACGTGTTCCATCGTATATTCGCCCATCCATCAATATCTATTCATTCAAAGGTAAAAATTAAGGTTTTCACGTTAAATTTCTCTGCATCCCACCAACCTTCCCACTAGAGCTCTTCTCCACCATTCCTCTGTGTTTTTCACCATTCATCCGCAGTCCCACTACCATCCTCGCAGTCATCCACACCATCTAACCCCATACATGGCTTTCCTAACAGTTTTCCTATTTTGTAGGGTTTCAAAGAGGCGTAAAACCTCCATGGTTTAATTGTACTATTGTAATGGTGTGTTGCACAGAGAAATTTGAATTTGGAAGCTGGTACTACAGGGAAATGCCTGGAAAGGTAGTGGCGGCATAAATATTATCCAAGGACAGTTCAATCTCCGTGAAAAAACTATCAGGCGCCATTAAAACCCAGATTTTGCAGATCAAGACATTTATGAAGCGGCGGAGAAACACCAGCTAATGATCAAAGATTTCAACGTTCAGTATTGAGGATTTTAGGCCTTAATCCAGAATTCTAAAGGTAGAGTACCAGTTTGAAAAACCTGAGGATCACACACGAGGTCCAGCACGCAGAAAACAATGTAATCAAATCAGAAAAAATTTTCTTCCTGAACCAGGACACAGTATACTTTATTGTTTCAATCTACGTGGTGTCTAAGTGAAGTTTTCCCCCTACAGCAGTCCCTAGGCTATCAGAAGCATTTGTTGCATAGTATGGCAGATCTTAGCATCTTGATTCTACATTTTTGTTTAATTCACCCGAAGTACTACAGAGTACTGCAGCCTAGTACATCAGAGACATACCGAGAGTAAATGGAAGCCTAGAGAAGACCACTCTTTCACTCAAAAGAGTGCCAGAGATGAGTGCATAGAATTTATATAGAGTGGGCTTCGGCCTTCTACCTCTTCTAAGTTTTAATTCCGCATTTAGTTTTTCACCTACCTTCTCTACTCCACTGGAGCTATAAATTCATGAAGAAACTCATTGTAAAGGTTGTTGATCAGTTATCAGAGAATTGGAAGTAGTTTCTTTTGAGACACAGTCTCTGTGTAAAGTTGTAAAACAGGCTGAGGAATATGATTTCAAACTGAGTATTCAGTTATTGGAAATGTTGTACTTGACTGGTATTGTTGTTTAACATGACAAGCACATTTCTTTGGATCCTAATCTAAAGCAGCAGTGTTGTTTACCTATATCTTTGTTTTAATTCATTTCATTTCGTTTCTACTGGCTTGCATCAAAAAATTGGCATAGGATTTACCCTTGTTAGGTACCCTATTTTTATGCTCTCCTTTCCTTTCATGTTTTTCTTCTCAATGTGTAATCTAAGAATTGATTTCAGTTAATTTAACTAGTGTGGTGGATGTTATTTCCTGCTCTCTGATGTATGAATTGGATGAATCTGTTCTTAGATGTTTCTTGTTAATGATTTAGCTGGAATATTTGGGAACACTGGGGATTAGAGTTAGCCCTGTCCACTAGGATCCTTGTGCGACCAGCTGGTCTTTAATTTTGTGTCTTGAACCTGTGTTGTCTCCTCCTCTCCTACCATTCCATATCACACTATCATCTTAAATATCCAACGTTTTAGATGACTAGCCTAATTGAAAGCCTGCCTATTGATTAGCAAGAAAATCCTTTCCTGACTCCATTTCCCAATGGTTTTGAATGCTCCCTGGAATAATTCACCTCTACTTTATTCCTCTTTGCTCATCCTAGTCTTGCATTTAATCCTCCTTTCCTGATAACCAACAGCCAAACAAACAATCAAACAAAAAAACCCCGAGCCTGATAGCTAGCCTAACATCTTAAACTTTGAGCTTCAAAGACATACACTTTGACATATCATATAGAGATCCCTCTCTGGACCCAGGAGGGCTAGATCCTGAGGTCTGAAAGTGGTTTGATGCTGTCCCATTTTTTGGTCTTGCCAATCTGGCCAAAACATGGGAACCCCAACAATTTCATGTTGTTTCATGAGCCATCATGTGCCACATCATTCATGGATTATGTAATTCTATATTGGAAAATTTAATCTAAATTGGAAGTCCAAGACTCATGTATTTCATGTGAAGAGTTGTGTAGGAAGTCAAAAATTCATGAGAATTCAAACAGTCATGAGGGTAGTCCAAGAGTGATAAGGGAGGTGAAGGATAACCCCATTTTTTATATATGTACACCCTCATTTTTCATGCAAATGACTTTTCACTTTTTCTTCTCCAATAAGGTATCAAAGAGACATATTTAGTACTTTTGGGGAGATTTTTGTGGCTCTAATGCTCCACAAAAGGAGCTAGTGATGTTGTTTGTATTCATGTATCTTCAAACTTTTACTTCACACTTGAAGCTTGATGGACAATACATTTTCATGCATATATTATGAATATTTGTAGGATTTTTTTATGAATGTTTATGATTCATGTTTTCTTTCACCTATACTAAATTAGTTGAACTATTTCAGTTATTTTGGTGCTTATACTATTGAAATTTTTTTGTAATGGTTTTGACAATCGTCGAATCTATCTAGACTATTCTTCTTGATGTTAGGCGATTATCTTTTGCTTGTGTGTGCCTCTACTAGTGTGGTATTATTACCTCTCTCTTAAAGACTAGCCTTTTCCTCCCTTTGCAAAAGAATATCCTTGGTACACTTGCAATCGAAAATTCACCATGCTCGCTTAATTTCTTTTAAAAAATGAATATGCACGCTTCTATCTCTTTCTGACAACTAAATCCAAGGAAAATCTATAAGAATATATGGCAACCGAGTCAATACTTCGAATGTGGATCCTATTCCAAATAGTGTGAGGTCTAATTGGGACTTCACATCGGGGAGACTGATCCAGGTGGATATTGGTGGCCACGTACCTATTTTACCTAGACCTCTAGTCAGTTTCATCAGTTTCCTTATTTATAGTAGCATTTACTATTTTTAGCATTTTTTTGCGTCCTAAGATTTCAGAGCAGTTTTGACCCCCTAAATGGTGTTTTTTTGAGGTTCACAACAGGATCCTTGACCTCATTGGAGACATGAAAATAAATATAGAGATTTTCTGTGACATCTCCACTCACAACACAAGTGATTTTTGGACCAAGCAATCACTAGTGGCCAAGTTGAAGGCTTCCGAATTAGGTGCATGTTCTAACTCTGATTTAGAACCCGACAAGGGGAATGAAAAATGGAACCATTTTACCGATGTGGAGCCCAATGCCATTTTTTCCACCACCAAGATCCATAAGGAGGAACCCGAAGATCAAAAGGAGGGGGGGTGCCTCTTCCATTTCCAGATGTGGGTGAAGGGTTCCCTATTGCAGTTCATTTTCAACAATGAGAGCCAAAAGAACCTCATTTCAGCATGGGTCATGAATCAGCTAGGCCTGCTAACCATAACATACCCACAGTCATACACCATCGGGTGGCTTCACCAAGGATGGGATCTCCACGTTAGCTAGTAGAGTCACCTTCCCTATAGCATCAAGCCCTTCACGGATGAGGCATTATGTGATATTTCTCCTATTGATGTTTTTGATGTATTACTATGCCAACCATACTTGTGGAAGTGAAATGTTGTGTATGAGTCTAGGCCTTGCATTGTTATTGTTACTTTGGGAAATAATTTGTATAAGATACCATAGGTAGCACCGCCTACCGCCATCTCTTTGATCACTGCAAAACAATGCAGTAAGCTCATTTCAAAAACTAGAAAAATTGTTTTCCTAATGATCCACCCTCATGGAAAGAATATTATTATAGCCACGACCTCTAGACAGGGCTCCCCCACATAAAAAAAAGATATGAAAAAGGTCATGGATGAGTACGAAGACATCTTCACCTCACCTACAGGGGTACCTCTACATTGTCAAGTAAAGCACTCCATGAATCTGACCCTAGGTGCGATGCTACCCAATGGACCGATATATCGATGCTTTTTTTCAGGAGAACGAAGAATCAAGAGGAATATTCAGGAGCTGTTGTATAAATTTCACGTCTAGTCGAGTTCATTTCCCTATGGGATCCTAATCATGTTGGTGAAGAAGAAGGATGCGACTTCGAGACTCTGTATTGATTATCGGGTGCTGAACAAGATCACAATCCAGAATAAGTATCCGATCTCAGGAATTGATGACCTTCTGGACCAACTCAAGGGGGGGAATATTTCATCAAGATCAACTTTAATTCTAGGTATCATCAGGTACCAATAAAACCCTTTGATGTGTGGAAGACTTCCTTCAAAGCCAAGGAAGGCCTTTTGGAATGGTTGGTCATGCATTTCAGGTTGATGAATTCTCTGGCAGACTTCATGACGTTGATGGATGACATCTTTTGAGAATTCACTAACTCATATGTGGTGGTGTATTTGGATGACATCTTGATATTTAACCATAGTTGGGAATAGCACCTTCACCATATTTGAGAGGTCCTCCCAACACTACGACAACACAAGCTACATTTCATTTTGGAGAAATACACTTTTGGCATGACCTAGGTTCAATATCTAGGATAAATTACTGATGAGAAGGGGGTGCATGTGGACCCAACCAAGATATATTTCATTCAGGATTGGCCAGACCCAACCACTCAAATAGAGCTCCACATATTTCTGGGTCTTTCCAATTTCTACTGCAGGTTCCTGTTGGGGTTCTCTCATATCACTCGGTATTTGAGTCAAGACACCAAGGGTGGAGTGAAAGTAAAATTTGATTAGTATGAATCTCAACAGAAGTCATTTGAAGCATCGCCTTTGCTCTGCACTAGTGCTCACATTATCATACTTACAGTAACAATTCGATATCGAGACAGATGCCTCTAACTATGCTATTGGGGAAGTACTTACTCAACAGGGGCATCCAGTGGCATATCATAGTGAGAAAATTTTAGACACGGTCCAAATGTGTCCCGCCTACGAAAAAGAAATGTATTTCATTGTGCAGGCATGCTAACAATGGAAGCATTACATTTTGGATAAGGAAGCAGTCATCCACACAGATCACTAACCCCTGTAGTTCATTCAGACACAAGGGAAGTTGTAGAACAATCGCCATCATAAATGGTCCACATACCTAAAACAGTTCCATTTTAACATCAAGTACAAGAAGGGTAGCACCAATAGCATTGCATATTTCCTTAGCTGAACACTGATCGCCACGCTAACCATTGTGCTTAACTCTTGTGGACATAAGACTTTGGGTTGGACACATTGTTGAGTCTCAAATCTGCATCTTTTCCATACACTTTTCTATACCTTTTTCACTCACCTGAACCTCCCAAGTTGTCAATATCATTGTATATTAATTGCAAAAGAGCATCTAACATGGTTTTTAACTATATTTTTGTGTCTGTTGTTTGATTTAGATTTTGTTCATTTAGCTGCGGAATCTTGCCACTTTCCGCAGCTGCTGCAACTTTCCGCAACCATTTTGTGAAACTCTATGTTACAGGTGTCTACAGGAAAAACGAGCCACATGGGCAAGTCAGAAATGATGTGGACATGGATCGTGTCCTATTGGCTCGAGCAAATTCATCTAAAGAGGTTGCGGTCAAAGATGTCCAAATGGAAGTCAACCGTAGAGTCCCACGGTGATAGGACTCTGTTTCGTGTCACGTGAAAGTTCATATGGCCATTTCTGAGTTGCGGAGGATAAATCAACATCTGTACATGGCTCCATAGCCGAATTCAAACATCCACTCCTCATAGATTTACTCTTCAATACGGCCATGATCTTAGATCTGTGGACGTAACGGTCTACGTGTTCTCCATCAGCATAAACTTTAGGAATCAGTTATATTTCTTTTGTTATAAATAACGTGTTTGTATACGCATATTAGATTAGTCTCTGTTAGTTTTTATTAGTCTGCTCTGTAATGTAATTACGTTGCCACTGTGCCGTAATATCACCTTTCTGTTATGACTGCATTTTAATATAAGAAGACTGTTTCCAAACGTAATTCGTACTTGAAGATTATTGCCAAGGCTGGTGTAGAGGGCCCCTGCACTTGCCAAGGTTATGTGCATTATTGTATAGTTCTTGTTTTATTTCTTTAAAGCTCATTGTGCCATAATCCATTCACATGTTTATACATTGCATCTTTCATGGTATATATGCTTCATTTATGTTTATAATCTTTCATGCTTTCCATTTTACTTCTGTCTTTCATGTTTTATGTTATTGTTAACTGATCAGTGTTCTTGTTTCAGGTTATAAATAGGCAGCCCGGGCATTTGCATAACTTTTTGACTAATGACATGGAATTAATATTGTTCTGCTGCTAATTTTATTTTCTTAGTTTCTGTTTAATTTCAGTACTGCTTTGTTCATTTCAGTTTTGCTCATTTGCTTCAGTAGTTAGATTTAGATATATTAAATTTCTCATAACATCTTCAGTTGCCTCCGAAAGCCACAGCTGGACTGATGGTGAGGGATTGAATTATGGATGTGTAGTTTGATATTAGTTTCCTTTCTACAAGTTAGATATATTAAATTGTGCATGACATCTTCAGTTACCTCCGAAAGCCACAACTGGACTGATGGTGACGAATTGAATTATGAATGTGTGGTTTGATATTAGTTTACTTTCTGCAAGTTAAATATCAGTTACTCAAGTTGTTTATGGTTACTTCCGAAAATCATAGCTGGACTAATGATGAGAGATCAGAAGACAAGTTGAAGTAATTTGATTTAGATTTACTTTATTGCAACTTTTGGATTTCTTTCAGCATAGTTTCTTTTGTGTTTAGACAGCAGCAAGAATAGTTTGTTTTTCATGCTCACTAGTTCACTGTTTTGATTTATTAGAGTAGCAACACCTTTTCATTTCAGCAGCACATTTTCATTTCCTTTCAAGTTTTGTCATTGTAAGTTTCAAATTCCTTTTTAAGTTTCAAGTTGGTAAATCATTATAGAGGATATCATTTCCTTGAACAAACATAACCATACTTGTTTTCATTTTAGAATTTCCATCTCACCTTAGAAAACCAAAAATTACAAAAAGTTAAGAAATAGGTTATCTTGCACATATAGTGCACCGCACTTCATCAGCTTACGAATCCCGAATTGACAAATTAAATGCAGCAATTTAGGACACACTAAATTGACCAAATATTTTGGCGTCGTTGCCGGGGAAGTGTAAATAGGTAGCCAATTTCTTTAAAAAAAAAACAAAATCATAAAAGAAGGGAAAACTTGATAACTTCTTGAAGTATGCTCTCCTCTTGCACCTAGTGTGATCTGGAGGATCAGAAAAAAGAGTTATTGGTTCAGTAATTTCTTAAGTATTCTCTCTTCTTGCACCTAGTGTGACCTAGAAAATCAGAAAGAGAATTATTAACCCAACTTTAAAAAAAAATAAAAAATGACATGCATAGAGCAAGAGATTCTAGGGGAAGGTTTATAGCTAAAGCCAAGAGTTCAATTTTCACAACTCCATATTCTTCAAGGCATAGACCAGATTTACCACCATCTACCCCTAGCCTTAAGATTTTTGGAATTCAAGGAGCAGCTGAATTAGAGGATTCTCCTATACCACCTACTAAATCCCATTTAGAAAACAAAGAGACTCTCTCTCATCCTCCCTTGATAGAAGAACTAGAGGACTTTAAGGACTCTAAAGAGACTATCATGGTAGAGGAAGTAATAGATGGAGGTAGAGGTAGAGGTAGAAGAGGAGGAAACAATGGAGACAACAATGGTGAAGGAAGGAGACAACTTGTTTGGATTCACCATTGCCAAATCCTAATAATAAGAATCCTCAGAATACTTACATGGTAGAAGGACAACAATTTCCTACCTATATGATTGTTCCTCTCAACGATGTACAACTCAGATCTGGTAGAGTTTTAGAAAAACCTTCTATAGATATTCAAGAGAAATATACCTCTGAGGAGGATTCTCTTCAAGTCAATAAGGGTTCTGAGGAAGCATCTCTTCAAAATTCAAACATTCAAAAATAAAAATAAAAGCTAACACCCACAACTCCTATAGTTGAGCAACCTGCATCTTCATCTACACCTCCTTTTCCTGAAAGACTACAAATTGACAAGGGGGTGGAAAAACAAATCTTGTTGCCTAACTATGACTTTCTAGATGAATTGAAGAATGTTTGTATCAAGATTCCTTTGTTACAAGCCATTCGAGAGATTCCTATTCTAGCAAAAACAATAAAGGAGTTGAGTTTCAAAAGACCAGGAAGGAAACTAAAAGACACAAGAAGAATCCACCTGGTAGGAAAGATTGCGGATATTATGATGGGAAAAATTACCATGCAGAAGTATGTAGATCCAGGAAGTCCAATTGTCAAGACACATATAAATGGGATAGAAATTCCAAACACATTGATTGACTTAGGGGCTGCTATCAACATTATGAGTAAACAGACTATGGAACAACTAAAACTTCCTAACCTTCTTTTTACACCTACTTTACTGCAACTTGCAGATCGATCAATTATTAAACCGGATGGTGTATTAGAAGATATTTCAGTCTCCTTAGATTCTTGGGAATATCCAGTATATTTTATGATTTTGACTCCCAAGAGTAATCTAGGAGGGCACCCACTTATCTTAGGAAGACCTTGGCTAGCCACAGCTGATGCTTTTATTAGTTGTAGATCTGAGGATATGTACATTTCTAATGGTAATTCGACAAAGAAATTCAATTTGTATCCTCCAGCAAAAGCAATCACAGAAGTAGGAGATAATGAATGGGTTGATGATGAGGACACTATACAACCTGTCTTTACCATTTCTGAAATCAGTGAGGATAGTCAAATTATGAACACATTAGAAAATTTTGAGACATCTTCAGAATATGACCCCACACAATTTCAGTTGGAATCTGACATAGAATATTTATCATCAAGACAAATGTCTCTTTACTCTATGGAAGAGTTTGGTAGTTCCACTATTGAGATTTTTCCAAGAAAAACATTCAATATCAACAAATATTTGGAAAAGTCACAACAAGAAGAACTAACCAAAATCTTTCAAAAACATTCTACTGCATTTGCATGGGAGTATAATGACATGAAAGGAATTGATCCTAAGACTTGCATCCATCATATCTATATTGAGGAAAAAAGTAGACCAATCAGACAACCTCAAAGAAGGATGAACCCAAATCTTAGGGAGATAGTGAAAGAAGAGCTCCAAAAACTACTCAATGTAAACTTCATTTATCCAATTTCAGATAGCCGATGGGTTTATCCTTTGGTTATAGTACCTAAAAAAAATGGTAAATGGAGGGTATGCATTGATTACAGGGAATTGAACAAAGAAACTTTGAAGGATCACTTTCCTTTGCCTTTTATCGATCAGGTATTAGATACATTAGCAGGTAAAAAGTACTTTTCATTTTTGGATGGTTTTAGTGGCTATAATCAAATTCAGGTAGCACCTGAAGATCAAGATAAGACCAAATTTACTTGTCCATGTGGAACTTTTTCCTACCGAGTACTTCCTATTGGGTTATGTAATGCACCTGCAACATTCCAAAGAGCAGTACTAGGAATTTTTTTTGATCAAATCCATGATTGTGTAGAGGTTTATATGGATGATTTTATAGTTTATGGTAATTCATTTGAAGAGGCATTAGAAAATTTGGAAAAACTTCTTATAAGATGTAAAGAAACAAACCTTTCATTAAGCCATGAAAAATGCTTTATGATGTTTACTGAAGGGATTGTTTTAGGACATCATATTTCAGGAGATGGGATTAAAGTTGATAGATCAAAAGTTGAAGTCATCTCAAAGTTGCCTATTCCAAATTGTCAAAGAGATGTTAGAAGTTTTCTAGGATTTACTGGTTACTATAGAAGATTTATAGAAAACTTCACTAAAATAGCATCTCCACTCTTCAAGTTGCTTACAAAGGACTGTGAATTTAAATGGGATCCTGATTGTCAATCAGCTTTTGAAACTTTGAAAACAAGAATATTTGAAGCACCTATCTTGAGAGGACCAAATTGGAAACTCCCTTTCCATATTTCTACGGATGCTTCAAATACAGCTCTAGGAGCTGTGTTGGGTCAAAAAGATTTAGTTCCTTATGCCATTTATTATACCAGTAAAAATTTGACTCCCACAGAGTTGAATTATACTGTGACTGAAAAAGATTTTTTAGCTGTTGTTCATGCAATTAATAAGTTTAGACATTGCATAACAGGCTATGAAACTTTTATTCATACTGACCATTCTGCAATTAGATATTTAATGAACAAACCTGTTACTAATGGCAGAGTGACAAGATGGCTCTTACTTTTGCAAGAATTCAATATTACTGTGTTGGATAGACCAGGAAAACAAAATACGGTAGCTGATTTCTTGTCTAGGATTCAGAATACTAAAGAAGATTCTCCTGTAGAGGATAAGTTTCCTGATGAATACTTGTTTGCAGTAACTATTAAGACTCCTTGTTATGCAGATATTGCTAACTATTTGGTTACAGGGAAACTGCCTTCACATTTATTTCCAAGTGAAAAATGAAAAATTATTCAGGAGAGTTCAAAATATTCATGGATTTCTAACGAATTGTTTAAAACAGGGCCAGATCTTGTGATCAGAAGATGTGTCAGGGAAGATGAAATGCCTGATATTATTAAGGCATGTCATGATGAACCATGTGGCGGACACTTTGCAGACAAAAGGACGGCCTATAAAATCCTCTCTTTAGGATATTATTGGCCTTCCCTCTTCAAAGATGCAAAACAATATGTCAAAAGGTGTGACGGCTGCCAAAGAGTAGGGAAACCTACCCTTTCAAATGAAATGCCATTGCAAACACAGGTACTCATTGAACCCTTTGAAAAATGGGCTTTAGATTTCATTGGACCTGTTAATCCACCATCTAAGCAAAAGAAGTATATATTGGTTTGTACTGATTATGTTACTAAATGGGTAGAAGCCAAAGCATTAGTATCTGCTACTGAAAATTCAGTTGT
This sequence comes from Pinus albicaulis, assembly GCA_034641835.2. NCBI lineage: Eukaryota > Viridiplantae > Streptophyta > Pinopsida > Pinales > Pinaceae > Pinus > Pinus albicaulis. Next base: position 12,026 of record JAXQQM020088107.1, read on the forward strand.
TCATTTTCTTTATGAGGATATTTTTACTCGCTTTGGTGTTCCAAGAGAAATTGTGACAGATCAAGGAAGCCAATTCACATCCAACTTGGTGGAGAAATTGATGGAAGAATACAAAATCAAGCACAGAAGATCTACTCCATACCATCCGCAAGCAAATGGTCAAGTGGAGTCTACCAATAAAGTTCTTGAAAGTATCATCACCAAAACTGTTCATCTACATAGAAGAGATTGGGCAGAAAGGCTTCCTGAAGCCTTGTGGGCCTACAGAACTACATGGAGAAATACAACTGGACATTCTCCCTATGAACTTGTTTATGGGAAAGAAGTCTTGCTCCCCATTGAGTTCCAAGTCAAGACCTTCAAGATAGCAGTTCAGTTGGGGATGGACTTATCAGAAGTCCAAAAGCATAGAATGGAGCAGTTGAATGAGCTAGATGAGATCAGACAAGAGGCAATTTTAAGAACTGATCTAGTTCAATATCAAAGAGCTAAATGGCATGAAAAGTACATCAAAGAGAAGAAGTTTCAAGAAGGAGATTGGGCATTTTTATTTGATTCCAAGTTTAAAGATTTTCAAGGAAAATTTCAGACTCATTGGCTTGGGCCATATGAGATTGACAAGATCTTTAGCAATGGAGCGGTAAGAATCAAGACCATTGATGAGTTTCAAAATCCTCTTATTGTGAATGGCCACAGATTGAAAGTTTAACATAAGCCACTCTCAAAAGAGGATTTTGTCAAAGTGTTTCAAGAGAATTCTGCAATCAGGCTGGTACAGAAGAATTCTTCTTCTCCACCAGCCTAGCTTTTGTTCTTTTTCAGTTTTAAAAAAATAAATAAATAAATAAATATTTGTATAAGCCTGAAAACCAATCATTGATTGGCAGTCTTATACAGAAAATATAGGGTGAAAATCAGGAACACCTGACACTCTATATTTTCCAAAAAAAAAAAAATCTCTCTCTTTCATTTCACAAGTTTTGTGACCATGACTCCATTTCATTCCACTTCATTCCATTTCATTTCACTTCATTTCACTCCATTCCACTTCATTTTATCTATTTCATTCCATTTCATCAATAAAATTCTTTTTCATGACCGTTTCCATCTAGTCATTTGTCATCTGTTCATCTCCATTCATCCAAATAATAGCTGTGTCAGTTTCCGCAGCTGACATCTATTTCCGCAGCTGACTCCAGTTTCCGCAGCCAGAAGCAGATTCCGCAGCTACTACTCTTTTTTCAAAAGAATGTACAGTCAGATGTTATTTCCATAATCATGAAATTAAATGCAAGTGAGAGGATCAATAATGAATACATGGAGCATTCAAGACACCAATGAAGAGCAACTAGTTGAAGACCAAGGAAAAGGAAAAATATTCCAAGGTATGAGTAAAATTCATTTCAAATAGCATTGAAAAACACATTTTTATATAGTTCTAAACCATAAGCTCCATCCATTATGTGCAATGATTATATTGACAACTTCCGTAACCCTTTTCATGATCTCCATATGATCCTCCCACATTCATTCTCAAACGGTTCCATAATTAAACCCCCGATCTTCACTCATATTCCGATATTCCACCGGTGACAATGAGACGTAATTGATTTGACCACGGACTCTTACAGCCGCATAAATCCATAGCCATTGTTTAAACGTGCTCACATTTATTGTGAAGCCACCAAATTTCAAAACACTGCCGGATGTGTTATACTCTGTTAATCTCACACCCGTATCTCTGTCGTGCTCACAAAACCCCTCTCTGTTCTGTTCACTCCATTTTGTTCTTTATTACGCTATAGTCTGTATACCCACTCTCTGATATCTACCCACAGTCATTGTGCTCATCTCCGTGCATTCAGCCGTTCTATTTCCATTGAACCCTCACGCAGGCAAATTTGTGAAGAGCAGAAAGAAGAATGGGTAAATTGCTAAGAGCAGAACCGGAAGGACCTAAGTTCATGGAGGGATATCCGCAAGTAAGGGATATATTGAAGAAAGCAAAGTGGCTGCAGTTTATCCAGAAATTTAGAGGTTATCATAAAGAAGTGACAAAGGCATTCGCAAGGTCATTCAATGGCTTGGAAGTAGAGATTGGAGACCTTAAGTTTGCGGTCAATAAAGCATCTATAGCATCTGCCACGGAACTTCTTCAAGAGGGTGAGCGTTGGTTTAAGAATAAAAGCATTAGTGATGAAGCCTGGAGAAAAATCTTACGAAACCAAGGTATGGACATAACTATTTTTAAAAGAGGAATTCTTGTTCATGCATTGAAAGAGGAATGGGCTACTTTGCTGCTAGTTGTTCAAAAATTCATTACCTGTGAAGGCCGTTTTGGGTCCATGTATATGTATCATACCAGGTTGCTGATGAATTTTCTAGATAATCAAACTCTCAATCTCCCATATTTTCTATTCAATAGTTTGAAGAAAATGTCTGTGACTGTTCAAAACCATTTAGGAGATGTAGAACCACATCTATATCACCACGGCCTTGTAAAAATTTTGATTGAAAAAGAGTTAAAGGAGAAGAAAGACACATGGGAACAATTTTTGGTTAGAAATTTCTTTGAGGAACCTCAGGAAATTCCTGAAGGTAGTACAACAAGAAGAAGTAGGAGAAAAAGAAAAATTGATGAAATTCAAAATACTCCTACTACTACAATTGAAAGAACTGATAGGGAAGAGAGACTGTCAAAGAGGAAGAAGAAAGAAATCAAGGGTAAGAAGCCAATAACACCAAAAGAGAGAAAAAATATTGAGGCTATACATCAAACCCCTTCTTCCGAAGAAGAAGATCATCAAGTGTTATCTGAAAGATTAGTTTATCTTCAAAAAAAGTCATCTATGGCCAAGAAGACAGAGAAAGGAAAACAAAAGCAAAAAGATAGTGGACCACAGCATGTGAGAAGAAGCAGCAGACTTAAGGGGAAATTGAGGAAAACGCAAATGAAGGGTCCTCATTTCATTGATTTGGGAGAGGAAACATCTGAACAGTCCCCAGCTGACCATAGTCCATCTCACTCTCAATCAGTTAGTGAACCTGGTTCATTTCATTCTCAGTCAGACATTGAACATAGTCCATCCCATTCTCAGCAAGATGTTGATGTGAGCCCTTCTCAGCCAGATTTTGAAGATAACTCTCCTTCACGGCATTTTGGGGATAGCCCAATAAAAATGACACCTGATATACACCCCAAGCAGCAGGAAGTATATGATTATATAGAATCTTTGGAAAAGGCAGCTACAGGTCCCAGTACTTCATCCATCCAGCCTCACACAGTACAAGATGATCTAGTCCAATCACTAAAACAGGAAATCTTTGAGCTAGAGCTTTTAAATAAACACATCAAAAATGAAAATGAGGCATTGAAGGAACAAGGAAAATTAGACAAAATAATTCATGATAATACCATGCTACATCTGGGAATATGGCAGAAGAAGAACAAGAAATTGAAAAGGAAATGCCAGAAGTTAAGCAAAGCATTGGTTAATATCAAATTTAGATGCCTAATGAAGAAGCCTAGGATGTTGGAAGCATAAAGGAAGAAGAGGAGAGGTTTGGATGTACTGGCTGAAGTGTCAAGGCATATGAACTGAAGAAGGATTATCAAAATTTTGGTTGCATGAGGACATGCAACACCTTCACAGTGGGGGTATGTTGAGTCTCAAATCTGCATCTTTTCCATACACTTTTCTATACCTTTTTCACTCACCTGAACCTCCCAAGTTGTCAATACCATTGTATATTAATTGCAAAAGAGCATCTAACATGGTTTTTAACTATATTTTTGTGTCTGCTGTTTGATTTAGATTTTGTTCATCTAGCTGCGGAATCTTGCCACTTTCCGCAGCTGCTGCAACTTTCCGCAACCATTTTGTGAAACTCTATGTTACAGGTGTCTACAGGAAAAACGAGCCACATGGGCAAGTCAGGAATGATGTGGACATGGATCGTGTCCTATTGGCTCGAGAAAATTCATCAAAGGAGGCTACGGTCAAAGATGTCCAAATGGAAGTCAACCGTAGAGTCCCACGGTGACAGGACTCTATTTCGTGTCACGTGAAGGTTCATATGGCCGTTTCTGAGTTGCGGGGGACAAATCAACATTTGTACACGGCTCCATAGCTGAATTCAAACATCCACTCCTCATAGATTTACTCTTCAATACGGCCATGATCCTAGATCTGTGGACGTAACGATCTACGTGTTCTCCATCAGCATAAACTTTAGGAATCAGTTATATTTCTTTTGTTATAAATAACGCATTTGTATACGCATATTAGATTACTCTCTCTATTATTTTTTATTAGTCTGCTCTGTAATGTAATTACGCTGCCTTTGTGCCGTAATACCACCTTACTGTTATGACTTCATTTTAATATAAGAAGACTTTGTTTCCAAACGTAATTCGTACTTGAAGATTGTTGCCAAGGCTGGTGTAGAGGGCCCCTGCACTTGCCAAGGTTCTGTGCATTATTGTATAGTTCTTATTTTATTTCTTTAAAGCTCATTGTGCCATAATCCATTCACATGTTTATACATTGCATCTCTCATGGTATATATGCTTCATTTCTGTTTATAAACTTTCCTGCTTTCCATTTCACTTCTGTCTTTCATGTTTTATGTTATTGATTAACTGATCAGTGTTCTTGTTTCAGGTTATAGATAGGCAACCCAGGCATTTGCATAACTTTTTGACTAATGACATGGAATTAACATTGTTCTGCTGCTAATTTGCTTTTCTTAGTTTCTGTTTAATTTCAGTACTGCTTTGTTTAATTCAGTTTTGCTTCTTTTGCTTCAGTAGTTAAATTTAGATATATTAAACTGCTCATAACATCTTCAGTTGCCTCTGAAAGCCACAGCTGGACTGATGGTGAGGGATTGTATTATGAAATGTGTAGTTTGATATTAGTTTCCTTTTTGCAAGTTAGAAATATTAAATTGTGCATGACATCTTCAGTTACCTCCGAAAGCCACAGCTGGACTGATGGTGAGGGATTGAATTATGAATGTGTGGTTTGATATTAGTTTACTTTCTGCGAGTTAGATATCAGTTACTCAAGTTGTTTATGGTTACTTCCAAAAATCATAGCTGGACTAATGATGAGGGATCGGAAGACAAGTTGATGTAATTTGATTTAGATTTACTTTATTGCAACTTTTGGATTTCTTTCAGCATAGTTTCTTTTGTGTTTAGACAGCAGCAAGAATATTTTGGTTTCATGCTCACTAGTTCACTGTTTTGATTTATTAGACTAGCAGCACCTTTTCATTTCAGCAGCACATTTTCATTTCCTTTCAAGTTTTGTCATTTTAAGTTTCAAATTCCTTTTTAAGTTTCAAGTTGGTAAATCATTATAGAGGATATCATTTCCTTGAACAAACATAACCATACTTGTTTTCATTTTAGAATTTTCATCTCACCTTAGAAAACCAAAAACGACAAAAAGTTAAGAAATAGGTTATCTTGCACATATAGTGCGCCGCACTTCATCAGCTTACGAATCCCGGATTGAAAAATTAAATGCAGCAATTTAGGACACACTAAATTGACCAAACACACATATCTACAAAATTGGTCCAAAATCTGGCAACACATATCATACGCTCCTGGAGGGTAAGAAAGTTCCAATTTTTCACCTCCAAGATGCACTATTATTCCACCTCAAACACTTATGTGTTCCTTCAAGCAAGAATTCCAAGATGATTTGGGAAGCACATTATAGTTGGGTCGATGGGAATTTCAGGGTCAAGGAAATAGTGGCAGTACTAGATAAGCAATTCTATTGGCCGAACCTTCAACATGATGTTGGGAAGTACATTAGATCCTACACTACCTGTGTCATTTCCAAACCAACCATCAATAAGAAAGGCCTATATGCTTCACTACCAACCCCTATTCAACCTTGGGAATCCATATCTATGGATTACATGTCATTTCTTCCTTCTACCAAGCATGGCAACGACTGCATTTTTTTGTCGTCGACATGTTCTCTAAAATGGTAATTATGGCAGTTTGAAAGAAGAATATCATAGTAGAAGCCACTGCTAAACTCTTCTTGGAACAAGTGTGGGTACACTTTGGGATCCCATAGTATATTATCTCAAATCAAGATAGTAGGATCCTCAATATATTTTGGTCAAGTCTTTGGTCGATGTTGGACACCAATCTCACTAAGTCCACAGCTTTCCACCCCCAAACCAATAGCCAAACAATGGTCGTCAACGAGATGATTGTACACTATTTGTGCATGTACAACTCGAAGTATACGCACATGGGATGAAATCTTACCCTATGTCCAACATAGTTATAATCGGTATCTCTAGAGCTCAACCAGCCATAGGCCCTTTCTAGTGGTCTTGGGATTCCAACCACTATGTCCCATTTATGTGGTCATACCATTTGCAGCTACTCAAGAATATTTAGCTCATGTCCAGTCCGAAGCTAACAAAGCGAAAAAAATCACTAAGTACATTCAAAACATTTGTCAAGAGGTCCATGAAATATTGGATGGAGCCAATGCTAAGTACAAGCAGTGGTATTACCAGCATTGGGTGCCACAAAAGTTCCCAGTGGGCGAAAAAGTTTGGATACATTTGCAGAAGGAGCACCTCGTTGGGGCCCATGAAAATTTTTTCCCACTCTGATATGGGCCACACAACATCACCAAGACGGTAGGGGATAATGCCCTCTATCTCAGTATTCCACCATTCCTTTTTCTACACCCAGTGCTCAATGTGGACCGCCTTCGGCCTTACTTTCCACCATTGTTGGAGACATCTGACATTGTAGAAAAACTCACACCAACATAGTTAAACCCGAAATACATGGAACAAGACATGAATGATCGGAACGTGGAAACACAGACCAAGTACACTAACTAGGAAAGGATCTAGCTATATCAAGTTGTCAAAGCAGGCCAACTCATTCACTAGGGAAAGTGGTTCACCAAAAACCAAATTCAACAGAAATTTCCTGACCTCATGGAGGCTCTGCACATAATGGGGACCATTTCTTCCTAATGGAGGAGGAATTATCGAGGTGGAAATTGTGGCCACCCACCTATTCCACCTATACCTCCAGTGGGTTTCATCATTTTCCTTATTTATAGCATAATTTACTATGTTTAGCAGTTTTTTGGGTAGTAAACTTCAAGAGAAGTTTTCACCCCCTAAACAGTGTTTTTTTGAGGTCTGCAGCAATATCATAGCCATAGGTAGGGTCCTATAGTGAAAATTGTAGTAATTGAAGAGGTATTTCCAATTATATATCGTACGTGCCAAATGGAGATAATATGACTGAGTTACCACCCCGGGAAGTTGGCTGCCCAACTAACCCCAACAGGACCCACAGACGCTTGGCGTTCCATCTCCTAGGTTTAGGGTTTTGGTTGTTTAGGGTTTTCCCGTGTGGGTCAATAAGAAAAATTCCCTTGAGCCTCATTTTAATAGATTTCATAGGCATGTAGCCACCACATATCTTCTCAGAGATAAGCTACCATTGTCCGAGCTAGTTTAATTTCCATTATGTCCGTAAGAATTTTTCAGTATTTGACATTAATGAAATGAAGTTTTATTTTTTTCTCATCTCTATGTTTATGTTTATTTATGTATTTTATTGCGTTCTTGCATTAGTCTCAATTAGAGACCCCTGTTGGTTGATGGATTTCCAGCACCATAAACATGCCTTCCCGGTGATTCTCAAATGAATCTCAGACTTTTATGATCAGATATGAATTCATGACCTATAGCTTACATGTTTTCAATGTGTTTGACGAAATTCATGTTATGTTCTAGGAAGTCTAAGTCAATTTTTTGAGTTGAGATTGAATTTTTATCTTTTTCTTCATGTTAAATATGGTTCTTGAAAGTCTCATGCAATTCTAGGAAGTCTTCTAGAGGCAGGCTTAAAAAGGTGTCACTAATCTTGGGATTCCATGCTCATAACTGGATAAATTGGGGTATATCCTCATGGGTTCAATGTTGTGCATGAGATTGGAGGCCTATAACCGCATGGATGCTTTGTTGAGGGTGCGGTTTTGGGCCCAGGGCAGAGACCAAGGGGTCCATCTTAGGGTTTGGCCACCTAGGGTGGTTTTTAAATATCTGAGTGACCTATATCCCCTGTGGGATGTTGCTATGTTGTCATTTTGTCGAATCCACTCCCTTAATTAGATATAGGAGGACGATTCATGTCATAGTAACTCTTTGTCTCATGTTCACCCTGGCAAGCAAGTGAAATCAAGTAAATGTGGGATGGGTGGTTACAAAATTAATGGTTTTGTTAGTGGTTTATAGGTCTCATATCCCCATTGAAATATTGGATTTGTAGGCCTCTCATTTTTCTAAGTTGATTCAAGACTTATAGTTAGCTTATCTAGAAACAATAAATGGATTGTTTACAAGGAACAATCGTCGCAAGGGAAAGCACCAAATAACTAGTTGCCTAGACATTTTTTTAGACTCATAATCTCTTCTGAATCACAATATATTTTTCAAGCCAACAATATTTCCCTATCTTGGGTCGGATCACTTTCCTCTCATATTGGAGATAGAATTAAAAAAATCTCCCATAAATCACCTTTTCATATTCAGAACTTTTTGCTACGACATCTAGAATTTCTCTTAAAAGGCCAATCATGATGGAAGGAGATTCACATTGTTGGATGTATCTAGATGCATTATTTTCAACTCATGTTGAAATCATTAAAGATAAATATTAAGAACTGGAATAAAAAAGAGTTTAAGCACATTTAGTGGGACAAATAAGAGCTGGAAAAACACATGCAACAAATACAACAAAAAATCATAATATAAGATTGTTTTAAGGCCCTCATTTTAGAGGAAGGGAAAATAGTTAACAAAATATAACATTGGAAAAAATAGAAGGAAATGCTTTAGAGGAAAAAATTGAGGATGTAGTGGCTCAAAGAAGGTAAGCATAACACTAGTTTTTCTACAAAACCATGATAAATCATAGGAATCACAAAAGAATCTTCTCTATCAAATCCAGGGAGGGACAATGTCTACTTCAACATAAAGAGATCGAGGAAGTGTTAGTATCATATTTTCAGGACTACTCATGGAGCCCACCCCTAATAGGGAGAAATTTATCTAGAGAATCACAACACATATTCCTTCTATGATCAATTGGATCAGAATGAGGGTTTAATGAGGGAAATATCTTCCACATAGGTGGAGGAGGTGGTGATGTCCATGCCCCTAAAAAAATATCTAGGGTCAAACGGCTTCACAACAAACTTATTTGAGGCCTACTGGAAGTTTCTTAGCCCCAAAATACATTCCCTAGTTGAAGAATATTGAAAATCCTAAAATTTATGTTCGAGTCTTAATGCTACCTTCATCACCTTAATTCCTAAGCTATATATATTGGAGGATCCTAACGATTTCCATGAAATCGCTCTATGTAATTTTATTTATAAGATTATTTCTACTTTCATAGTGAATCGCCTTAAATCCTTGATGAGAAACATTATCTCCCTAGAAAAAATAGGGTTTGTAGGACATCATCAAATTCTTGATGGAATTGTAACTACTCATGAGGTTATCCATTCCTTAAATCACCTTTAAAAATCTAGTATGTTGATAAAGCTTGACCTCTCTAAGGCCAATGACAGACTAAAATGGGATTATCTTTTAAAGGACTTGTCTACCTTTGGGATTTCCTCTTAATGGGTCTCTTGCATTAAAGCAATTATCTACACCCCTTTCTACTCTACCTTTTTGAATGGAGTTTCATCCTTCCTTTAAATCCACTCATCGACTTAGACAGAGTGAACATATTTCCTTGTTTCTTTTTATTCTCACAGTGAAATATCTAGGAATATATCTCAATATAAGTAGACACTGGAATTATGTAAAAGAGATTTGACTCTTTTGAGAGGATGTCTTTGTCACATACCAACACTTTAAATATGATATATTTCTCTTTTTTCAAGCCTCACAGTGTGAGGTTTGAGCGATAAAGTCAATCCTTGGTGACTTTATGAAAATTTCAAGGACCTTAATAAATTGATACAAGTCAAATGTGTTTTTCTTCGGCACTAACCCCATTGTTTAGAGATATCTTTCCCGCATCCTGGAATTCCAAATAATCAGTCTCCTGAATAAATATTTTGGTCTCCCACTAGCATCTAATTCATTAAAAGTTGCTTGTTGGAGAGAAGACCTTCAAAAAAATTTAAAAAAAAATTAAAGGATGGGCCTTTATCTCCCTCAATCTTGAAGGTAACTTAGTTATGCTCAAGTCGATTCTTAAATCCATACTATTGTATTAGCTATATGTTAAATTCTCCTCCAAAATTGTTAACAATGTTATCATCTTTTTGTTTTATAATTTCTTATGGAAAGGGTACAATAAATCTAAAAAATGGACCCGTGTTATAGCTTGGCACAAATTATGTATTCCAAAAATGGTAGGAGGCATAGGCCTTAGGGATCTAGAGAAGTTGAATAGGGATTTAGAAGCAAAGTTGTGGTGGAGATGGTTACAAGGTTGGATGGATTTGTATAAACAAATATAGAATAGAAAATACTTTCCAACCTACTCTCGAGTTGAGAAGTTGCGAAATGTGAGTTTCCCTTTGGGATCCTCGATATGGAACCTTTCACATTTGAATCTATAATTGATTCAAAATCACAGCTTTTGGAAATTCAATATGGCCACACAAATCACTTATGGTAAGAATCATGGAAGTAGATTTGTTGTGAAACCAGCTCCAAAAATAGAAGAAAATAGATATCAACACCTTATAAATAAGCCACTTCGAGGGGGCAACCTCCAATACATTACATTAATGAACAATTCTTGGATGATTCAAATTACAAAACCTCCTTTCTATATATAGGAGTCCATGTGCCACAATGTAATCCTAGCCGACCTAACAATAATAATTTAAGGGCACAAAAATAACAATATGGGGGTTACAGGGGTACAATAATAACAATAAGGGGGTTACACTAACAATAATAAGGGACTATACTAGTAATATAGGGACCTAACATGCCCCTTGCCTTCAAAAATTGTTGTCCTCAATGCTTGAGTAGCTCTGGGTGCTTCTGTATAAAATTCTCATCCTCCCATGTAGAATCTTCAGTGGGTAAGTTCTTCCACTTGATGAGATACTCTGAAATTGATCGATTTCGTATCTGTCGAGTTCTTGTTTCCGTGACTGCTTCAGGTTCCAATATGATTTTTCCTTCCTCATCAAGTTCGGGCAATATTGTTTGAACTCGAAGATTTTCACCTATAACCTTCTTTAAGCATGAAACATGGAAAATTGGATGCGCTTGTGAAGAAGCAGGAAGCTCCAATTTGTATGCCATAGTACCAATCTTTTGCAACACCTTGTAAGGACCATAGTACTTTGGCAATAATTTATTATCCTTCTTAGCTTGCTTGAGAGACATTTGTTTATATGGTTTTAGCCGTAAAAATACCGAGTCTCCTACATCAAAACTTCTCTCGCTACGACGTTGATCTGCCTGTTGTTTCATTCGATTTTATGCCAAATTTAGGTTATCCTTTAAGAGTTGGAGAACTTCTTGTTGATGCTCTATGTGATCTTCCACTACTTGAACCTCCGAATTTTCTCTTAAAGATGATGTGATGGATGGTGGATGATATCCATAAAGTGCCATAAATGGGGTCATTTTTCCTGCAGTATGGAAGGAAGTGTTATACCACCATTCAGCGAGAGGTAACCACTTGAACCATTATGTTTGTTTACCAAATACAAAAAAATGAAGATATCCTTCAGAACATTTATTTACTATCTCAGTTTGACCATCAGATTGAGGATGATAAGATGAGCTATGAGCTAATTGAGTACCCAAATAAGAAAATAACCCCATCCAAAAATTTCCAGTAAAAATGGGATCTATGTCACTCACAATAACCTTTGGGTTTCCATGTAGCTTTTTAATTGTTTCCATAAATGTAGTAGCAATTGTACTAGCTTTAAATGGATGAGATAATGCATAAAAGTGTTCATACTTGGTAAGTCTATCAACTACCACCATGATGACACTCTTTCCTTCGGACTTATGTAAACCTGTGATAAAATCCATTGAAATCTCTTCCCAACATTGGCTTGGAATGGGTAAAGGTTGTAGAAGACCTGGGGTCTTAATTGTCTCAAATTTACTCTACTGGCAAACCAAACATTCTACCACAAAATTTTGAATTTCAGATTTAAGGCCATCCCAAAAAAAAGCTTTCTTCACCCTGTGGTAAGTTTTTAAAAATCCTGAGTGTCCTCCTAAAGGATAAGTGTGCAATTCCAAAAGAATATTTTGTTTTAGTTGGGAATTATTACAAAGATATAAGCGATATTTGTACCATAATGAATCATTTTTCCAACTAAATGTATTAGATGTAATAGGATGTTGTTGCAACTTTTGAATGAGTGTCCACACTTCTTTGTCGTTATTCCATTCATCCCTTGCTTCGGTTATCCAATCTGGTTGGATAATAGAAATGGCATAAAGCAATGCTTCCACCTCTTCATTCTTTCTTGAGAGTGCATTTGCAACAACATTTATCTTCCTTTTTTTGTAGATTATTTCGAAGTCATAACCCAACGTCTTTGTGACCCATTTTTTTGCTCTTCTAAAGATAGTCTTTGTTCGAAAACGTTTTTAAGACTATCATGATCATTTTTTACCTTGAAGTGTCTTCCCATTAGGTAAGGTCGCCATTTCTTTAGTGCATGAAGTATTGCTAACATTTCCTTCTCATAAATAGCTTTATGTAAATAATTTCCTTTGATTGGACAAATTTCAAAAGAAATGGGTCTTCCTTCTTGCATTAAAACATCACCAATTCCATTTCCTGAGGCATCACATTCCACACTAAAGGTTTTTGTGAAGTCTGGCGTAGCTAAGACTGGCGCTAGGCACGTTGCCTCTTTAAGATTTTCAAAAGCCTTAGTTGCTTCAGGAGTCCATGAAAATTCATCTTTCTTCAATAATGTTGTTATAGGTGCTATTATTCTCCCATAATTTTTAACAAACTTGCGATAGTACCCTGTTAACCCGAGAAATCCTCGCAACTGCTTAATGGTTGTGGGGACTTTCCATTCCTTAATGGCTTTAATTTTGTTAGGGTCTACCTTAAAACCCTAGTGAGATACAATATGACCTAGATATTCCACCTCTTGTACTCCAAAGAAACATTTGGATGTTTTTGCATACAATTGTTTCTCTTGCAATAGTTTGAGCACTCTGTCAACATGTTGAACATGATCCTTCCAAGACTTGTTGTAGATTAGTATATCATCAAAAAATACTAGCACAAATTTTCTAAGGAAAGGTTTGAAAATGGAATTCATCAATCCTTGAAATCTATAAGGTGCATTGGTAAGGCCAAAAGGCATGACCAAAAATTTATAATGACCCTCATGAGTTCGAAATGTTGTTTTCGGAATATCTTCAATCTTCATTCTAATTAGATGATATCCTGAATGAAGATCCAACTTGGTAAAATAAATTGCTCCGTGTAACTCATCCAATAATTCATCAATCACAGGAATGGGAAATTTTTCTTTAATGGTGAGCTTATTGAGCTCCCTATAATCTGGACACATGCACCATGATCCATCCTTCTTGTGTACCAATACTACAGGAGCAGAGAAAGAACTTTGACTAGGTTCAATTATACCAACCTCTAACATTTCTGCAATCATACGTTTAATTTCACTCTTTTGGACATAAGGGTATCTATAAGGCCTGATGTTTGGAGGAACACTTCCTGGAATCAAATAAATAGCATGATCATGATCACGAATAGGTGGGAGTCCTTTTGGAGTTTCAAAAATCTTGGAATAATTGTCCAAGACTTTTTGGAGATCTGAAGAAATAGATGATTTTGATGTTGGAACTTCTAGTGAGCATAATTGTGCAATTATGCCTCATTTTTATTTATTTAGAAGCTTTGTCATGAAATTAGAGTTTATTATATTTCCCGGCTTCCCTGCAATAACCCGTAATTCGACTTCCTTTCCTTCTGAAAATATTTTCAAGAAAAGTCCTTAAAAATTAAAAGCTACCGTCCCCAAAGATTGTAACCATTGTACTCCTAGTACAACATCAGCACCTCCCATAGGAACAGAAAGCATTGGAATATTCAATACATATTCCCCCATGGTTATCTTGATATTATGGAATTTTCTAGAGCAATTTATAGTTCCTCCATTTGCAACCATCACTAGACATTCTGGTGCTGGGTATAGGAAACAATTTAATTCCTTGGCTACCTTACAATGAATAAAATTATGGGTACTACCTGAATCAATCAACATTATTACCTTTTTCTTATTGATATGTCCTTCTATCTTGAGATTTTGAGTGGTAATTCTTGCCAATGCATTACACGATATGGTCGGACTAATTTCTTCCTCTTCTTGGGTTGGTTCCTGGTGTATATCCTCTTCTTGTTAATTTTCTTCTTCCTCTTCTCAATATATGTAAAATAATTTCTTCTCAGCACACTTATGGCTTTTAGTGTATTTTATATCACAACTATAGCAAATCCCTTTTGCTCTTTTCTCTTCCAATTGTTGTGGTGTCAACCTTGTAGGTTGTGGAAATCTAGGAGTGGCAACACTTCCCTCTTTATAGAAGTGAGTGGTAGGCTTCCTTGTCACCATAATTTTACATTCAATTTATCTTGCCAACCTGAATGCCTTCTCCAATGGATCATGTTCCAAAACACGAACTTCATGTTGGATGTTATCCTTCAAAGTACCTATGAAGATATCAATCCAGTGTTCCTTTGGAATATCAGTTACCCTTATATTCAATTTTTGGAAGTCCTCAATGTGCTCCCCCATTAAACCCTTTTGTTTGAGATTTATCAATTGGCTAAAGAATGTGTTTCTCTTTGTATCCTCATAATGTGCTATCATTTCCTCCATAAAAATTGACCAAGTGACAATTTTTTTATGGAAGCAAAGCCATCGATACCATACAAATGTATTTTGTTCTAAATGTAAAGTTGCAATGTGTATCTTTTGTGTGTTTTGCACATTATGGAGATCAAAATATTGCTCCATCTGTAGTATCCATGTTACAGGATCCTTTCCATCAAACTTCCTCATATCCATTTTTGGAATATGGTGGTTCTTCCCGCCAACATTAGATTTTATGAAATCACGATTAACATTTATTTTTTTCTCATCATGAGTTTCCTCTACTATCTTTTCACCATTAGGAAACATTTCTTGTATCAACTTTCTCAAACCTTCCATGTCTGCTTCTAGATCATTCTTCATGTTTTCCATTTTAGATTTCATGTCATCCATCTTAGATTCCATGACATCCATCTTAGATTCCATGCCAGCTTCCATGCCATCTATCTTAGATTCCATGCCATTCTTCAAACCATCCATCTTAGATCCCACGCCTTTCTTCAAACCAACCATCTTAGTTTCCACCCCTTTCTTCAAAACTTCCATGTCATTTTTTGTTGCTCTCTGCGAGAGCGAAATTTGTTGCACTTGCTCTTGTAATTTCGATATGTCATGTTGCCATTCTTCATCTTCATGAGTCATAGTAGAGCTTTCTAAAGGCTTAATGGGTGTTGAATTCTTTTTAGGGGCCATTTTAGAATCCAATACTGATATTGATTCTACAATATGCCCTTGGAATCAATTCAACTTGATTCTTCAAACAAGACTTATGCAATTTGGAAAAAAAATACACACCTTTTACTTGCTTTTGAGGAGCTTTATATTGAAATTAAATTATCTCTATAATTGCAGATCCTAAATATCTGAAATTTAGCCCTGTAGTAGCCCTATAAAGCTTCTTTCAAATGCTATAGGTCTTATCTAATTTGGATTCTTCAAGGAAAATTTATGTCCAATCTCCCACAATGATCCAATTTTGGACTGGTTCAGTAGAGAAAACTTGTACGACTTGCCACGTGACACTGTTTCCTTCTTTGGCTCTGAAATTAATAGAACGAAAACTATAATTTGTGTACTTGTGGCCACTATTTACAGTATTCCAATCTGATTCTCAGAGAGAGAGCTATGAATATTTTCCCACGATCACCTCTTTGAGATGAAATTCAAAAGCCTCAGAAAGCCCTAACTTCCATAGATCATATCTCCGAAAATATTGCAAACTAATATTTGAAATTTTTGGATGATGTTCCTCAGAATTTCGGCTTCACACTCTAAAATTTCAGCTTCTGAACCTTTGTAGAAAAAAAGTTATTACGAAAATACCACAATGACCTGTTTAGGTTAAATTCAGGAGCTTGCAAAATGAACTAACTTGCACAGATCATATATCCTAAAATATTTGGAACCAAGATCTGAAATTTTGTGAAGATGCTCCTCAGGATTTTGGCTTCGCACTCTAAAAATTTTATATTCTGAACCTTCATATAAAAAAATTTATAGCCAAAATGCTACGCTGACCTATTTGGAGCAGCGAAACCCTAGAATCTCAAAGTTCTGATACCAAATGTTGTGAAACCAGCTCCAAAAATAGAAGAAAAGAGATATCAACACCTTAGAAATAAGCCACTTCAAGGGGGAAACCTCCAATGCATTACATTAATGAACGATTCTTGGGTGATTCAAATTACAAAACCTCCTTTCTATATATAGGAGTCCATGGGCCACAATGTAATCTTAGCCGACCTAACAATAATAATTTAAGCACACAATAATAACAATATGTGGGTTGCAGGGGTACAATAATAACAATAAAGGGGTTACACTAACAATAATAAGGGACTATACTAGTAATATAGGGACCTAACAAAATTCCCAATATGAATGATAGGGAAGACTTGAGGGAGATAAATTCCTACATTTGGAACAAAAAATGCATCACTATAGTGGAAAGTTGGAGAGAAAATGGAAGAGTAGGGTAGTGTGGATCTAGAAAAACCAAGAAGATTGGCCTAACTCACCACATATGAATCAATGGCCTATGCTAGCCATGGAACTCTAGAAATAGTGCATTCATGTTCATCACACTCTTGATAGACATCGATGGGGATGTCAATAAAAAGGCATGTTTAACCTAAAGAGGGTGCATGCTCTTTTCACAGAACATCATGCCCTGCCTCGAGAACCACTATGGAAGAAAATCTAGATATGGAATTTTTGGCCCAAGGTTGTGGCATTCCTTTGGTTAATCAGACATGTCATAACTCTAACATCAGATCACATTCAAAAGAAGGGTTACTAAGGTCCATCGTTTATCCCTCTATGCTGTAATCATTAGGAGAAAACCAAGCATAATATGAACACACGTCAGTTTTTAAACTTGATATGGAGGAAAATATTGGAGCTATTTAATCACTCTAACCTATCCCCTTATAATATGGTGGAGACTTGAATAGTGGTGACCCAATGTATATTCCATCCCGGTGGAAAATAGAGCCTAGGAGCTCTCAATGGGTTTCATTATGTGGGTCATTTGGAAATAAATTAATATAAGAATCTTTCAAGATCAAAATATTCTTCTAACAAATTGTGGAAAAATATTAAGAAATACATCGGGGAAAGAATTCTAGCTGAGACCTAGCATCAGGACAACTAGAAACCCCCCTCAGGAAATATTAGTATGTGACAGTTGGATATTTATCCCTCCATTCTCTCACCAGTCTCTCTAAAAAATATGAAACCTCAATTCTCCTCTCTTTCTAGCTATTTTCATCCCCCTACAAGCTTTTTTTAAACTAAACTTTAATGGGTCCTCAAAGGGCAACCCCGGGAAAACTGGCTATGGAGGTATATTTCAAGATAAAAATCATAATGTGCTCCATATATATGTAACTAAATGTGGAACAACCAGTAACAATGAAGTAGAATTTATGGCTTTGGAAAGGGGCCCCCAGTTAGCATCCTTGGAAGGATTTTAGAAACTCCAATTTTATGGAAATTCTTAGTTGGTGACCAAGAAAACTTATAAAATTCTTTAGGAGGATCTAGCTGAAAACTGTCTAGGAATAGGAGGTTTATTAACTTGATTTCCCATGTGAGAACATTACTCCTATATTTCAACTATATTTTCTCCTCCCACACTCTCAGAATGGGCAATGAATCCGACGATTTTTTAGCTAATCTAGGATGCCACCAAAGAGGCCTTAACTTTGATATAGGATGGCCTATGGGAACTCATTTTAACTGGTAGGAAAAATTATAACATATTCTAGAGGGGGGGGGGACCTGAAATGGAAAATGAGGCTACTGAGGAAAGCCAAGATAGCTTATGGATATGAACCTCAAGGAAAGTGGCAGCTTTGGGTGATGTTCCCACAACCCCGAAACATAGAATGTTGAAAATGAAGGTGGTTGTGTGGTTTCCTACTCACATTCATTAAGCATGTAAATTAATACTTTCCTGAATTGATGTTTGTATAAATGATGTTGAATTCAGAGAGTGGTTTGTGTGGGATTTTTATAGTAGATGGATACCATTCTAACCCTCTATTATAGGATAAAAACAAGGGAATGATTTGACAGTGAGGTTAGATGAAAATTCCCTAGTAGAAGTATGGGATGCTCAGTATGAAATTTCTAAAAGAAGTTATCAGATTGCATAATTGATTTTTTCATGGCTAAGTGACTTCTTAAAGTGTCCATAGGGGAGGATTACTGATGTAGTTCAAAGTATCATCTCAATACCTCTTAGTGTCTTTAATCTTGGAAACCTTATCGCATTATTTCCAACTATAGGTGTATCTCCATTCCTTTTATGAATTAACTGGCTTCTCCCTAATATTGAAAGTGGTTTTCATATTTCACATTTTTCTCTTCAGAACGCTTGTGGGATTACTAGAGAAATAAAGCATATTGCTCAAAGGGCTCTTGTATTTTTTTTGTTTTGGCTTGAACGGATTTCTGGATTGGCACAAATTTTGTCATTTTCTAGAGCTAATTATTTTATCTCACACCTTTCATGGTATTTTTGTCGAGGGGGAATCTATTTTGGTTTGAGTGTCTAGATAATTATTCTTACCTTCACCACCACACTTGCAAACTATGGGGGTTTTATTTCTGTTGTTGGCTTCTCTTGTTTCCCTTCCTATGTAGAGTATTATTGTCAAGCTTTTTTACTAGTCTCCTTTTAGTGGGGGGTGGTTGGTCTAGGATCTATATTATTATCTCCCTCTCTAGAGGCCTTTTTGTTACATCCATCACTCAACATGTGGTATGGGTATTTTTTATATTAGGAAGTTGGAAATCTCTGGCTTGGATTCATGTGGCTTACATTCATACCCTGAGGGTCATATTTTTTTGTTTTCTTTGTGGCTTAAATTGATACCACCAAGGTTGGAACCACACTCAGTAGTAGGCCCAAGAGATATTAATAATTTTCATATGGTCATCCCTCTCGATATCCACAATGAAATTCAAAATTTGGAGTCTCATGCACTTCAAGATAGATAAGTCTTTTCAGATTTGGAGATTATGGAAGACATATCTCTTGGGATTCCTTATCCAAGCCACAACCAAGGAATGAGAAATTAGTACTATGGTGTCCTAACCCTTCATTAGTAGATAAAGGCTATGCTTTGCAAGATCCTAATCGACAAGAAAAATGGAAAATATGATATTTTCACCATTCTAGAAGATGTCAAATGGGTTCAGCGAAACCATAAGTTCATTCTAGAGAGGATGGACAAGAAGTTGGCTCACATTGAGCTCCATTTTAAATATGGACTTGCTTCTCATGATCGTTCAAGTTCCAATGCTAGGGATCCTATTCTAATGACATCTTTCAACACTTAAGACTAAATGGTTACTTTTAATTTTTGGTATTATATTACATATATAGATACTCCAATTATACTTAAACTTTTAAAAGTTCATGAGTTATGGACAAACTACTCTATTAGTAGATGGTCAACAACATAGGTTTTCCTACTAAGTAAATTGAGATTACCTACATAGTGACTCTCTAGATAATGATGATGTATGGCTATATACATTTTGGCTAATTTTTTAAAATAATACAAATAAAATATATATATATATATATATATATATGAAAGAAAATGAAAAAAAACTATTTAAATATTGCAACATTATTAAAAAAGTATAAATTATTTCTTGTAAAAAGTTGAGAAAGCACTCAAAATTATATAATTATTTT
The DNA here is from genome assembly GCA_034641835.2 of Pinus albicaulis. Classification (NCBI taxonomy): domain Eukaryota; kingdom Viridiplantae; phylum Streptophyta; class Pinopsida; order Pinales; family Pinaceae; genus Pinus; species Pinus albicaulis. Next base: position 32,177 of record JAXQQM020088107.1, read on the forward strand.
ATTATAATAGTTCACTCATCAAGATAAAGTTAATAAGTTATTTCTTATAAAACATTGAGTGAGAGAAGCACTCAAATATTTTGAAATTATTTTTATTATAATAGTTTGTGAGATAAAGTTAGTAAGTTATTTCTTATAAAGCATTGAGTGAGAGAAGCACTCAAATATCTGGAAATTATTTTTATTATAATAGTTTTTGTATATTGATAAGGTTAATCATTTATTTATTAAAAAACATTGAGTGAGTATTAAAACATTTATAAATTATTTTGTTATAATAGTTGATCCATTTTGATATGGGTTTAATGGAATAAGGTAAATTTGAATAAGATGAATGAAATATATTTTTTCAATATTAATTAAAGTAATTATAATAATTTTTTAAAATTTTAATAAAATATAAAAATATGAAATTTAAAAATTATAAAAATTAATTGTTTATTTTGGTGAGATTTAAAAAAGGGAAAGATTATCATAATTAAAATATTTTTCAATCTAAAAATTTTAAAACAAACACTTCACATATTTTACATATTTATTTATTTTTAGATTTAAATTTCTTTTTAAAATAATTATACTTGCTATTATTTATTATTTTCTTAATGGGTGATATTAACCATGAATACAACATTAAGTTATTATAATGCATCTTGATATGATTTTTGAGATAAATAAAATGAGATAATTTAGTGAAAACACTTTTGATTGAATTTGATAAGAAACATTACAAAGTATAATTTAAATTTTGGTTTATAGTTGTAATATTTTTTAAATATTACAATAGTAATAATATAATTTTAAAATTATAATTTAGCTAGATATAGATTTAGTGTAGAAAAACTTTTAAAACCTAAATAATAATTTAATTATTAAATTTATAAAAATATACAAATTTATTAATTAGTTATAATAATTAATTATAAAAAATAAAACCATAGGAATTATAAATTATAATAAAATATTGAATTATTGTGTTGTAATAATTCATTTTAATTAAATTAATTAAAAAATAATTAAAAAAATGTTTTAATGGATTTAAATTTAGAAAATTCTAAAACATATATTCTATTTAATTATTTAATTTCAACCATTTTAAACATATATTTGAATAGTAATAAATCATAGTAACTTGTTGTTATATCTATTGGGGTCATATGCATGATAATTATGGTCATTACAATTGAGGTCTTGATGTTATTATGTATGGTGCTAATCTAGATTGGCATGTACATATGGTTATGGTTATGATATTCAGGTATGAGTTCATATACTTGTGATATTGTGCGTACTAATTTAAGTTGACATGTGCATATGTGATAACCTCCCCTGAGATACCTTGAGGTATGAGTTTGATTATGTCATCAATTTGGTTTATCTAACATATCAACTTTGTTTATCTAACATATTATGTTTATAGGTTGTTTGAATGTTTGATTAATTACATGATATGAGTATGTATCTATAATATTGCATGAAGGAATGATCTTGTTTTACGGTGGTTGTGCTAACACAATATGTGTTGATATAGTTGATATGCACTAGAGTGCAAGAGGGTGCTAGTTGTAGTATTATGAATAATAACTATGAATTTATTATGACATGATTTCTATTCTTGGTAAAGTATCACTACAAGAAAAAAGCACATTGGTGAGGGTCTTGCTTGTGACGGACCTTTAAGGTCTGTCACCAATGTCACATATGGTGACGGTCATTAAAAAACCGTCACTGTAAGTGTATATAGTGATGGTCCTTTATGGTCCGTCACCAAAGACATTTTCAATGACACTTTTGGTGAGGGTCGTTAAAGGTCCATCACTAATTCTCCCTTTGGTGACACTTCTAGTGACGAACTTTCAATGACCCTCACCAATGCTCTTTTTGTTACTTTTGGTGACGGTCAAAAAATGTTCGCCATCATTGATCATTAAAAAACCGTCACTGTAAGTGTATATAGTGATGGTCCTTTATGGTCCGTCAACAAAGACATTTTCAATGACACTTTTGGTGAGGGTCATTAAAGGCCCATCACTAATTCTCTATTTGGTGACACTTATAGTGACAAACTTTTAATGACCCTCACCAATGCTCTTTTTGTTAGTTTTGGTGACGGTCAAAATATGCCCGTCATCATTGATTCCAATGAGTTTTTGATGACGCTATGTGCCTGTTAATATATTTTTTGTCAAAAGATAACCATTTAATACAATTATTGTGGATTATTTTTTATAATATGTCCAAGGCCATAGTGGTTAGGGTCAATCAATTTTTTTAGAAGTAATTAGTGTGTATCATTTCCCTCAAGTAATGACTAGTCGAATAGAGATTTCCTATGAGTCAACACATGATTCATATCTATTAAGTTCATTATCTAGCAAATTCCCTTTAGGTAAAGTTCCACTATTGTGTGTAGGAAATATATTATTTAATACATAATCAAGCTTTGACAATTCTATTAATGAGGAAGACCTAACAATCCTCAACAATATGGGCACACCTTAAATTAATGCTTTGGCACACACTAACATTTCTTAGCACCGCACATGTCTTGGAACATCTTTGTACCTAGAACATATTGTGATGACACTGACGCCCAAGCATATGGTGGCATGCGCTAGCACAACATGGAAATCTCCTAGCATGTGTTGGCATACTGCATATAGTCCCTAGCATTCCCTGGAACACCTTGGTTGAATGCATTAACATACATTAACACTTGGTACACAATGCCACTTGGCATGTATTGGAACCTATTATTAGTGTGCCTAGCATGCCCCTTTTCAAAAAGATAAAGTCCTGACTTATTAACCCTCTTAATATTGGTTCTTCCTTTTGTTGCCTTGACACATATTGACATACCCTGGCACCCTGCGCCACAATATCCTTAGCACCTAGCATGTATTGGAATATCTTGGCACTATTAATTGGCACATGATATAATTAGCACACCCTAGAACTCCCAAGCACACTTTGGGAATTCTTTACTTGCCTTGATATTCCCTAGCATGCCTTACCAATTCTTATCATACCTTGTCACTCCCTCCTTGGCATGACAACTAACACTCATTAACACTAGTCTCTGGCACACGTTCCTCATATTCATTAGCTTCCATGAATTTTTACCTAGTGCTTCCTTAATGTTTTTTCCTAGTAATCCTTAACACTCATCAACATGCATTATCACTCTCTAGCACACCTTAGCACTCTTCAACATTCCCTTCCACTTCATAACATGCATAACACTAGTCCCTGACACATATTGGCGCTTGGCACGTGTTGGCGCTTGGAAAATATTAGCATGTATGGAATATGTTGAGATGCCTTGGTATGATTTGGCATGGTTTAATGCACCCACACTGGTTAGATTTTCTACATGGTATTAGAGCAGGAATTTTTTGGACGGTGAGTTTGCAGAGAATATCTAAAGATTTTGGTGTAAAATTTTCAAAAAAAAAAAGAATATTTGGATTCCTTGCGAAAATCTACCGAAATGGAAAAAAAAAATTAAAAAAAAAAATTGGTCGAATCAGAGCTCGAATGAGGGAGATATCATCGATTTAAAATCAACTCTTTTTTAGAAACTTTTTGTAATGTTGGGACAATTACATTGTGTGCAAGTCAAGAACCTATATGTACTTGAGGTATCAGATGCATGCAAATCTTTGAGGAGAAAGGCAGAAGTTAGAGACTTGGTGGTTTAGATGGAGCATAAATTACCTCTCAACATGCATTCTCATGAGAAGTAGTCTCAGAAGGTTGTGGAGTAGCTGCCAGAATTGGAGAAGTAGAGAGGAGACCGAGTGGAAGCATCCACTCAAGCAAATCAGACCTCCATGAGGGGGGAATTTTGAGCCAGATAGGAAGAGGGAGCAACCATACCTCAAGGTGTAAGGTGGGGTGATGTGTAGACATAATCCCAAGATAAGAAATTTGGGCAAGGTCCATTGAGATGGCGTGTCTCATGGATCGAACCTGGCTACGAGGAGCCCACAGTACAACAGTAGTAGGAACGATCAGTTAGATTGATGTAGTCAGATGTCAACAAGACAGAAATCAGAGTGACAAATGTCAAATACTGGAGCACAAATCAGAGTTAGCAACAGTTCAAAGGGCACGGATGTAGATGTTAGCAACAGCGCAAAGAATCCAGTACTAGACAGGTACAGTAGCTAGCAGCAGTCAAAAGACTTTGTTGACAGATGCATTATATTGTTTCAGTTGTTCGGAGGCTATTCAGTTTCAGGATTTGCAGGTGCAAACAACACTAGAGAAGTGTAGCATGCAGAACATTCCAAAGGTATCAGATTGGGATTGATTGAATTCCTTTCTTGTTGAGAGGGAGTGTTGAAATTTGCAACAAGAAACAGTGAAATTGGCAACTAGAAAGGACAAAAAAAAATGCACCCACACTGGTGAGGAATTTTGATGTACCAAGAGTGAGGAATGTGAGGCGTCTAATTTATTTTTCCCTTGAATAAATTGGACAATAAATTGTAATTTCGTCTCATAACAACTTGTGTCAGTTAACTAAGTCATGATGATTGAGTTAGCTCAAGAAATTCGATTGAAGGTGATCAAGGTGGATATTGGTGGCCACCCGCCTATTCCACTTGGGCCCTTGCCATTGTCTCTTTCAGTTTTTTAGTTTCCTTAATTATAGCATAATTTACTATTTTTGTCAATTTTTCGGGTCCTGAACTTCTAGAGCCATTTTGAGGCCCCAAACAACGTTTTTTGGGCATGAAAAGTTTGGAAATTTCATATAAATCACATTAGCAATTGTAGTCCTCGGAGAGATATTTCTAACGAGGTATCATGTGCGTCAAACGAAGATCATATGACCAAGTTATGACCCCGGGAAGTTGGCTGCACAACTAACCCCAACGGAGCCCATAAACTCTTGGTGTTACATCTCCTCGTGTTAGGGTTTTGGTTGTTTAGGGTTTTATCTTATTTTTAAATAATAAAAATACCCTTCATCCTTATTGTAACACAGTTCAGAGGAACATAACCATTAGTTGTCTTTATAGAAAATTTCCCATGTGCAATTATAAAGTCATTGGGATGCCATGATGGATTGCGCAATCAAGGAAGGTTGATTTTCCTAATTAATATGGAGATAATTCCATAGGAATTGCGTGAGCAAGGCAGGCTAAAGGAAGGCTGAGAATTGGCTAAGTATTAGACCGATTTTGCCTAGATCAACAAGAGACAATTGGCAGAGTGCTGGAGAATCTCAAGAGAGATTAAGCATTGTATTGTTTCATGATTCCTTGAATTAATACACAATAGAGACAGAGGGTTTTTGAGCAGTTGCTTACTCCAGATACATATTTTGTTGTGCGATTGTTAATTTCTTTCTCTTACTTATATGTGATTGTGCGATCGTGTTTGTAGGAAGGATTCAATATCTTGTTTTAGTACATTACAAGATCAAATTGAATCCCGTTGGTTAGATTTTATACATGAAATATAAGAGAGGATTGATACGATCTTGTCTTGCGGTGGTTATAAAGACAAACATAAATGGAGGAGGGCTTGCACTATAATTTAGAGCCAGAACAAAAGTAGACGCAGGCGTAATATTGACTGAGCTAACCCTAGTTTGAGGGTTGAAATTGAGATCTGAAGTTCAATACAAGATTCAGTCAAAGAAATGCCCAAAATCTATGGATACATATGAGCTAGATTGAGTCTCTTATGGAGGCAAGAGTCATGGTTTTTTCTATGGGTGGATAGGGTTTGTTCTACAACAATTAGAAGTACATAAGTATAGTGCCCTAGTTAGGATAGTTTCCTAGCATGTTTAGTTCATAAGGTATGCCCTTAAGACTGTGAAAAAATTGCATAGAAGAAGAGCAGTTGTGACCCTTAAAGCGAGGTTTATTTTTGAAATATAGACCGCAGATCTGGAAGATGGTTTGCAGATTCAGTATGTGTGGAGATAGCAGATCCAAAGGAGGGTGGAACCTGAGCAGAAGATTGAGCATGCAGAAGAAATGTGCCATGTGAAGAATGGATTGACATGTAGAGGAGTTGATTTGGTGGACTATCCATGGATTTTTAGACAAATATCTGAAGCAACCTATAAAAAATTAGTCAATGGACTATTAGTGGTTGATTTGTGACCCTAGTTCAGTCATCTACAGATTGTTAGAAGGATGATAAGAGGAGTAGTTCAGATTTATTCATAGATTGGAAAAAAAAGGATCAAATTGTCGATACACAAGAACAATGATTTTGAGAGGACTCAAACCATTGTTATGTGGAAGATTTGAAGAGCCCTAGATGAAGACAATATTGTGAGCCCTAGATCAATAAAAATAATTGATTGTGGTTGGGAAGATTGATGGTAGTCCAAGTATAGTTGGAGGGTTGTTAGGTGACTGTCAAAGAAGAGCCCTAACTCTTGTACTTGTGAAGGACAACAAGATTGGTATAAGGGCAGGTGTATAGGGCCTAAGGATGTGCATAATTTGAAGGACTAAAGTAGTAGTCAAGTGGGCCAACCAACTAGCCCTATTTCACTATATTGTAGAGGATCAATTCAGTGAGAAGAAGGGAAACCTCCATAGCCCTAGACTTCTCATCTTGGAGCCTTAGTATGGAAAAAGTGGGCATACCAAAGAGTTGTTCACAAATGGAGTTGTGAACAACTTGTTACCACTCAAACTAGTAGTGGACCTAAAATGGGTTCCTAAGAGGGAAACAGCTAGGACAAGGGAAATGGTGGAGGCTTAGCCCATTGTCACCACAGCTAAGGCTCCTTGCTCTTCACAAAATTTCGCCGATGGGAGGAGTCCTGGTATTTTAGGAAGTCACTCGTATATTATAGGTCAATGAATAGGTTGGAAGTGACCCTAGAATCCCTTTCCCTAAGATAGGATATAGAGTGGGACATGTTTGCATTTTAAGAAAGGGACTTGATATTCTAGGGAGAGAGGAGGGTGATTGAAGGGTTGAGGGAGAAGAATAAGACTTATAAAGGAAGTTACCAATCCCTAAAATCCTTTGGGAACTTGGATTCCCAAATGGTCCTTGATGAAAGGCCTTTTACACCAAACGGGACCACATGGGGCCAAGTGGACCCAACCCAGGCTCGGGGATGGAATTTAGCAACCAATGATGTTCCTATCTTGGACAGTGTGAGGGGAAAGGATTAGGAAATATTTTTTACTTCGATGGGTCAAATTGATCCTACTAGGTTCTAGCCTTGGGAACACCTATGCAAAACTTGATCCTAGAGCTAGGGCTTGAAGTATCTGAAGATTCCATCGTCGGAATTGGCCCAAATTATGAGGAGAGTGAAGGCACCCACCAATGTAGTTGCCTCTAGGAGATCAAAGTTTTCCTCTAGCTATATTCTTGGGAAATTGATGCCCTAGGTTACCTAATGGGGCTAGACCTAGGGAAAAATGGAAAATTGTGAAAAAGGGGGGGGGGGGGGGGGGGGCTATCATCACCCTTTTTGAGGTACTAGTGAATAATTCACTTGGGGATATGGAGTTAGGGGTGATAATGAACAATAATTCAGTTTCTTGACCATGGAGGCCCAGAAAGTCAACTTCGTCCAATGTTAGAGGAAAACGAAAAGTGACCTTCAAGCATTTATACTTCATACAAGTGGTGAAATTTTATTGAGATAAAATGATCTCTACAGTATTTCATTCGTCCAACAATGGCCCATACATTAAATAAGATAAATAGACACATAATTCCACATTTCCATCATGCATCAATTAACCCTAGTTATAGCGAAATTCAATAGTATGCAACAACAACAAGAATAGCGTTAAATTTTCACTCACAATGTTAGAGAGTATATCCAACCAGCTTCATATTTTCAAAAGCAAATCTCCAAGATAAAAATAGCCCAAATCCATACATCAAAATGCATCCATCATCCAAAATAGTCCTCCAAGGAAAAATGTGAAGTTCTCTAAAGATAGAGAGATCCCAAATCAAGTGATGATACAAATGAATCCAAATAACTCCTATTTATACATTGATTAGGAGTTGGTCGAATTAGCTTATGGGCCTACATTAGCCCCTAAATATAAAATAATATGCAAGTAACCCTAAATTTTGGTGACAATCCCACCAAACTATCTCATACATGGAATAATAAGCCTCATAAGAGGTCAACTGATGTCTTAGGGCCTTCTAGGAGGTATACTGGGGTCCATGAGTGCCATAATGATGCATGGGACCCATCAAAAGTGTTGGACAAGGGGGTGGCCCCTTGTTCTCCAAACATTAAACTTGTGGCACTCTCATTAAACTTGTGGACTGAAAGGGTTGTGTGTGGTCACCATCAGCAAGTAGGTCAAGTGTTGTCTTGTTCATGATAGATTGGTTGTCAAAGGATTAACACCAATCCCTAGTTTTATTCCTTGTATCAGTGTGATTGTAAAGGGTCACGATCCATGGTAGCTTTATGATATAACACAATAGGCATGGCGAGCTGTGACATGCCTGGACGAGGAGTTCCAGGCCCATTCAAAAGAATCATCCTCTGCAGATAGTGTAAGACCATTGACAATCAAGGATTTGGTGAAACTGCCCCACTCCACAACATAAGAACCACGCAGGCCCAAATCATGGGCGCTTTTCCATCTTCCAGCTATGAACAACTCTGAAGGCCGTCGGCCCGCCTTAGGAGATATTCAGTCCTTGATTGAGCTTTACATCAAGGTTTGAAGGCTCAAGTCCACTTTAGGCTCGGACATCAAAACAGGGACCACATGCTTGGATTTCAGTCTTATGAAGAATAATGAATGAGCATTAATGAACAGTGAACTTGAAAGGGTGTACAAGTGAAGAAGATCTTGACAGTGGGCATATTAGAGCAGATTGTTGACCAAATATTGAAGTATTTGGAGCGCCATGTGAAGACACTCTTGAAGCACCTTGTGAACACTTTCTTGGGGAGTTCTTGAAGAAGCCTTTGAAGAGGCTTAGAGCAGGTGTAGAACTTGGGATGTCAATTGAAGACACCTGCTCTAAGTGAAGAAGATCTTGACAGTGGGCATATTAGAGCATATTGTTGACCAAATATTGAAGTATTTGGAGCGCCATGTGAAGACACTCTTGAGCGGGCCAAGGAGATATTCAGTCCTTAATTGAGCTTTACATCAAGGTTTGAAGGCTCAAGTCCACTTTAGGCTCGGACATCAAAACAAGGACCACATGCTTGGATTTCACGCAAAAAAAGTATGAATACATGTCGTATAAATTCATAGATAAAAGCTACATAACAACAAGGAGGTCGAGATGACATAAAAGAAGATTATTTGGGCAACATTTTTTTATGGTTTGTGGGTCTTGAGCACATGTTTCTAGCGACTAATTTAGTCAATAATTCATCTGAGATAATTGCAGATCCAAAGTAGAACAATGAAAGAGAAAAGGAGTTTTTGGTGGACGTCTGAAGAATTTAACTCAAACTGTCTGTAGTTTGGACCATCCTAAAATCTGTGGACAGGTATCATCTATGGAAACTTGGACCTCCAGTAAACTTTGCACTTGTTAAAATTTGTTTGTGGGAGTGCAAAAATTGAAAACAATAACTTGTGACAAGTCTCTTCAGGAAGGAAAACCACCATTGACAAAGAACAATCTAATTTTTGGAAGAAACTCGGACCCATAGCTTATCTCTTGGACCAACATCTGACTTTAGTCTCGGTCCTGTAGCAACTAGTGGAGGAATAAAAATTACAGTCACATGTGGTCACAAAATTGTTGGGGAAGCTCATTAAAATCTTGATTCTGTGTCAGTCTTGGACATACATCACAACTTGGAAACCTTGAGGACAACTGTCTAAGATACCTTAGACCTATAGCTTATCTTTATTGTGGACAGTCCTGTGGATTAACCAATTGGATTGGATTTGTGGGCATTTCCAAAGGACAATGACAGGCTTTTAGACAACTTGTGTTGAGCTCCCTTTGTGACACTTTGGAGCATCTTTAGAAGTATTGTTGAAGCAACATTAACATCACATCTTGAAGATATTTTGACATTGAGAGCAGTATATTGGGCATAGTTTGGTGCAAACTTCTTGGTAGAATTGATATGCATCTTGAAGCAGATTTGGAGTTGTCTTGAGATATTCTTTAAGACATCTTGAAGCACCTATTGAAGAACTTGTGAAGAAATACCTTGTTGGGAAAGTAACGTGAAGACTCCCTTGAGAAGTTCTTGAAGAAGTCCTTGAAGAAGTTTAGACTAGGTGAAGAACTTGGGCTACCAATTGAAGACATCTTGAAGGTACCCCTGGAGATCATGATACATCGATGATGTCATCATGAAGTAACCTTGGAGATCTTTGTTTCGGTACGATGGAGAGCAGTGATGACGCCTTCTAAAAATAAAAGGTTGTCATTGATGATGTGATGTGGAGACTAAGTGTGATTGGGCTCATTGAAGAAGACATTGGGAGCCGTGAAGAATAACCAAACACATCTTGACGAAATGAAGCTAAGGGTTGGAGACTAAGAGGTTGGAGCCTTGTAGAGACAAGGTTGGTGCCTTGAAAGATAGGTTTGGAGCCCTAAAGGATATGAGTCCTCAAGAGACCAGGTTGGAGCATGTACCAAAGATAGGGTTGGAGCACTCGAGGTCGGAGCCTAGTGAAGACCAAGTTGGTGCTTGGCATAGTACAGGTTGGTGCCTGGAAGGATTGAAGATTGGTGTCTTCATCTAGGGTTAGAGCTTTATACTATTGTATTGGATTTATTGTAAAGAAGAGATTAATAAAAATATTTATTCTTATTGTTCATTTTGTGTTCTAATTATAAGAGATCTAAACTGGTAAAATTAACAATTGAAAAGAAATACTGATTCACCCCCCTCTCAGTATTTCCAACAATTGGAATCAGAGGCAGTATCTTCATTCAAAGCCTAACAGCTTGAAGGTTGATCATAGAACACAAATGGCAAAGCCAAGGAATAAAGGCTCCAAAGCATGTGAAAATGTCCCTTCCTTAGTTAAGAATTCAGATGTAAACCAGGTCAACAAAGCTCCATTGTTCAATGGAAATTTTGATATATGGGAGGCAATAATGAGGAATTTCTTGAAGACACAATGAATTGAATTTTGGAAATCACTGATTACTAATGACATGATGGACGAAAAATCCAAGGAGCACAATACAAGAGCAATGAAGGCAATTTTGAATGGGTTGCCAAATTCTGTGAAGGCCAATTTTGAAAAAATTTCGTCAACAAAAGTCATATGGGACAATCTTCATGATCTTCGCTCAAAAGAAGCGTTGAAAATGATCTCTGGTCAAGAATATGATGGAAAACAAGAAATAAGTCCACAATCCATTAAGGAAGTTGAAGATAAGAGAGATGCCAACAAGGCTAAAGAATACTTAGAAGATGAAAATAACAAAGAAGACTTTGAAGAAGATCTCCCGAATAAACTTATGGCTTCCATGGAAGAGATTAACAGGTTGAAAAAGGGAAATGAGGAACTTAATAAGAAAGCGTAAGTTGGTGACCAAAACAAGACAAGGAAGGAAGTTGACCTTGTCAAGATTCAAGCTCAAGAAAGAGATGAAGAGCTCGCCAAACTCAAGGAGGAATTTCCTCAAAACAAAAGACAGCATCATGAAGAAGTCATATTCATGACAAATCAATTGGATAAGGCAAAGAAAAGGGAAGAAACTATCATGCCACCTTAAACAAATTTCAAGCAGAGATCGGTCAATACAAGGAAGAGGTCTCCTTTCTTAGATCTCAACTAGAAGAAGCAAGAAAACAAGCGCAAGGAACCGAGAAGGTGATGGAAACTTTGGCATTCATAGAAGGACAAGTTGATGAAGCAGAAAATAAGAGAAACACAATGATATGCCAACTAGAAGAAAAGGATGAAGAAATCTTCAAACTAAAATCAGTCATCAATCTTCTCAAGGCTGAAACATGCGAAGCTACAAGAATAAAAGAAGAAATGGAGAGCAGTCTAGCAAAGGAGAATGAAGAAATATTCATAATGAAATCAAATATCATCTCCCTTAAAATCGAATCACACGAAGCAACAAGGATGATGGAAGAAGTGAAGAAGCAACTACTTGTGAAAGATGAAGATTGTGAACTTTCTAGCATGTGTTAACACTTTCTGGGATTCCTTGCACACCTTGGAACTCCCTAGTTGTCATGCCCTCATAGATAGCCTTACGTTTTTTGTGACTTGGGAACCCAACCAAGTCATTGAAAAAATAGTGTTGTGTCTAGCCCAAAGTATCCCTTTGTCTGAAACTTCTTTGTCTATCCCCTTATCACAATCGTAGGCTTAACTCCTGCAAGTCCTATTATGAAATTCTCCTAACACACTTTGTCCATGGGACACCTGGAATTCACTGACACTCCCTAGCAGAAACTCTTATTCATTCGTTTCCACACACTTTGAAATAGTTCTCCCTTGTAATGCCCCGACTCTCCCCAACACTCCTTGGTATGCATTGACAAGTCTATTTGGCATGTGTTAGCACACCTTTTTTTTCCACTTTCTTTACATAGCCTCTCTTCAAGGGCGTCCTCATAGGAAAAAATCATTGTTGAAATATTATGACAACACCTATTGGAAAATAACCATCTTATCCCCTGTAGCCCTTAATACCTTCTCAATGCATAATTGAAATGGTAGACTGATAACTAGATCTAAATATAGATCTCAATGTTCAAGGAAAAACCCAAATAGAAAGAATCACATCATGGATTAAGCATTGGTAAAATCAATGACCCCCTTTCAAGATTATGACCTTGTTTTTACCATTCTCAAATTTTAGATTTGAAACCCACATTAAGAAGGGGAGATTTGCACCTTAGCCTTTGCAAGATGTGCCTAACATCAATCTGTCTAATGGACTAGCTTGGATATTGGATATGTTGGGTGTTGGATTTCTAGAGTACCCAATCAATGGTTTTGAGGCCAACTCCCTAGCTCCAACTAAAATTTAGTCATATTGAAGAGGAAACTTGAAAAATCCTGCTAATAGGAGACATTTTTCCTTCATTTTGATTGATTTACAATAAACCTTAATGGCTCTCCTTTATTATCTTCCTTTTCCATTCTCCAACAAAAAAGCATTAATCTTATATCATAAAAAATTTATATAGGTAAGCATTGCAATCATTTTCCTCAACTCATGGGGTACCTTTACACCTCAACCAATGCAAGTGGACCTAAGTCCATGGTACAACCCATCACACTCTAAGATGGTTTTAATTGTCTCCTCAAAGTTAGGGCATACTACACCTTACAATGCCAAATGGCTAAGCCATCTTAAACTTGTGTGAGTTTTACCTTAATGGAACACATTCTAACTAGTGATCATAAAAAATAATGCACCAACACTGCTAACGCACACCAAAAGTCCAAGATACCCGTAGATGTGGCCTGCTTTTAGACTACACCACCATAAAATGCACCTTCAACTTTGGATGTCCCAAAACAGTAATATCCTAACCCAATATGGCCTATTTTTTAGATTTGTGTAATTCACTCCTTATCAAATCCTTGCACCTCACTAACACTCCATGAAAAATCTACTCCAATGGTCACCTTCCAAGTTCGAACACATCTTTTTGCAACATGAAAAAATCACTTGTATATGTTGCAACAACCTTGCCAACTTCTTTAGTGGGTCACACATATATTTCACATTTCTTCTTCGTCTTGCAAAGTGGTAGTGCTAAGGTGAGGGTATCAACTTTGATCAAGGAATGTTCACTTAATACCATTACCAATTTCCTTCATGCAACTCTTGAAATATCTTAAGTTTGCTTCATAACTTCTCATGGTGCTTAACTTGCTAGTTTGTACCTCTATGTGAGACTACAACCCCCCAACCTCTCTAACAGTTCCACCTCTTCAACCCTTGTTAGTGTCTTCTTAGACATGCACACATGCCTCAAACAAAACGTAACACTAGCATCCAAAATGTGCATGCTCGTTTCATCTTTTAATGCCTCGCTGAAACCACATTATCGCATTGCTTAAAATGAAATGTTCATAACTTAAGGCAAAACACCTACTTTGCTTATGACAACCTAAACTATGCAAGTGACTTCGAGATGACTTCATTTTCTCAAGATAAAAACACATGGTCTTACAACCCCATTCACACAACAATTTGAATATATTTAACCTAGAAAATGGTACATATGCTAGTCCTTTCAAATTTGTCACATGACTTTCAAGAAACTAATACTTCTGTTTTAACTGTCAAATCCACTCACTATATACTCTTGTTATGTACACCCACCTAATACACAAGAACAATTAAATTTTTTCAATGTAACCAAGTTAAAAACACATATTTCCTCTTTACACTTAAATGTTTTCAACACAACCAAGTTAAAAACACTCTTACATTCAAATTCCAAAAATACATATTTACTTCCATAAACTTTAACAACAAAAACATTACATAAAATTAATAATCTTAAAATTAAATCATTATTATAATAAATAATCCTACCCTTTCCATCACAACCAAAATCATGCACTAGCTTGTTAGTTCCTCAAATACAACAAAGATATGTAAGTGAAAATACAAAAAAAATTAAATCATTATTATTATAATAAATAACCCTACCCTTTCCACCACAACCAAAATCATGTACTATGTGACTTCCTCAAATACAACAAAGATCTTACTATGTAAGTCAAAATAAAAAATATTGTAATTATTGTTTTACAAAAGCGAAATTTAATCATTTTTGAAAAGTTGTATTAATTTTGCATTACGAAATCCCTCCCAACGCCATTATTTGTTTAACCAACCTCTAGAACTGGCTTTTCATAAGGAGGGCGCCAAAATGGGATTGAAGAGAGTTGCGATTTATAGTTTTACCCGCAGCAGATCCGATATCGAACCCCACCACCGGATTTTCGACAGCGCCAATGTATGTTCCATGTTCAAAATCCTCTGTATTTTTGCATCCAACTTTTGTATGTTTAGAAATTAATCTTTGTGCTTGATATTGTTACTGTTCGCAGGGATGGCATTGGCATTTGATGAGTCCGATTTATAAAAATAAAGGAGCAGTAGCAGAATACCCGAATGTGAGGCTTATATGCTCAAAAGGCCAACATTGCGACCGCCAGGGCCGTTGCCAGAATCTCCGCACCTCGCTCTGCCTCAAGGGAATAGAAAAGATGCTTCAGAGCCCGGATAGCTATGTCACTATCAGTGAGTTCTTGTTCCATTTATTTATTTTTTATTTTTAGATTGTTGGAAATCCTTAAATTTTGAAAATAAGTAGAATTTACTTAAAAAAAGGTATGTTTCACAAGTAGAAATTACCTAAAAAAAATTGTTGATATTCTGCAATGAGTGAAACAAACAAATATTGTGATATGTTCACCCTTTCTCACAAACAGTGAAGCCCAACGAGCTAGATGCTTTACATAGGCCGATGCCTGCCTATGAAAGCTATCGAAAATTGGTGAATGCATTCAGGTGTCACCAATTGCTTGCTATGCAGAGATCTACTTGGTGTAGAGGTACTTGTGGCGGGCCTTTCACTGGCCAAGAGCCACTTTCTTACCTAGTCGGATACTCGTTGCTCAACCGATTGCCAAAGCTCCATAAGAGATGCATTTCCCATTTCTAGTGCTAACACCCAAAGAAACAAAATGAAATTGAAAGGAAAGGACATTAAGCCTTAGCGCTTACAAGCAACCTGTTATCCCTCAAAATGCATGCATTTTCAGCATATTTTTTCCAGTAGTTCATCTAATCTTAGATCAAGGAAGCAAAAAGGAGATTGGTGTAACAGTTAGGAGGACAAATTCAACATTTAGAAGCATGCATTCTCCAAAATGTTTCTAAATATTGTAATATATATACATGCAAATTATTTTTTTAATATATTCTAAAAGGATGTTGTTCAGGGATCCTAGGTTGGACTAAGACAATGTGCATGAGCATATCTATCTTGCCAGTGATGTTAGCACAGAGTAAGAAAATACTATTTGTGTCTGTGGACCCTAGATAAGGGTTTTGGATATAGAAGCAATTAAGTAGCACAAATCAACAGATTATTTGGATACCCATTACAACATGGGTGCACAGATCAAAATGATGGTTGAAGCCTGGGAATATACATTTGCTAATTGGTGTTTGTATATCCTTCCATGGCATCATATTCATAATTCTTTAATGCCTTACTTACACCCCTGTAGGCTGGTACTGTAATTGACTTCATGCCAAAATATAGCAATAGAGGTGTGAACCATACCCTACTGCTGGAAACAAGTCTGAAAATGCAATATCTGTGTGATTGATCCAGACTTTTGAAATGTGGCTGCATCATCTGTGTATCAGTGGAATCTAATGATATGTGGCTAATATGCTCATCCTTATCCTATTATAGAGCAATGAGGAAGCATCAATAGGCATTATCTCTAGAAGCATTATGGTATGGCTGAGTTTGTAATGATACTGTCAAATATTTTCCATGGAATCTGTATAGGAGGCACAATAGGTAAACCTTCATTCCTGTAGGCACATGTGGTAGAAAGTTAGCCCTTATCAGATCCATATCTCTTGTTTCTGTAGTGCCAGCTATTGCATACTTATTTTTGTTGAGAATTTGGAGGGTTGGAGATTAATTCAAGTTCTCTTCTTGATAATTACTTGTGAGCTTACTTGAGTTATTTATGTCTTCTCTTCTTTAGCTTATTTAATCTTTCATCAAGTGAATTATCAAAATACATGAGACACACAAATTAGGCTCCTAGAACCAGGGAAAAATCTCTCCCTCTTGGAGAGGAAAACCCACGAGAAATTCTTCTTATAGATCTTCATATGACAAGTATCATGACTCAGACTTAGACCCTTGACCTATGGATGCTTCCAAGACCTTGTTACTTCTTCTTTGTCGATATTCCATGCTGATCTTTCTTTCTTGCACCAGTCTGTATTGTCCTTTCTCTTATTAACTACAGAGATTTACCTTCCTCTCTTTTCTTATCCAACAGTGACCCTTAATTTTCATATCCACTTAAGACCTTCATACTGCAGACCCGATTCTGTCATAGACAATAGGTGCATATTAGTGAGATTGCCCGAATCTCTTATTCCAGACTTGACATAAACATACATACATTCATCCGCTTCATGGTAATCCACACACATCATGGTGATTTGTTGAACTTAACACTGTTCCGTTTCAGCGAAAATGACACTTATATACTGCACTTTTCAACAGAGGAATCCACAAACTTCAGCTTCAGAAATCCATTTTTATAACTTCAGTAAATCCACATTTTATATCTCCTTAAATTTGCATATATATCACTCCTGAAGTTATCCGCAATTTGCTTCAGGTTATCCGTACTTCTGCTTCAGTCAATGGTGGAATTTCTGTTCTAGAGACCGCAACTCTTTATTATATTTCTGGTTATCAAGTATATACGCCTCCTTTTCAAACTTAAGTCTCCATTAGATGTTGTCAAAGGTTTGCATTCCAACTTAGATATATCCGCATTGTATTACTAAGAAAATTTGCACTTAGTCACATATGTAGTCCGCACTGTATCTCTGAAAAGCCCGCATTTCTATTTCTGAGATTCACCAAAAATCTTACTCAAATAAACCGCAGAGGTGTGTATATATATATATAGTGCACTTGTCAAGTCTTTTAGGCTGACCATACAGTCAGCTAGAAGGCCGACTTCTCAGCTGATAATTAGGCCGACGTGTAGCTGCATATAAACTGACTTTTATCATCCATCTCCAGCGTTGAGTTGAGTCAGTTTCAAACCATCCTTTTGCGGATTCTTTTGCAAGGCCTTGGAGCATCTCTTTTGACTAGATCCTTCATATATAAATGATACTTAATTACATTTTTATCTAGAAGACAAAGCCTTAGATAAACATCAAGAAGAATTCTATTTAACTTATAATAAAATCTTGCTCATGAAACCCAAGAAGCAAGTACAAAATACATTTTATTACCTTTGTCTTCTTCTTTACATAAAATACATAATTACATAGTCAATATGAAGACTGACCTAGTTACACTTTTCAACACTCCCTTTTAACTAGGGAGGTATTCATACAGGTACCTGGTCACTTTCAAACTGAAGAATCTCATAAGAAGAATCAGATTGGTAATCGCATCTATATAGCATCATATCAACCAGCGTTGTCCTACTGCAAGGCCTTGACTAACAACCCCATCTCTCAACGAGACAATGGGCTACAACGTTGGCGAGACACATGACTTATAGACACCAAATTCATTGTCTCTCCAAGATACACACCCCACCTAGGTGTTCCCAGAGTATGACCTTCTTGGATTATTCTTCTCTTGGGTAGCCAGCCCTTAAAGAATATCGGTCCTTGACTACTTTTATATTGAATGCCCGATCTCATTCTCAAAGAGTATCGAATGCCAGATGATTACCCAATCCTCTATTCTGTCTTCCAAGTGAAGACCAAAATGATGTGTCTATCCATTCTCTTCACATGGCCTTCACTAAGACTTACGACTGTTAGTCCTGGTCTAGTGCATGACACATGTAATAGAGAATTACATACGTCACTCCCTCTTAACACAGGAAGGACATACTTCAAGTTTCTTCCAAGCAAGAAACTTACCACCAGGCTCCCTATCAACCAGGGTCCTGTAGCAGCAATCCAACTACTCATGAAGAATTCCTCCCCTCGATGTCATGGATTTCGATATTGAGGAATCTTCAACTTTTGGCTTCATAGGGCATAGATCATCCGATCATCCATCACTTTCAGTCACGAGTCATGTCCACTATTAGAAAGTGATTCATCAATCTTTATCATCTGTTCCATCGTTATGTCATGCTGCTTTCCTTCGAATCATCTCCAAGGATCATACATCATTTCTCATGATTAGCAGCCTTGCACAAATTCATCCAGATAAACATAGACATATGAACTTTTAAAACCAAAGTTACCTCAGTGATGACCTTTCACCATGACATGTTCCTATCGCCATCAACATCCTTTATTCATATTGACACATCTCCTAATGATATGTTTTGTTAAGGGTCTTCTTCTTTACCAGACTTCTGTCAGAGTCTGCATATCTTCCCAGGAGATCTCCTAGTCACATCTTCTTGGCTTCCGGATGATAATTGCCTTTAGACATGGCTGCATTTCATGATCTCTTCCTTTTTGCACATTCTTCATTCCCAAGAACTTACAAATTTTCCAGTTCCTCATTCATATACAACCAACTCATATTCCATGAGGATATATATATGTTGATTTCATCTGTCAGTGCATCGAGAGATACTCCTCCGTAGATCATACTTCTAAATGCAGAAGTTCATTACCTGCAACCATATGACATGACTTCACAGTATCCAGTGTCAGCATATAAATATGTACATACCTCATACCTTTTTTTTTTCTTGAGTCATCCTGTAGCAGGTTTTCTAGAATGAAGAGATTCATTCCCTTGACTTGCTCCATCAACATGTCATCTGAATTTTTTTTCCATGATGACCCTTGATCTTGATGACTACCTTCCATTAGTAATGTTATTAGAGAGGATTTCCCGAAGCTGTTTCACCAGGAGCTCCTACCATGCTTCAATCAAGATGCTACACTGCTTCCTATCTTATAACCAACATAAATCACTTAAAGGAGAAGATGATCTCAATCATAGTGGAGATCCCTTGCTTCTTCTTTCTTAGATTACTTTGCATCAGGTTCTTCCCTCATTTCAGAGACATGGGCTTCTTCCCTATTTCTCTTGTCCTTTTTAGATTAAGGACAATTTCTATTATAATGCCCAAGTTCATCACATCCAAAGCATCGTTCTTTTTCCATATTTCTTCTTCTACTTTGAGGACCAAACTTATCGAATCTTCCTTTCTTTCTGGACATGGCTGCAAAGGCTTGATTCCCTTCACTTGATTTTGTATCAGCTTTGGCTTTCAGTCGTGTTTCCTCTATTTTACATTGAGACCCTAAATTGTGGAATGGTGCGGCTTCTTTCTTCTCGAATAAGCCTAAAGTTAAGTTTCTCTATTCTTCTAGAAAAGCATTCAGCACCACTGTAGTCCAATCAGTGTCAAATATTACTTCTCCTAGTTCCTGTAGTTGATCTCAAAGACATTGCTTCTCCTGCAGTACTCACATAGAATAGCTCCACCAATTTCTCATATATTCCTTTTGATGATTCTAGATTTGGTACATCAGAGATGAGAGATTTTTTTATGGATTCTGTAAAAATCCTTTGGGCTCTTATATCTCCTTTCATGTATTTGGCATGACTTCATTGTCCTTGTCTTCTATGTAGGAAAGTTTGAAACCCTAACCAGTTTGTTGCTTTCTTTGCAAAGAAGACATTTTGATAGATTCATATGAAGTCATAAAGATACTTGAGTAGATGCTTTTCTTCTTCTATCAGCTTTCTTGTTGAGCATGATGGCATGAACTCCCTCTTAAACTGATTTCAAAGTAGGTGATATTGAATCCTCCTTGCTGTGTGGATTATTTGAAAGTCTTCTTGAGATGGTTTAAGGATTTCCTTGATTTGACTTTTCACCCAAACTTTAATTTTTTCTTCCTTGAGTGTCTCTTTGTCAAGCCATCCTTGTGTTCAGCACCTTAGCTCTGAAACCATGTTGAGGATTTGGAGGGCTGGAGATTAATTGTGAGCTTACTTAAGTTATTTATGTCTTCTCTTCTTTAGCTTATTTAATATTTTATCAAGTCAATTATCAAAATACACAAGACATACAAATTAGGCTCCTAGAGCCAGGGAAAAGCCTCTCCCTCTTGGTGAGGAAAACCCACGAGAAATTCTTCTTATAGATCTTCAAATGTCAAGTACCATGACCCAGACTTAGACCCTTGACCTATGGATGCTTCCAATACCTTGTTACTTCTTCTTTGTCGATCTTCGATGCTGATCTTTCTTTCTTGCACCAGTCTGTACTGTCCTTTCTTTTATTAACTGTGAGAGGGAAGGTAAATCATCCTTCCTCCTTTTCTTATCCAGCAGTGACCCTTAATTTTCACATCCACTTCAGACCTTCATACTGCAGACCTGATTCTGTCATAGACAGTAGGTGCATATTAGTGAGATTTCCCGAATCTCTTATTCCAGACTTGACAGCAACATACATACATTCATCCGCATCATGGTAATCCACATACATCATGGTGATCTGCTGAACTTAACACTGTTCCATTTCAGAGAAAAAAACACTTATATAGTGCACTTTTAAACAGAGGAATCCACAAACTTCAGCTTCAGAAATATGTTTTTATAACTTCAATAAGTCCACGTTTTATATCTCCTTAAATTTGCATATATATCACTCCTGAAGTTATCTGCAATTTTCTTCAAGTTATCTGCACTTCTGCTTCAGTCAATGGTGGCATTTCTGTTCTAGAGACCTCAACTCTTTAATATATTTCTTGTCATCAAGTATATACGCCTCCTTTTCAAACTTAAGTCTCCATTAGATGCTGTCAAAGGTTCGCATTCCAGCTCAGATATATCCGCACTATATTACTAAGAAAATCCGCACTTAGTCACATATGTAGTCCACACTGTATCTCTGAAAAGCCCACACTTCTATTTCTGAGATTCACCAAAATCTTACTCAAATAAACCGCAGAGGTGTGTATATATATAGTGCACTTGTCAAGTCTTTTAGGCCAACCATACAGTCAGCTAGAAGGCTGACTTCTCAGCTGATAATTAGGCCGATGTGTAGCTGCATATAAGCTGACTTTTATCATCCATCTCCAGTGTTGAGTTGAGTCAGTTTCAAGCCATCCTTTTACGAATTCTTTTGCAAGGTCTTGGAGCATCTCTTTTGACTAGATCCTTCATATATAAATGACACTTAATTACATTTTTATCTAGAAGAGAAAGCCCTAGATAGACATCAAGAAGAAGTCTATTTAACTTATAATAAAATCTTGCTCATGAAACCCATGAAGCAAGTACAAAATACATTTTATTACCTTTGTCTTCTTCTTTACATAAAATACATAATTACATAGTGAATATGAAGACCAACCTTGTTACATTTTTCAACAATTTCCACTAGGGAGGACTCTTGTCGTTGTGACTGTTTGGCAGCATAGAAAGCATGAATAGTAACTGTATTACTTTGGGACACTCAACTCTTTATAGGTCAGATTTTGTAGCAGAAAAACAATGCATTTTCTATGAAGATTAGACCTGTAGCACGATTGGGAGACATATAAAAACAGAAATTTACTGAGACAACATTAAAATTCAGAATGCAGGAGACTATAGGGATATGATGATGTGGCTACAATTTGCAGATCAATTTGTGGGAAGATCCTATAGATTGTCTTGATCATCAAAACAATAGCTGAAAGGTATGCTTTTAGATCTATAAAACTAAGCTCTTTTTCCATCTTGGAGAATGCCTTGCCTGGAATAAGGTTTGTTTAAAATAAAAAAATCAAGAAAACATTCTAGATTGAGAGATCTAAGGACCCCTTAACTCATCCATCACACAAATCCCTAGGATGAACTCTCTTACTATGCAAGTTATTTCATTCAATATGACACAATCAATAACAGATTTTAAGGTGGAAAAAAGTGCATTATTAAGGTAGGTTCTCTAAAATATTTGTGTGGTTTATAGAGTTTGGAAGATAAGCTCATACTTTGAGGAAACTCCCCACCAAAAAATGGAGTTGTCTAACAACCCTTGATCTTTTTTGCACATATCTACACGAGTTGTGTATCTCTCTCCTGACCTTCCTTACCAGCTAGCTGTAGATGATGTCCACTTAACTTGTGGTTGTAGACAAACCATGGACTCCCTACCAAAAAATGGAGTTGTCTTAACAACTTTTGATCTACCTTGCACATATCTACACGAGTATCTTTTAGCAGTACTCCCACTTTGAGTTGTGTATCAATTACAAGTTTGATGGAGTTTGTTAGCCTTATTTTGAGTGCTCCACTATGAAGACAAGTAGTGTATGGAGCCCTTTGGCATGGTCAACATGTGCATTTTTTAGGAGCTCTAAGGACATGAGAACCCCCTTTTTTGTGGTTTATCCTTACAAAAATCATGCCCAACTTCTGTGAATTATTATAGCATTCCTAATCTATTGAATTTAGGTTCTCCATGTACAGGGGCATCACTAGAGATAACTACCAAAAGCAATGGTTTGAGTAGAAGTTCTTTTTCCATTGGAGATGTGGCAATCTCGCAGGTATATCTTTGTGTGCAAATGCCCAGTTTTCTCCAGAATTTATATTGTTGGTTTCCTTTGCTCTCAGATTATATTATCCTTCAGTGTTCAGTTATTCTTATTTGGTACAAATGAGTTGGACTAGTGTAAGGGTTGAAGTTGCTCCAGTGGCTTTCAAAAGCATTTTCAATTGATTCTTATCCAAAGACACGAGTCACACCATGTTGCAATTCAAGTGTTTTTGCTCCTTAACAATCCAGTCATACTCTTAGAGCAGTATTGGTTCTATGATCCTTTGCCAAAGTGCTCCCAAGTATCATTTCATCTAACATGAAAACTGATGAATACCCTTAAAGAGAAGTAGGTGCCCCATACTAAAGGTCTTGATACTTCTTTATGTTCCATACTCATGAATATAACAAAGGGAATATCTTGACAAATAGCTTCATTTCTAGGATGTCCTCTGCTGCCAAGAAAAGTGCCCAGAATGGACCCTTTCAAGTCCAGGATGTCCTCTACTACTAAGAAAAGTGCCCAGAATGGACCCTTTTCTAATGTAGAAAACCTCTATGCTAACTTTCACACACTTCTTAGGGAAGAGTTTCTCCTAAGAAGGTGTCTCCATTGTTCTTCATCGTACCCAAAACAAAGATCTCCAAGGTTACTTCATGATGACTAATGCGTCATGGTCTTCAACATTATCTCCATGACCTTCAAGGTGTCTTCAATTGCCATCCCAAGTTCTACACCTGCTCTAAGCCTCTTCAAAGGCTTCTTCAAGAACTCCCCAAGAAAGTGTTCACAAGGTGCTTCAAGAGTGTCTTCACATGGCGCTCCAAATACTTCAATATTTGGTCAAAAATCTGCTCTAATATGCCCATTGTCAAGATCTTCTTCACTTGTACACCCTTTCAAGTTCACTGTTCATTAATGCTCATTCATTATTCTTCATAGGACTGAAATCGAAGCATGTGGTCCCTGTTTTGATGTCCGAGCCTAAAGTGGAATTGAGCCTTCAAACCTTGATGTAAAGCTCAATTAAGGACTGAATATCGCCTTGGCCCG
The DNA here is from genome assembly GCA_034641835.2 of Pinus albicaulis. Taxonomy (NCBI): domain Eukaryota; kingdom Viridiplantae; phylum Streptophyta; class Pinopsida; order Pinales; family Pinaceae; genus Pinus; species Pinus albicaulis. The sequence continues at coordinate 56,441 of JAXQQM020088107.1, forward strand.
CTCAAGAGTGTCTTCACATGGCGCTCCAAATACTTCAATATTTGGTCAACAATCTGCTCTAATATGCCCACTATCAAGATCTTCTTCACTTAGAGCAGGTGTCTTCAATTGCCATCCCAAGTTCTACACCTGCTCTAAGCCTCTTCAAAGGCTTTTTCAAGAACTCCCCAAGAAAGTGTTCACAAGGTGCTTCAAGAGTGTCTTCACATGGCGCTCCAAATACTTCAATATTTGGTCAACAATCTGCTCTAATATGCCCACTGTCAAGATCTTATTCACTTGTACACCCTTTCAAGTTCACTGTTCATTAATGCTCCTTCATTATTCTTCATAAGACTGAAGTCCAAGCATGTGGTCCCTGTTTTGATGTCCGAGCCTAAAGTGGACTTGAGCCTTCAAACCTTGATGTAAAGCTCAATTAAGGACTGAATATCTCCTAAGGCGGGCCGACGGCCTTCAGAGTTGTTCACAGCTGGAAGATGGAAAAGCGCCCATGATTTGGGCCTGCGTGGTTCTTTTGTTGTGGAGTGGGGCAGTTTCACCAAATCCCTGATTGTCAATGGTCTTACACTTGTTTAGATAGAAGCCTGCCAGGTTACCATTTACATAGGGTCTCTGTTTTCAGTTATATGTTTTTGGAATGTAACTATGTAGCTCATTGTTAATTGCAGTTTGTTTAGATGGAAGCCCTCCAGCTTACCATTTACACAGGGGATTTGGACCAGGTGCAAATAACGGGCTTGTTCATATGGAGGCAAGTCATTTCTCTTAGTTTCTATGTCCATGAAGTCCTCCAGGTTGTCTTTGTTATTGAATAACCTATGCTCTCTTGTTGAGGCTCCTTGTTTGAAAACTGTTCTTACCTATTCACACACTACATTTCATGGTTGATTCAGAATAATGAGAGACAGATTAATGTGCTCAAAGTGTTGAGCTCATCCATCTTATTGGGATTGATATTTTATTTACTGCAAAATTTCTGTGGAGGGTGGAGGATGGTGTTACGATATCCTCCTGCTATAAAATCATAAATCACGGATTCCCTATACCCTCACAGTCCTTATGAAGAGATATAATGCTGCTACTGGCTACATATTCTAGTGTCACAGAGATGGGCCTTATATCATCATAACAAATTCTGTTACGAAGTAGCATCCCTCAGGTTTTCGCACAGGATGCCACTAAACTCTGATTCTTGATGATTCAAAAAGTTTTGTATGTCTTTTTATAGTTCAGATCACAAATATACATGTTCTACTTGTCATAGAGGTGCTCAGAATTTTCACAAATGTAAATTCTGTAAATTTTGTCCTTGGTGCTAGCTCTGTTGCAAGTACAGTTTATGATCCCATGCTTTCCTCCAAACAAGTGAAATAGTTCTCAAGTTTCCTTGGGCATCAACATGGTTTTCACTGAAAGGTTCTTTGTACAATATAATTGTCTCAACAAAAGGAGTTAGGATGGTAGTATATGAGAAATTCATTTGTATGTGTCCATATTTGATGTCCATTTGCGTGACAACAACATTCCCTTGTTGCACGAATGTCCAACACTACTATGTCTATAATGATGAAGACATTAGGGTAAGCTGTTGGATGGACTTGGAGGTTCTTGATCAAACCCACTGAAGGAATCTCTCGGGAATCAAATTCACATACATTTCGATAGGATCTTGAAGTCTTCAAATCCATTTTCTTTGGAACTTCAAGTGCCATTACATTCATGGAATCTTCAGAGTCTAGCTTATAGTTGTGCAAAATCCAAACTGTTACCACCAATGAAATGAAGAAGGGCTCATGCAAAGGGTTCATATTTGATCTTCAATAGGTTGACGCGAGGATAATATGAGGATCCTCTTTCCCATATAATTTCGATCTTTGAGATTTTGTAACTTCAAATCATAATGTCTATCCAATTTGTTTCTTGCATGTTGGAAACTTCACAAGTTCAACCAAAGGCATTGGAACGTTCACAATTGTTGTCTAGCATGAAATACCATAATCTAAACTTTTCAAAGTTGATGTTTCTATAGTACTCTGAATTCTCTTAGGAACTTCACTTTGACTTTTCTCAGGAGGAGGAGATGATTCTTCTTGACCTTAATTGGATGTGCCCTTTTTCCTCCTGCTATAAAATTATAAATTACAGATTCCCTATACCCTCACAGTCCTTATGAAGAGATATAATGCTGCTACTGGCTACATATTCTAGTGTCACAGAGATGGGCCTTATATCATCATAATAAATTCTGTCACGAAGTGGCATCCCTCAGGTTTTCGCACAGGATGCCACTAAACTCTGTTTCTTGATGATTCAAAAAGTTTTGTATGTCTTTGTATAGTTCAGATCACAAATATACATGTTCTACTTGTCATAGAGATGCTCAGAATTTTCACAAATGTAAATTCTATCATTAAGTGCAGCTTCAGACTTGGAATTGATCAGAATCTTGGCTTTTATTCACAGTGATGATTTTGGTCCCTTCTATAGACTATGTACCTTAGTCTATTGGTCCTGTAGCATAGAGTAAATAGTAGACTTTTGATTCATTTTGCACAAGGGTATAGAGATGCTCAGTCCTTTATGTCACAGATAAGACTTGTTTTGCATGTCTTTAAGTTCATCATTTGTACATTTAAATGCCTCAGAGACGATCCACATGGTTTTGGTTTCTTTTAACTTCAGATCACAATACACTTCTATCCTTCGTCTCACAGTGCCACAGATTTGCATTGATTACGAAGATGATGGTCTTTTTAGATGTCAAAGATGGATAGTCTCCCAAATGAGTCGAGTTGCCTTATATAGTGTTAGATAGACCTTGTATCGTTTCATGTTGGTGTCATCATTGATGCCTTGAATCTTCAAATATTTGTTGCTATAGTAAGCTTCAGATACCTCATAGAAGTGTCACAGAACCTTTTTGTATTGATCGAAGAACAGTACCTCAGATATTCGTTTTTTCCCAAACAAACTTGCTTCAATCATTATGGCAATTTTGGACTTGTTCATACTCTCAAACTAGCCTTTGAACTCAGCAGTAATAGATGTCAACTACAGTATTTTGGTTACTCAAACTATACAAATATCATGAATACACTTGGTCTTTTTGATTCAGAAAGGAGCGCACAGTCATGCTGAGATTGCCACTGAAAGTATTGTCACAATAGGTTGTCTTCTTTTAACTGATTTCATATAAGCCATTTGCTTTTTCTTTGAGTACTTTGTAGATTATAAAGATAATGAATTGTATGCTTATCATAGGAGAAGGTGCCTCTGAAATTCACATTAGTACAAGAAACTTACTTCATAAATCAACATAGAGACTCAAATATGTGTACCTATGCCAAATATTTTGTCGACAACAGAGATATGAATTTCATCCTTGATTTACAGAGATAATGCCATAGAGTCTTTGCATGTATTATAGGTCTCTTTTTCTAGCCCTTAAGTATTTCGGTCCTTCCTTTATTGATGAGCTCGGTTCACAGGAATATTGATGTCTTTCTTCAACTTGAATCACAGAGGTACTATGCCTCTTTCAATTCGTATTTTAAGGAAAGGATGTCACAAAATTTGTATGATACTTTGCTTAAGGTGCCATAGGGATAAGCAAATAAGCCAACAAACTGTTATCTCCAATCTGCCTTTCCTTCAACCTAGCTCTGATACCATGTTGAGAAATCAAGATGCTTGTAGATTAGGGTAGATTTCTCTTAACTTGATAATTAATTGTGAATGTTTGTTGGCTTCTTGTTACTTATGTTATCTTAGCTAGCTCATGAAAATGTTTGAAGGAATGCCTGAATCAGCTTATGAATTGTCCCAGAGTGATCTGGTGGAGCAGAAGGCTACCATGCAGAAGAGATCAAATGAGGAAGTGCAAACAGAAAAACATAAAGCAGAGGAGAGGAGCTCGGGAAAGTAGGACAAGAGGAAGACAAGTGGAAGCTATATAAATGGGTCAAGTAAGAGTAAGGGAGAAAATACTAAGCCTTTTCTTCTCAATATATTTATTCCCAGAAGCTTGACACACCGATTTCATTCTACCTCTAGGTCAATAACCACAAGTTGTTCTCCGGTGAAGAGCCATGATTCAGAGAAAGGATCAGGGAATAAATATCCTGTTGCAAACCTGTATAAGATAAAGATGTCATATTCTCCTACTGGTTCTTCAATTGGCTTCTCCAAGGTGTCTCCTAAACCATTTTCTGCCCAGGATGGTCAGTCTTATCAGGTTCTCCCAGCTTCTACCATACATACTGGTTATAATTTTGGCCTTTGGAAATTGAGCATGAGTCGATGCTCATTCTGTTGTGGGTACACTTTCTTCTCCAAGACTATTTTCCAGGTGCTTCTTCTGTGTTTCTCTTCACGCAACTTCTGAATTTTCAATTTTTGACCATTGAATAGATTTTATCTTAATTATGAATTGGAAAACCCCAGGGTTCAAGCTTAACTCCATGCTTAATAACCACCCATGGCTTAAGAAGTCCACACCAGTCACTTAGAAATTCTGAACATCACAATCTATCTACTTACAATTTCACTTATAACAGCCCCAGTGCCTTGAGATGCTATCTTTTACTCTTAAAATGTGGGAACAGAATATTATAACTTAACGGGGAGGTAGCACCTTCATTAAGAACTGATTATTTTATTAAACCTATCATTAAGGAGTGGAAAGATGGAACCTTAAAAAGTTTGCTTTAGATGTTTCTTCCACGTCATTCTTGTTGTCGAGTGTGAACTTCATCCATGCTTTTTGTTGAAGTTTTATCAGATTTTATCTCTTTATGATCATGTTTTATCCATGTCAGTTGACATCAGAACAGTTTTTGGCATGCAAGTAAACTTTGACAAAGCAACCCCTGAGTCATCCTGAAGTCAAAGTATTTCTTCATATACATCAAAAAATGTTAGGACATGCTAGTGAAAAGTTGGAAACTACTAATTAACTATTGTCTGTTTTCTTTTCATTTTTTTTTTTTTTTTAAATTTTATTATCACGAGAATCAGTAATTAACTACTGTCATTTTTGTTTTTTTTTTGTTTTCAGTATTAGGAGAATTTCTTTATTTTTCCTTTATTTTTTATTTTTTGGGTATTAGGAGAATTCCTAAACTTATTGCTTGTCTCCGAGGAGGCCCAGGGTCATGTCTGAGGGACTGAACCTATACTCCTGAACCTAATACATTATGCTACTGCCCATAGACACGCTAGATGTGTTAACTGAGTTTCAAACCTGGGTGGGGCCTCAATATTGCTCAGCAAAAACTTTCTTCCTTGGACTAATCTGGGGGAGGTCCAGGATCAACCTTTGTGGCTGCCTTATCACACCAAGAGTATATCCAGCAACCTGTAAGCCAGATATAAGCCAGATATACCAGATCTTATGATTTAGCAAGAGCGGAGACTCTAGGAAATGGGGAGTCTACTCCTTGAGGCGAGATCATAACAGGCCATATACTCAATGGGATTTGAACCGCGGTCTCGTTAGTTTCACCCAGTGAAGCCATATACTCAATGGGATTTGAACTGTGGTTTTGTTAGTTTCACCCAGTGAAACTTACCGTTAAACCACATATCATTGTATAATTAACTATTCTCTATTACTTGAAACATTTCTAAAACTTTAAAGTCCCTGGCTGATTGGATTGCTCTAACACTGAGCCGCTTTCCCTTTCATGAGGTGGGTTAACTGAGTTTCGAACTTGGGTGGGGCTTCAATATTGGTCAGCAAACACTTTCCAATGCAAATCGTCCACCGTTTGGCCTAGCACAATAGGCTAATTAACAATTTTCTGTTACTTGAAACATTTTCGAAACTTTTAAGTCCTTGGTTGGTTGGATTACTCAAACACTGAACCACTTGGCCCATGCAAACACTTTCTAATGCAAGTCGTCCACCGTTTGGTCTAGCACAATAGGCTAATTAACAATGTCTGTTACTTGAAACATTTCTGAAACTTTTAAGTCCTTGGCTGGTGGGATTGCTCTAACACTGAGCCACTTGCCCCTTCATGAGGGACGCTCTTAAGGGTTCAAAATAGATGTGTGTATTCCTATTTCCAACACCCTCGTCAGGCCACACTTTGGCTAAGGTCCCCTGGCTAACCTCAAGCAAAACTAGCTCTATCCCCGTTTTGAAAATTATACATACTAAGATTTACCCCAGATTTTCCCTTGGCCAGTGTGCTGCTGTACTACTGAGCTACATGCCCCTTCATTGTGGGCATCATTAATGGTTCAACCTAGATGTACGGATTGCTATCTCCAACAAAGAAAACACCTAATTTGGAAGTAAAGCATCAAAACTGAACGAAAGAGAATGTATAATGAACAAAGTTTTTATGCCAACATTCTACCATATTCCAAAGTTGTCATGTTTGACTTCTAAGTAATTTATATAGATTTTAATCATTGCTTTATGTTTAATTGAGTATAATTGCAACCCAATTCGTTTCATATTTAATCATCCCTGAATTAGGTGTGCTCGTGCTCCTCAGTCATGACTTTTGGACCTGTGTGTGGAAGTGTTCAGGGTTTGAAAGTGGTCATTTCAAAAGTCATCGCCGTTTCCAAATTTTGTCCTTACCCTGTTTCAGGGAACTAAGACTTCAAAATATTGTGCTCTTTGGTTGAATCAAAAATTTTATTTGCATATGAAAGACTGGGAATCCAAAAGGAAAAAGTGGTTCCATTTAAAGATATGGCAACCTAAATTATCCAAATTCTTTTTATTACACTCCATCCATCTATTTCGTTGCAGCATTCCTAGTCCTTTAGTATTCAATTATAACTTTATAAAATCAAGATGGCCATCCATATTCAAAGGCTTCTGCTTTTCTTTGCGTTACCTTCTAATAAGGATTTTTATTTCTAAGTAATTCAACTACCAAAGGTAGTACATGCGAGTAGAGAAGTAATTCAACTACCAGTTATTCTCCTACATAGTACAAACTTTGATAGATTATAACGAAAGTCTTACCAATATAATAACATTGATTGTTGTATGTGGACATTTTTGTTCAAGATGGTCCATTACATAATCAAGATGAGGAGCTGGATCATGTAATTTCACTTTCTCTTTCTGAAGAACTAACCAAACTAGATGGTATATGATAGCAATTTCATTTTTTTACAGTTACTTTTAGTTTAATTATATCATTTAGCTCGATGCTTTTCATATATTCAACTAAACTTTTGTTGCTTAACAAGACTTTGTCATTTCCATGTTTTAGTGAAACTGTTTATGGTTTGATACTCTCGTACAACCTTTATCAAGTTACATGCACCCTCATTAGAAAAAACAAGAGAATTTTGCTTGCCATGACTATCTTTCTTTTTCATTGTTGACTTAAGAAAGTATTTTAGCTAAGAAACTAGTTTTAAGGTTATGGCATAACTTGTCATATAAATTGAACATAAGTTATATCCAAAATGTTAACTTGTAAACTACTTAGCTGGTTTTAGGCTTTCCATTTAAAATCTACTTCAATTTGAACTTTGAATGAGTTGTTCCATAGACTTGAATATTAAGAGATTTTGGTGTAAGGATTAAAAACTATCCCGTAAGGCCTCTCAGTTATTCATTTATTTTATATGAATATAACATTTACTATTAAATTAGAACCACTCGGCACAAATACATCATAGATCAAGATCATACTTTGTAGAGTGTCATAAAATAGAAATAGGAGCAAGGACATTGAATTATTTCAGTTTTCCTGGTTCTTATTCCTTTGGTGTATTTTTGCACCTTTAGGGGAAATTGCTATTTTAAAGTCTAATTCTTTAAAGGGTGCTAGCTCAATGGAAGAGCACCTGCTTTACAAGCAGGAGGTTGGTGGTTCGATTCCATCATGCCCTGATATTCATATATAGGGAATGACGAAGATCAGTTTTTGGTAATGGGTGCTCTTTTGACCATCACCAATGAGCTTATGGTGACATTTTTTGACCCTCACCAAAATATGAAATGGTGACGGTCAACGAATGCCACCATATATACACATCAATAGTGACGATCATTAAAGGTCCGTCACCATAAATCGTTGTTGTTGAAGAAATGGTGAGAGTCAATGTTTGTCATTATAATCATTATTCGTGACGGACCTTGATGTCACCAATGAGTTTATGGTGATGGTCAATGAACCTCGCCATATATATGCACCAATAGTGACGACCATGAAATGTTCATCACAAAAAGTTGTTGCTATTCATATGAAATGGTGACGGTCACTATCCGTCATTATAATCAATATTCATGACGGACCTTGAATGTCACCACAACACATACTTTCGGCGACGCCACCTTTGGTGACGTTCAGTTTTTTGGTAACGGAGGCTATTGTCCGTCACCATTGCTCATATGAAATGGTGACAGTCGCTATCCGTCACTATAAATCATTATTGGTGACGGACCTTGAATGTCACCACAACACCTATACTTTCGGTGACGCCACCTTTGGTGACGTTCAGTTTTTTGGTGACGGAAGCTATTGTCCGTCACCATTGCTCATATGAAATGGTGATGGTTGCTATTCGTCACTATAAATCATTATTGGTGACGGACCTTGAATGTCACCACAACACCTATACTTTCTGCAATGCCACCTTTGGTGACGTTCAGTTTTTGGTGACGAAGGCTCTTTTGACCCTCACCAATGAGCTTATGGTGACCATTTTTGCCCCTCACCAATGTGCTTTTTTCTTGTAGTGGATGATTCAAATTAATATACATGATGTCATGATCTTTGGAACATGTGACTGACATGTGTGAACACTTGCAGGGAAACACGCTTGGTATTAGCATGAGCAGGTAACAGATAATTTGTTTATATAACTAAGAGTTGGGTGATGTGATAGTACATAATAAAGACTCAATTACATCAAGGAAAAGGGTAAACAAAAGGAAATCAGGTGAGAATTCCTTTGGTTGTGTTTGGAAACCGCAATTCCAAATGAATGGTTGCTTTGCATAAAGGAAGTCTTCTCAACCTTAATTTTGTGTGACATTATGTGGATATGTGTTATATTCATGAACATGTATTTTACAGGTATAACAGTCAGTGTCCAGCTATGGCTGGATTCACCAAGCAATTGTAGTGCCTTGAGAGATGATATATGTACATGTTCAGTTATAGGAAATGTGCTTCGCACAAAAAGGTAAGGTAATTTGTGTAATGTAATGGTTATTTATGCATCGAAAATTGTGTGTTTTTGGTAGTATCATGCAAGGGATTGCATGGCAAAAGAGACTGCCATAAAATATTGAATAAATCTCATGTTGAGCTTTCCCTTAGAGGCATTGAGAACCCATGGGTATTGAGTGATGGTGTATGTTGAAATTTTTGTGCTTTCAGTGCTTTGTGATTTTTTTTCGCATGATTGTAGTTTTCTTTATGTCTAGTGCATGGTTATGCCACTTTTCTTGTGGTGTAATATTTCTATTGGTTTTTCATGGTTTTCTTCTTATTGTTTTTTTCTTGTTCTTTAATTTTATGTTTTGAGGGTCTTGGAAATTGGTTGGGAAAAAGGAAATTTAATGGAGCCCAGGAAGAACTAAATGAAACCCAAAAAGTAATATGAGACCTGGATGAAGCTCAATGCATGTATAAGGGAGGATGAAGGAAAGAATATGACATCTAGTTGGACTGGTTGGGTCCATTGGGGTAAATGGAAAATGGCAGGACAATCATGAGGAAGGTAAATTAAATCTATTTGAGGCCTCATATGCCTTGGATATGTTGGGAACTATTGTTCTCGATGTTATGAATATTATGTATGGATAAAGAAAGTTCTCTTAACCTTGACCTCATGATATCTGGTAATTATGTTCTTTTTATGATTCTGTTGATGTCTATATACTTATACATGTATGTATTTCGTTGTCTAATAGGGTTGGCAGGGATCATGATTTTTTTATGCTAATGTTTATATGTATACATCTATTCTTATATCTCGTTGTTTGACAAGGTCATCAGGGATCATGCTTGTGGAATAATGGTTGTTTATGCATGTGAATGGCATGAAGGGGTTTCTAGTGTCAAGTGGGAAGAGTAGCCCAGAAAGATTTATGAGGTTATTATCATGTGGATATGATTTTATATTATTTGTTTATACTATGCCTATGTTTATGTTATGGATAAGATGTGTTGAGGGATACATCAGCAGAATGAAAGAAGTGAAATATTCGGCTTGTTGTGGACTGGTAGAAACAGTGTGGTCTCTGGATGTGTAGTACTACCATTGTGTATATGTTGTATATATAGTGCTGTGTACATTTTATATATGTGGTGTGGTGTACAACTGTTGTTGTATATATGTCGTATATGTGGTGTTTTGTACAAATGGTGTTGTGTAAATTTCATATATGTGGTGTTGTGTACATGTCATATATGTGGTGTAGTGTACATGTGATGCACTGTACACGTTATGCATACAATTTTTTGTATATACAGCGTTGTGCACATGTTGTACATGCGGTGTTGTGTACATGTTCTACATGCAGTTTTGTGTACATGTTGTACAAGTTGTACATGTGGTGTTGTGTGTGTGTGTGGTGTTGTGTACATGTTGTACATGTGGTTTTCTATTCATGTTGTGTTGTGTATATGTTTTGTAAGTGTTGTTGTGTAAATATTGTGCATGTGGTGTTGTGTACATGTGATGTTTTTTACCCATTGTGCAGGTGGTGTTATGTACATGTTGTGTTATGTAGACATTGTGTAGGCGGCACTATGTACATGTGGTTTTGAATATATGTTGTATGTATGGTGTTATGTAAATTTAGTGTTGTATACAAGTTGTACACATAGTTTTGTGTAAATTTTGTACATGTGGTATTATGTACATGTTGTATAGGTTGTATTGTGTATATGTGTTACTATGTTATCTGTATTGTGTATTTGTTGTATTATGACATGTGTATTCATTGTGTTATACTATGGATACGTATATGTATTGTGTTGTACACCGGGTATAGGTTTATGTGTTGTGTTGTACCACAGGTGTAGGTGTATGTATTGTGTGGTACACTATGTGTTGTTTTATATGTGTGATGTAGAAGGTGTGTATGTGTACATGATTCAAGATGAGAGAATTATTGGGTGCTTGTTTTGTGTGGAAATTGATCCGATGTGTGTGCAGAAAGGATAAGAACAAGCGCATAAGAAAATAACTGATTGAAGGATAAGTATGAGTATTTTAATTCATTTTTATTATGCATGTCATCTATGACTCTAATTTACTATGGTTACATGTGATCTATGATTATGATTTATGATGGTTGTGTTTGAGCTAACCAATTGAGATATGTTTATACATGATGATTTGATCGAAGACCTAGTTTGACTCATTCTGACAAGAAGTAAACTGAATTTCAGGTGAACCTTATTGATGAGATACCAAAGAGGTATGATTTGAATTTATTTCAGTTATTTTTTAATCTAATGGAAATTATGTGCTTGGAAGGAAAGTATTGAAAATTCCCAAGTTTAGGTGGTTGAAAATGGCTAGGTTATGTGGTTGGAACTTGCTATAAGAATGTTAGCAACAATAGTGAAAGGAATTGGACCATGGAAAAGTATAATGGTAAATAATTTAGGAGTAAGGCCATTGTGGGACACTGGTACCCAATAATTTCCATTGATTCCCATGAGCATGTTATGTCCAATATGACACTTTTGAGGAAAGGATATGCGGAACTTCTCATGCGAGGAAACCTTGGCAAGGGATGGATCACCCGAGGGACTATGTCATAGATAAGGAGATGCCAATGGAGCTTGGAAGGTGTGTGACTACACGGAAGGGCATGACCAAATTTCCTGAGGGACTATGTATCAAAGAAGGGAAGGTTAGGGAATACTTTTTTCTTGGTCATTAACATTTCCAGATGGACTCAGAAGGACATTGGGAGTTTTCCCTGGAACAATGAGCTGGTAAATTTTCATTGATAAAACAAGTAGTGCAAGGATTGTGGCATTGGATATTAGATGCGGGTTTGAATTTGGAATTGGATTCTAGACTTCCTAGGAAGGAGGTGAATCTTGGTACTATTTTTAAGGGTGGAGGTGTGAACCTCTGGATTCCCCTGTTGATTAGTATGGGCACCATATCCTTTTATTTTTTGGTTAGATAAAATGTGCATATGTACATGTGTATTATATTATAAATATTGTATTGATTTTCGGTTACTAAGCTCCATAGACAATATGATTATTTTTTTATTGAATAAAATGTGCATAAGTATATACGTGGTTGTTATTTTAAATGTCATAATGATTTTTGTTATAAATATCCAGCAAACAGTACGATTTTAATTTTTTCATGAGTGGTCATTGTAAATATTGCAACAAGTTGGGTTATAAACCTCCATAGGCAGTATGTTTTATTTTTAGAGAATTTCTGGTCATAGGTTTCATACAACACCGAGGACAGTGTTCCCCAAATTGGGAGGGCCTTGTAACAATCCCTGGTTGAATTTCCATGTAAAAATATATAATACCAAGGTCATGGGACACATATTCCAAGATGAACCGTGGGAAAAACATTCTAGTGGGTGTCATTTTCGGTTTATTTATGGCTTAGGAAATTAGCAAAGGCATTGGAAAAGGTAAAGAGGCATTAATTGACATTTTATTTATGAGATAAAGGAAAATAGGAGAAAAGGATTATGAAGGGTCAGAAATTTGCATGAGAGTAAAATTGAAGGAAAAATTAGGGAAAATGAAGAAAATAGAGGCATCAATGATAAAAAGCCTTATGAGGATAAGTTCACAGACTTTTTTCAGTTCGTTCTTTGGCTCTCTCATTCATTATATAATTCTCTCATACGCTTGCACACTTAGAGAATTCTTGGAGCATGCTTGGAGCACTCTAGCATTCACTTGGATTGGAGAAAGAAGGAAAAGGAAAGAAGAAAAATACAAGGGAACATGTGGATCAACAACTACAGTTGGAATCTTTTGCAGGTAATAGGTTTCATGTGTGATTTCCTTTCTGATTTATGGATGCATTTTATAAGCATGTGATTTTGTAGTCATTAATTTCATTGGCATGGAGTATTTCCTAGATTGACATGGGTTTTAACCTTGCCTTGCCATTTCCTTGATACTCATGGTGTTGTGGGTTATCCACATGATTTTTTATGGTTGGTGATCATAATTCCTTATTGTTTTGGGTTGGAATAAATTCTCTATAATCCCTATATTAGCTTGGGTTGAGTTACTAGTCCTGGATCGTAGGTGGGGAAAATCACTCTGGATCTCTTGGTGGGTTTATTTATTCGTCCCTAGAGCTAGTTTGAACAAATTCTTTGGAGCCCTAGAAGGTAGTGGGTTGAGTTACTAGTTCTTGGAGCCTTGGACAACTTATGTAGAAACTGATATGTTTGGTGTTAGATATGCCCAACTATGAGGCAGAATCACTGGTAGAGGATTGAGGTAGTTTTACCTCTAGAAGCCATGGTTTGGTTTTATTTGGTTTGTTCTATGATATCTGACATTGATGCTTGGAATATGGCATAGGGGTGATTCGATGAAAAAGAGAATTGGTTTAGCCCAATATATGGTATGTTGGTATGTGGAAGTTCCTGACTTGGTTGGTAATTTCATATGTTAATAAGAGTTATTATTCGTTTGTCATTCATGTATATATGTTGGAAATATCTCGGTTGTATTATGATAGATTTTTCATTGTTTATATGCTATATATTTTCTGATTATATGATTTTCATATGATGTGTACCTTCTAAGGCTCTTTATACAAATTATTTATCTATTAGTTAATGAATGTGTGGACTAATAAGTGGTGTTGAAACTATGTGGAGAGGGAATAGTGCCTTCTCGGTGATTCTTATATGAATCTCAGAATTTTATGATTAGATATGCATTCATGACCTATAGCTTACATGTTTTCCATGTGTTTAGAGAAATGCATGTTATTTTCTAGAATGTCTAGGTCAATTTTTTGAGTTGATATTGAATTCTTAGCTTTTTTTCCATGTTAAATAAGGTTATGGAAAGTATCAGAAAATTTTAGGCAAGGTATGGAGGCAGGACTGAAAAGGTGGAACTAATCTCGGGACTGCATGTTGAGAACTGGAGAAATTGGGATATAACTACATGGGTACATTTTTTTGCATGAGTTGGAGGAATATAACCGCATGCATGCCTTTTTTGGGTGCAGTTGTGAGCCCAGTGCAAAGAATAATGGGTCTAGGTTAGGGTTTGGCCACCTGGGGTGGTTTTTCTATCTCTGTGTGACCTCTAGCCCCTATGGGATGTCAGTATGTGGTCATTTTGTCATCCCCACTTCCTTAGTTGGATCTAGGAAGTTGTGCCATATCATAGTAACTCTTCGTCTCTTGTTTACCCTGGAAGGTCAGTGAAATTTTGTAAATGTGGGAGGGATGGTTACAAAAATAATGGTTTTGATAGTGGTTTATGGGCCTCATATCCCCAGTGAAAAAGGCCACTTTTCTATTAAACGTCTAGATGATTAGGAAAGAGCACCTGAATGAGTTGTGGATCACTAGGGGTAATTTTAATCTTATTATATCATTAGACGAAAAGAAAGGAGGGTTGTAAATACTAGATTTTGAGGTCTCTCAGTTTCCTGAGTTAATTCAGGACTTACTACTCATTGATCTAAAAAAAATAAATGGAGTTTTTACATGGAACAATTGTCACAAGGGAAAGCGCAAAACAACTAGTTTCCTAGACTAATTTTTAGCCTCAAAATCCCTTATAAATCATAATATATTTGTCAAGGCTACAATATTTCCCTATCTAGGGTCATTAGCCTCTCAGATTGGAGATATACTTAAAATTTTCTTCGAGAAATCACCTTTTTCATATTGAGAGCTTCTTGCTACAAGATCCAGAATTTCTCTCTAAAGGCCAATCATGATGGGAGGAGATTCACATTGTTGGATGGAACCAAATGAATTATTTTCACATCATGCTGAAATAATTAAAGACAGAGATTATGGAGTGGAATAAAAAAATATTTGGAGCCCATTTACTGGGACAAATAAGAGCTGGAAAGTCGCATGCAACAAATACAAAAAAAAAAATCATAATCGAAGTTTAATTTGAGGCACTCATTGTGGAGGAAGGGAAACTAGTTAACAAAATAGAACATCAAATAAAATAGAAGGAAATGCTTTGGAGGGAAAATTCTAGGGTGTAGTGGCTCAGAGAAGGTGAGCACAACACTAATTTTTCCATAAAACCATGATCAAGCATAGGAATCACAAAATAATATTCTCTATCAAATCCAGAGAGCGATAATGTATGTTTCATCATAAAGAGATAGAGGAAGTGTTAGCATCGTATTTTCAGGACTACTCATCGATCCCACCCCTAATAGGGAGGAATTTATTTAGAGAATCACAACACATATTCCTTATATGATAAATCAATAGAAAAATGAGGGTTTAATGAGAGAAATATCTTTCACATAGGTGGAGGAGGTGGTGATGGCTATGCCCCGCAACAAATGTCTGGGGTCAAACTACTTCACAAAATACTTCTTGCAAGTTTTCTTCCCAAAAATATATTACCTAATTAAATAATTTCGATAGTCCCAAAATGTATGTTCTACTCTTAATACTACATTCAAAACCTTAGTTCCTAAGTTTGATAGATCATAGGATCCTAACAGTTTCCATGAAATCGTTCTATGTAATGTTATTTATAATATAATTATTTCTACTAGCATAGTCATCCACCTTCAATCCTTGATGAAAAGCATTATATCCCTAGAACAAACAAAGTTTGTAGAAGGTCGTTAAATTCTTGATGGAATTGTAACTTCTCACGAGGTTATCCATTCCTTAAAGCACCTTTAAAAATCGGGTATGTTGATAAATCTTGACCTCTCTAAGGCTTAAGATAGACTGGGCTTGGATTATCTTTTGAAGGTATTATCTACCTTTGGGATTTCCTTTCAATGGGTCGCTTGTATTAAATAGCTGATCTCCACCCTTTCTACTTTATCCTTTTGAATGGAGTGTCATCTATGCCATTTAACCACACCTGTGGACTTAGACAGGGTGAACCTATTTCCTTTTTTCTTTTTATTCTAAGAGTTAAAGCTTTAGGAAGATATCTCAGTAAAAATAGACACCATAATTTTTAAAAGGGCTTCAATTATTTTGATAGGATGTCCATGTCACCAACCAAAAGTTTATAGATGATATATTTCTCTTTTTTCAAGCCTCAAAGTGTGAGGTTTGAGCGATAAAGTCAATATGTGGTGACTTTATTCAAGCTTCAGGGACCTTTATAAATGGAGACAATTCAAATGTCTTTTTATTTAGCACTAACCCCATGGTTTAGAGATATCTTTCTCGTGTCGTAGAATTCTAATTAAGGAGTCTCCCGACTAAATACTTGGGTATCCCGTGTAATATTCCAAAATAGGAAAAGAAGCAATATTGAACATAAACTAGAAAAATGAAATTAATATCAATAAATTAAATAAGAGCCAATCATATAACCCTTGTATTAAGTATAACAGTAATGAATAAGCACAATATCTTGAGGATAAAGTCCCTCAAGCTAGGCAAGAGAAGCCTCCAATGCTCAAATACACCAAAACATGAAATGTTGCTGCTACACAAAATGCTGGAGTACAAGACAACGCAGTCCCAATGAGTGAAACTGCAACTGGAAAATTTAAATATATATATCTATAAATATAGAGCTCAAGAAGTCCCGAGAATGGAGATCTAGGCTCCCAAGCACATTTCCAAGACAACCCAGAAAGGGTTTCTGGAAATACACAAAATACAAAAATGATGAAGTGCGGCCCTAGGGTTGAATAATATCTACAACTGGATAGCTGATAGGAGGTGGATGATCTGATATAGGAATGGTTGATACTCCTCCAATAGATCTCTTGAATGAAGGGATGCTCCTCTCACTAGAAATATAACTCATAAACTAGGGCACTAAGCCCTCTATTGCAACTACCTAATAAATAAAGCAGTTCCTTGAGGAGGCTGTATTATGGGTGATGGAATTAAGTTGTCTTGATGCCAGATGTCCAAATTATTCTCAAGGAACCAGCTCCTTTCTACCCTCCTGGATGAAGGGTTGCTCCCTCCACTAGAAAATAAGCTTAGAACTGGATTTATCCCTCCCCCACTGCTACTGCCCTGCAAAAAAACACAATCCTAAAAGAGAATGAGCTGTGGATGATGGCTAAAGCTTGGCCTGATGTCAGATGGTGGAAATTCAGTTCAATAGACCTCTCCTTATTAGGCACTCGAAGTCCCCAGAGAATGAGGGTGGGATTTCCACTCGAAAACACCATTGTTCTAAACGACACAACAAACTCTGCTAAACAGCCAAAGCGTGCAAGAAGTCATAACAGAACAAGAAATAAACAATAATAATAATGTCCTCTATGGCTGCCATCCCCTTCCTTATATGCTTTGTGAGCTTCCTCACCCTTGGCCCCACACATTAAAGTCACTACTCTCATGGAGACTTCCTCCCACTAACACTGCATTGTCCCTCATTAACTCTCCACTTCCTCCATAACAGTGCTGTCGATTTGGTCAAACTTGATCCTATCCACATGCTTCAACCTCTATCACACATATGGATGATTTATCTAGTTGATAATATCATCCACATTCACATTAGAAGTGGTTCTATTCCTACTAAGGAGATTTATGGGTCTCCCTACCCTCTTATTCATCTATCTAAATGACAAAAGAAAAATTTAATATTCCAACTAGCTGAAAGCTAATTGGGAATATTACAGTCCTCCCCTCCCAAATGTTGTTTGTCCTCAAGCAACTGTAAGTGTGAATACATCAAAAATTCTCCTCCTTCCCTTGTGGCACCCATATCTGATAAGTTCCTCCACTGAATCAGGTGTTCTCCCATCAATCTTCCCCTTAGATGCTCCTCCCAAGTGTCCAAGTTAGCCCAATGGCTCACATCATAAGGGAGTAGGAGATCCATGGTGGCAACCACATATTGTCCAGTGTTCTCACTGAAGCATGGGACATAAAAAAATGTTGGATATATCACTCACAATGAATAGCTCCAACCCATGTGTTATTCCTCCCATCATCCCAACAATAATGATAAAAAAATATTCAACATATGGGATCAAAATCAAAGATACATTGACTACCATATGGAATACCGGAGGATGATAATATCTCCTCAAGTGGAACCAGCGTATTTCTACTCCTTACTACCCCAGAGCATGATGGAGAGAGTATATTCCCAGCCACTTGCTTGATGCCCTTATTTTCTCATCTACCTGGGAAAAGTAACTGATGTTTGGTGTCAACTGAGTACACCCCAAATAAGATATCATCTCCCCACCGCCTCTTAGTAATTTCCCATTCCCATCACTGATTGTGGCTCCAAGAAGTCTATGAAGTCTAAAGAAAGGATTTCCCTCTTGTGGAGAAATTAACTGTAAATAAATGGCAAAGGAATGTAAATACTTGGTTAGTTGATTAATAAGAATAAAGACACAATCCTTACCATGTATTGTTCGCAAGCTAGTGAAGAGGTCCATAGATGAGCCTTCCCATGTTTCTATCAAAAATGGAAGTGGCTATAACAACATTTCAAGGTGGTGGTTTTCCTCCTCATTCATCAAGAAAACTACATACCTCTTAATATGTTGGTGTACATCCTCTTTGAGGCCCTCCCACAAGAAACCCTCCATAATGGTATGATATGTTCCCGTGAAATCTATGTGACCGGAAAGGAGTGCTTCATGTGTTGCATGTAGAAACTTCTACTTGAGCTTGGAGCCTCTAGTAAAGAAGACCCAATCCTGGTAATAGATGACTCCATCCACCACTCTATATCTCTCATCATCTACTTGCCCATCAAGCACCTCACATGTGAAATGATCCTTGGAATACTCCACCAATAGTTGGGACTCCCAATATGGATCTATACTCCTCAATGACAGCGCTGTGAAACTTTGTGATAAGGTACATGTCATCTCATAGATCCCCTCTTTGACATGCTTAATGCCAAATTCATATGCTGGAACACTGCTACCATGCCTTTGTTTCCTCCCTTGTAGTTTCTCCTGCCTAAGAAGTTTATGCAGGTTATTCTTCACTTGGAAGCTATTTCCCATCCAAAAATTTATAAGTTTCTCCAATGTATGTATGAATGACAACAACCCTCCACCATATATGGAATATCCCTTCCTATGTGGAAGTATCTTCTGACTCTAAAAGGCCATGGAGTAGCCCCCTTGCATCATGATTGTGCCATCATCCATCCCTAAAACACCTCCTCTCAGCGCAAGATGCTTGGAGAGAGTTTGTAATACTGATACCAGAAGAATGTCCCTCTCCTCCTTGAGCCTACCAAAGACTCTCTATGTTGTGCTAAGCTCACCCAAGGTTCCCATCTAAGCCATATCTAGGAATGGTGTAGCTTTTTTTGAGAACTCTTTAACCAACTCCTCGTCCATGGGCCTTCCTCATGGAATTCCTCCAAATAATACTACATCATGGGTCAAGGTCAACTGCATGACTGAGTGGACTGATGTGTCCTTTCTCTCACTGTGCAAATCAAGCTCTATCTTGTGTGAAAAAACTATCTGAGGGGGATAAGTGTGCATTCCCCTGATCGTATGATGCTTACCACTCTTCTTGTCTACCCATTTGATCTGCAAATTCTCCCAATCTGTGGTAACTTTTCCCAATGTAATCAACCACCGCACACCCAATATCATATTGGTGTCAGCAATGTCGACCAAAAAGAAGTGATCAGTCAAAGTATATATCCCCAAGGTTATCAACAATGCTGGAACATACTTCATACACTGCAGAGTTCTAGCTCTTGGAACCAAAACCAAAAATCCCTCAAAATCATCAGTGGGTATTCCTTTCCTTTTTACTAACTGAGCATCAATAAAGTTGTGGGTAGCCCCACTGTCAATCAATATTGATACTCTTTGATCCTAAATGGTACCTTAGAATCTCAAAGTCAAATACTTGGGTACCCCCCCGCAAAGATGCAAGGGCCCCTCCAACTACAGAAAATGCCCAATTCCCACCTCTTAGTGGTGGTGGATCCTCTCCTGCTATCACAATGTTGCTGTCCCATTCTGGCTCCTCCTCTTCCACCTCCTCCCTATCATAGAATACCTCTATATAGTGTGATTTCCCTGCTACACATCGATGCCTTGGTGCCCATGGTTCTTGGCATGTGAAGAAAAGCTTCCTCCTCCTCAAGTCTCTTCGGACATCATCACTAAGAAGCCCTTTGTTATGGTTCTCTTTTGAAGGGATAATATTCACATCTTTCTCCTTTGTTTGAAAGGGTGGATTTTTATAAAATGGAGCCTTTTCCCTTGGCAAAGAATATTGTAAATATCTTTCCCTCTCAAGCATATTTAAGAGTAGTTGGTTTAGCAGATTTATCCAACCCATGCAGAGGCTCTTCTAGCCCATCAATGAACATATAAACCCTCCTAGTTGTAGATAAATCAGGAACCATGAAAGAGAAAGTTTTAGAAATTCAGAAATATAGGCTTTTGGATTACTTGACTACTTTAGCATGGCTAGCTCAATAAAATTTTCCTTTGGGTCTCTTCGATCAAACCTCTCTACTAACCTCTGGGTGAACTCTGAATATGCAGTCACATTGGCATGCCCCAATGTAGAAAGACTATGAAACCACCAATCATGTGCCTCACCTTCAAGGTGCAACATTGTAATTTTGATGGCCTCCATCTCTGGTACTTGGTTCAAATGAAAGTAGATGTCTAGCTTCTCCTCCCAAGACTTGGTAGTGCACTTGGATGACCCATCAAAAGCAGGCAAAAAGAATCTACCCATGGTCCATTGTAGATCATTGTTCTATATGAACCCTCCACTTCTGTTGTTATGTCAGGGTCTCCTGTTGTCCTTGATCTGAAAAAACTCTTGAAAGTTTAGACTATATTTGAATCTCTAAGATTGAGACTCATATTCTAGAAAATAATCTTCAAGGGTTTCTTGTTATTTAGTTCCTCCACCTCCATTTCCCACTGCTAAGAATGTAGACATAGTAGAGCATTGGGAAACTTGCTGCCTCACTGGTTTTTCATACAAGTGATGTGAAATTCTGGAGCTTTCTCCATGTAAAAACCCTCTATGAGATTCTTTATGTCTCTCCATCCTCATATCCTTGATTTCTTTTGTAATATCTTGCATGGTCTAGAGAAGAAGCTTAGGAAACTCCTTATCATTCACCTCTCCTGATATTGGAGTATTTCCTTTGTCTTATTTGTTTTCTGTACAATCATATCTCCAATTTCTATTGAGATACATCTTCTCCCTTTCTGTGAGAGGATCTCCTTCTTCTGATGACATAATGGTTGAAATACATAGGCTGAGCCAAGATTATTCTATGATACCACTGTAATATTCCAAAATAGGAAAAGCAACAATATTGAACATAAGCTGGAAAAATGTAGATATAAATACATTAAAAATGATTCAATCATAGATCCATTGTATTAAGTATAAAATAAGAAAATAAGTACAATATCTTGAGGAACAAGTCCCTCAAGCTAGGCAAGAGAAGCCTCCAATGCTCAAATACACTAAAACATGAAATGTTGCTGCTACACAAAATGTCAGAGTACAAGGCAACGCAGTCCCAATGAGTGTAACTAGAACTAGAAAATGTAAATATATAGATATACAAATACAAAGCTCAAAAATTTTCAAGAATAGAGATATAAGCTCCCAAGCACATTTCCAAGACAACCCAGAAAGGATTTCTGGAAATACACAAAATTAGAAAAAAAATTGATGAAGTGCAGACCTAGGGCTGAATAATATCTGTAGCTGGATAGCTGATAGGATGTGGCTGATATGATATATAAATGGTTGATACTCCTCCAATATATCTCCCGGATGAAGGGCTTCTCCCCTCACTGGAAATATAACTCACAAACTGGGCACTAATCCCTCTACTACAACTACCCAATAAAATAATGTAGTTCCTGAAGGAGACTATGTTGTAGGTGATCGAAGCAGCTTGGCCTGATGCTAGATGAAAAAATGATGCTCAGAGACCCTCCTTTCTATCCTTTGAGATGAAGGCCTTCGCCCCCTACTGGAAAACAAGATCAGAACTAGACCTATCCCTCCTCCAATGCTACTGCCCTGCAAAACAACACAATCCTGAAAGAGACTGCGCTGTGGATGATGGCTGAAGCTTGGACTGATGCTGGATGGTGAAAATTTAGCTCAATATACCTCTCCTGAGTAGGAAATTGAATTCCCCTAAGGATGAGGGTGGGATTTCCGCTCGGAAACACCCTTGTGCTAAACAGCACAACAGACTTCGCTAAACTGCTGAAGCATGCAAGAAGTCATAAACAACCAAGACATAAACAATAATCATAATGCCCTCTATGGCTTCCATCCCCTTCCTTATATGATTTGTGATCTTCATCACCCTTGGCCCCACAAATTAAAGTCACTACTCTCATGGAGACTCCCTCCCACTAACACTGCGTTGTCCCTCATTAACTCTCCACTTCCTCCATACCAGCGTTGTTGAATTTGTCAAACTTGACCCTCATACTTCAACCTATATCACACATAAGGGTGCTTTATCCAGCTGATAAGATTATCCACATTCACATTAGAAGTGTTTTCATTCCTACTAAGAAGATTTATTGGTCTCCCTACCCTCTTATTCATCTATCTAAATGACAAAAGAAAATTTTAATATTCCAACTAGTTGAAAGCTAATTGAGAATATTACATCCTACTAGTGTCTAATTCACTAAAAGATTCTTGTTGGAGATAATACCTTCAAAAAGATTTACAAAATTGGAAGGATGGGCCTCTATCTCCCTCAATATAGAAGTTCACCTAGTTATTCTCAAGTAGTTCTTCAATCCATACCATTCTGTTACCTATATGTTCAAGTTTCCTCCAAAAATTTTAAAAAAGTTATCATCTTTTTGTTTTAGAATTTCTTACAAAGAGTGGCCAAGAACCTTAAAAAATGGACCCATGTTATAGCCTATCACAGATTATGTATTCCCAAAATGGTAGGAGGCATAACCCTTAGGGATATAGAGAACTTGAATAAGGCTTTAGGAGAGAAGCTATGGTGGAGATGGTTACAAGGTGGGATGGATTTGTGGAAACAAATATGGAATAGAGAATAATTTCAAACCTACTCAAAAGTTGAGAAGCTACAAGATGTGATTTTCCCTTTGTGGTCCTCGATATGGAACCTTTCGCATTCAAATTGAGAATTGATTCAAATACACACCTTTTATAAATTCAAGATGGAAGCACAACTCGCTTGTGGTAAGACTCATGGCAGAAAATTCCAAATCTAAATGATAGGGATGACTTGAGGAAGATAAATTCCTACACGTGGAACGAAAAATGCATCATTGTAGTGGAAATTTGAAGAGAGAATGAAAGAGGGGGGTAGTATGGGTATGGAAAAACCAAGAAGACTGCCCTAACTCATCACATATGAATCAATGGCCTATGATAACCCTAGAACTCTAGAAATAGTGCATTCATGTTTATCACACTCCTCATATACTTTGATATGGGTATCAATCAAGAGGCATAATTTACTTGAAGTAGGTGTATTCTCTTCTCACGGAACATCATACCCTGCCCCAAGAACCACTATGGAAGAAAATATAGATATGGGATTGTATCCCAAGGTTGTGACATTCCTTTGGTTAGTGGGACATGGTAGACCTCTAACATGGGATCACATTCAGAAGAAGGGTTACTCAGGTCTATCATTTTTCCCTCTATGTTGCCAGCATGAGGAGAAAACAAAGCATCTTTTGAACACATGCTCATTTTCAAACTCGATATGGTGAAAAATATTGGAGTTATTTCATCACTCTAACATACACCCATATAATCTACTTGAGACTTGAATAGTGGAGACCCAATGTATATTCCATCCTAGTGCTCAATAGATCCTAGGAGCTCTCAATGGGTTTTTTTTGTGGCCCATTATCATAGAATAGAAGAATATTTCAAGATCAAAAATATTCTTCTCACAAATTATTAAAAAAAATTGAGCAATACATCAGGGAGAGAATTCTAGCTCAGGCCCAGTATCAGGATGACTAGAAATCCCCCCCTCAAGAAAAATTTATTATGATTCATCTAGATATTTCTCTCTCCATGCTCTCCCCAGACTCTCTCAAACCTATGAAACCTCAATTATCCTCTCATTCTATATATTCTCCTCCCCCTGCAGGCTTTTTTAAACTAATATTTAATGGGGACTCAAAGGGTAACCTCGAGAGAACTGGTTATGGAAGTATATTTCAAGATAAAAATCATAATGTGCTCCAAATCTATGAAAATAAATGTGGAACAAAAAAAAATGAAGTAGAATTTATGGATTTGGAAAGGGACCCCGAGTTAGAATCCTTAGAAGGATTTTCAAAACTCCAATTGCATGGGGATTATTAGTTCATGATCCGAACAACTTACAAAATTCTTGAGGGGGCTCTAGTTGAGAACTCACTAGGAGTTGGAGGTTTATTAACCTGATTTCTCATGTGAGAACATTATTCCTCTCTTTCAAATAAATTATCACCTCCCACACTTTCAAAACGGGAAATGAATATTCTTTTTTTTTGCTAATATAGGATGTCACCAAAGAGTCCTTAACTTTGATATAGGATGGCCTATGGGAACACATTTTAACTAGTAAGAAAAATTATAGCATATTCTAGAGCGAGGGAAACCTGACTCAAAAAAGGAAGCTACTGAGGAAACCCAAGATACCTCGATGGGTATGAACCTCAAGGAAGGTGGGAGGTTTGGGTGTTGTTCCCACCACCTTGAAACATAGAATGTACTAAATGAAGGGGGTTGTGTGGTTGTCCACTCACATGCATTAAGCATGAAAATTATTCCTTTCCTGAATTGATGTTTGTATACATGATGTTGACTTGGGAGAGTAGGTTGTGTGTGATCCAAATTTATGTAGGAATGCAACAAAATACACATATAACCATAAATACAAATATGTAGTGGAAATAACACTTCATTTCATTAATATCAAATAACTAAAATTTGTTTACAGATAGAATGGAAATAAACTAGCTACGACGCTCGTAGCTTATCTTTGAGAAGAGATGTGACAGATACAGGCCTCTGAAATCTATGTTAAAATGAGGCTTGAATTCTTGTATATTATTTAGAAACAATGGAAAACCCTAAACATCAAAAAAACTTACCCTAGGAGATGAAACGCCAAAATATGGGCCCCGTCGGGGTAAATTGGTACATGAATTTCTGGGGGTCATAACTTTGGCCTACTATCTCTGTTTGATGCACATGATACATCGTTAGAAATATCTATCCAAGGACTACAACTATTAATAATGAATATAAATTTTGAAATAGAATCATATGCGTTCGACGCTTTTTTCCCAAAAACATCGTTTAGAGCCTCAAAATAGCTCCAGAAGTTCGGGACCCTAAAAGCTGCCAAAAATAGTAAATTGTGCTACAATTAAGGACACTGTAAAAATGAAAGAAAAAATGGTGGGGGCCCAAGTGGAATAGGTGGGTGGCCACCAATATCCACCTAGATCATTCCTCCCCCCTTAGGAATAATTTTTCCCCATTGTGTTGAGTTCCTCCATGAGATGAGGAAAATTATATTGAACTTGGTCCCCTATTGAGCCACTTGCCCTAGTGAAGGAGTTGGCCTGCTTTCACAACTTGATATAGTTGGATCCTCTGCTAGCGAGTTTTATTGATCTTTGTGTCCATAATTTGATCATTTTTGGCTTGTTCCATGCAGTTTGGGTTTAACTCTGTTGGTGTGAGTTGTCCTGCCTTGTCAGTTGTGTCTAGTAGAGGTGGAAAGTAGGTCTGAAGGAAGTTGACATTGAAGACTGGGTGCAGACCAAGGAATGGTGGAATAATGAGCTCAAATAAATTTTCCCCTATAGCCTTGGTGATGGTCTATGGGCCATATCGGAGTGGGCGAAGCTTGCAGTGGGGTCTAGCGAGGCACTCCTTCTCTAAATGTAGCTACACTTTATCGCCCACCTTGAAGTAGTGTTGTGCCCGATGTTGATCATGTCCCTGCTTGTACTTAGCATTGGATCTATCCAATATGTCATGAACCTATTGGATAATGTGTTGAATGTGCTCAATGAAGTTTTTCACCTTGCTAGCTTCAGACTAGATATGAGCCAAATCATCCTAAGTAGCTGCAAATGGCATGGCTAAATTAATGGGACATAGTGGCTGGAATCCCAAGTCCACCTGAAAGGGGTTGTGGTCTGTTGAGATGTGGAGGGCCTAGTTATAGATATGTTGTACATAGGGGAGGATCTCGCCCCATGTGCATGGATTATTTGAGTTGTACATGCACAGAATGTCTATGATCATCTTGTTGACGCCCTCTGTCTGGCCATCAGTTTGAGGATGGAAACTTGTGGACTTGGTATGCTTTGTGTCTAGCATTGACCAAATGTTGGACCAAAATTTATCGAGGAACCTGTGATCTCGATCTGAGATGATAGACTATGGGATCACAAAGTGTACCCATACTCATTCAAAGAAGAGTTTAGAAGTGGCTTTTGTTGTGATATTCTTCTTGTAGGCCGCCATAATGGCCATCTTCGAGAATATCTTGACAACCATGGAAACACAGTCATTTCCATACTTAGTAGAAGTAAGGCTTGACATGTAATCCATGGAGACAAATTCGCAAGGTTCACTAGGGTTAGGCAGCAGAGTATAGAGGCCTTGCTTCCTGATGGTCAATTTGGCAATGGCGCAAGCAGTGTAGGATTTGATGTACTTCTCGAAATTTTATCGACGGTTTGGCCAATAGGAATACATCTCCAGTACTACCACTATTTTCTTTACCCCGAAATACCCAGTGACCCGATAGTGATGCGCTTCCCACATCATCTTGGCACACTCGCTTGAAGGAACACAAAGGTGTCTTAGGTGACATAATAGTGCATCCTAGAGGTGAAATTTTGGAACTCCATTACCCTCCAAGAGCAGCTTATGAGTGGCTGAATTCTAGATCGCTCTTGTAGAGAAGCGGCCAATCAAAAGTATCATGCCCACAAGAATTGAGCACGGTGGTTATCGCCATGATCAGTGGTCACCTAATGCAGTCTACAAAATTATTGGTGTTGTCCTTCTTGTACTTGATGTTCAAATGAAACTATTGCAGATATGTGGACCACTTATGATGGAGATCGTTCTGCAACTTCCCTTGTGTTTGTATGAACTGCAAGGGTTGGTGCTCTGCGTGGATGGTCGTTTCCTTCCCCAAAATTTAATGCTTCCATTATCGGCAATCTTGCATAATGGAATACATTTCTTTTTCATAAGTGGGATAGTTTCAAAATATGTCAGATATATGCCACTGGATGCCCCTGTTGAGTAAGAACTGACCCAATATCATAGTCAGAGGCATCTGTCTCGATCTCAAATGGTTGTTCCAAGTCTAGTAATGTGAGCATTGGGGCACAATAGAGGTGATGTTTCAATTCTATGAATGCCTTCCGTTGAGATTCCGACCAAAATATTTTTTCTTTCACTCCTCCCTTGGTGACTTGAATCAAGGGCCAAGTGATATGAGAGAATCCCAACATGAACCTATGGTAGAAATTAGCAAGGCCCAGAAAATTGTGAAGCTCTATTAGAGTGGTTAGGGCTGGCCAATCCCGAATGTATTGGATCTTGTTTGGATCCACATGCACCCCCTCTCATCAATAATGTGTCCCAGATGCTGAACCTAGGTCATTCCAAAAGTTCACTTCTCCAAATTGGCACACAACTTGTGTTTCTACAGTGTTTGGAGGACTTGTTGGATGTGGTGGAGGTGCTCTTCCCAAGTCTCGCTAAAGAGAAAAATGTCATACATGTATGCTACTACAAATGAGTTGGTGAATGGCTGCAAGATGTCGTCCATTAGCCTCATGAAGGTTGTGGGAGCATTCGTCAACCCAAAAGGCATGACCGGCCATTTGAAAAGGTCATCCTTGGATTTGAAGGTGTTCTTCCACCCACTGGACAGTTTGATTGGTACCTAGTGATACCCAGTTTTGAAGTCAATATTGCTAAAATAGTTTTCCCTTTTGAGTTTTTCTAGAAGGTCATAAATCCTTGGGATCAGGTACCTATTCCGAACAGTGATCTTGTTCAACACCAAATAATCAATATAGTCTCCAAGTCCCATCCTTGTTCTACACCAGCACGATCGAGCTCCCATAGAGCGATGAACTTGGTTGAATGTTACCTTTCTGTAGAAGCTCTTGAATCTGCCTCTTGATTTCATCATTCTCTAGAACATAGCCTCGATATATCGGTCCATTTGGAAGCAGCGCCCCTGGGACCAAATCAATGGGGTGCTTGAATTGATAGTGGAGAGGCACCCCTACGTCGGGTGAGGTGAATATGTCCTGGTACTCCTCCATGACCTTATCCATTTTATTTTTTCTTGCGCAGGATCCCTATCTGGAGGTCGTGGCCACAATCTTCTTCTTGACATGAGGCAGATCATTAGGAAAAAAAATTTCCTAGTTTTAGAAATGAGCTTACTACATTTTTTTGCAGTAACCAAAGAGATAGTGCCAGGTAGTGGTACCTCTTGTATCCTGTGCAACTTATTTCCCAAAGTAAAAATAATAGCGCGAGGCTCAGACTCATACACAACATGTTGCTTCCACAAGTATGGTTGGCCTAATAATACATCACAAAAATTAAGAGGAGGATTGTCACCAAATACCTCATCGTTGAAGGGCTTGATGCTATAGGGAAGGCAACACTACTAGCTGATGTAAAGATCCCATCCTTGGTGAACCAACTCGATGGTGTATGACTGTGGGTGTGATGTGGTCGGCAAGCCGAACCACTTCACGTCCTATGCTAAAATGAGATTCTTTTGGGTTCCATTGTCGACAATGAACAATAGTGTAGAACCGTTTACCCACATATGGGAGTGGAAGAGACACTCCTTCTCCTCTGGATCTTTTGGTTCTTCCTTTTGGATCTTCATGGTGGAAACCATGGCGTTGGGATCCACATCGATAATATGCTTCCCTTTTTTATTCCCCTTCTCAGGTTCTGATTCAATGTCAAAGCATGCATCTAATTCAGAATCCTTCATCTCTGCCATTGCTAACTTCTTGGCCCGACACTCACTTGTGAGTGTAGCTCTTATGGAACTCACACCACTTTCCTGTGTATTTCTTCAGCTTTGTGGTGTTTTTCTTTGCTTGTGGCTTTGGAAAGTTTTATTGGGCCTCCATGCCTTCGATTTGTCATTTGTTCTATTGTTTGGGGGCACCTTTCTCTTGCTTTTGATTCACAGATCCAAAGTCTCTCTTCTTCTGTTTCAATTTCTGCTCAATCTTGGCAGCATATCGGTATGTCGTACCCAACGAGGAGATGTCAAGGAACTCCATTTCCTCCTGAATGTATTTGTGTAGACAACTACGGTACTTGAACACCATGTGTTTATCTGAATATTTTATACCCAACTTTGTGTGCAAGATATGGAACAAATTCATCAGCCCATGCACATCTTGATCCCTTTGTTGCCGTAGTGTAGTCCATTGTATGTACTTGTCTTCATAGCTACCCATGGGATAGTATTGTTCCTTTATGGAATCTCTGAAAGAATTCAAACTGGGTACAATCGAGAATAGAGAGGGTTCCCCCTCATCTTTTTTCTCACAGTAGTTTTCCCACCAGTCTTGACATGGGGGCGGCTTTGAGAAGTGAAAAAATAATCTTCTCCCAGTCGAAAAGTCATGAACCAACAGATATCCTTCTAATAGATTCAACCATATATCTACGTCGTCTAAATCTATTTGGCCATAAAATATGGGAATTTCAAAGCTTACATGTACCTTAAAAGGGGTTGCGCCTCCAAAGTGGTTGTTGGATGCAAATGTGCTGCTAGTGGGCAGTCGTTGAAGGATCTGGGCGAAGTTATCCATCATCGCATTCCTTTGTTTTTCAAGGGCCTCCTTGAGCAATATTTTGATAGGATTTCCTACTCCCTAGTCTTTCTTTTAGTCCCCCATGGGAAACCAACGGGGTTTTTGAGGTGATCTTGCAAAGTTTCAATGAGATCGATCCCTAACTCCTTATACCCCGACCTCGTTAGGCACATACAAAGAAGGATCAAGAAATTCCAGACCGCTCTGATACCATTTATCTAGATTTATGTAGGAATGCAATAGAATACACATATAACCATAAATACAAATATGCAATGGAAATAACATTTCATTTCATTAATATCAATTAATTAAAATGTGTTTACAGACAATGGAAATAAACTAGCTAGGAATTGGTAGCTTATCTCTGAGAAGAGATGTGGCAACTACAGGCCTCTAAACTCTGTGTTACAATGACGCTCGAAGGCCTATATATTATTGAGAAACAATGGAAGCCCTAAACATCCAAAAAACCAACCCTATGAGATGAAACACTAGAATATGGGCCCCATCGAGGTAAATTGGTACATCAATTTCCCGAGTCGTAACTTTGGCCTACTATCTCTATTTGACGCACACGATACATCATTAGAGAGATCTATTCGAGGACTACAACTGCTAACATTGAATATGAAGTCCGAAACAGACTCATATTTGTTGGAGGTTTGGTGCCCAAAAAATGTCGTTTAGGGCCTCAAAACGGCTACGGAAGCTCAGGACCCGAAAAACTACCAAAAATAATAAATTGTACTACAATTAAGGAAACTAAAAAATAGAAAGAAACAATGATGGGGGTTCAAGTGGAATAGGCGGGTGGCCACCAATATCCACTTGGATCATTGTGGGATTTTTGTAGTAGAGGGATACCATTCTAACCCTTTGGTATAAGATAAAAAGCAGGGAATGACGTGAGGGTGAGGTTGATTGAAAATTCCCTAGTAGAGGCATGGGATGCTTAGTGGGAAATTGCTAAAAGAATTTGTAAAATTGCAACATTGAGTTTTGCATGGCTGAGTGACTTGTTAAAGTGTCCACGTGAGAAGCTTGGTGGTGTAGCTTAAAGTATCATATCAAGATCTCTTAGTGTGTTTCATCCTCAAAGCCTTATCGCATTTTTTCTAGATATGGGTGTATCACTCTTTTTGTTATGCATAAGGTTCTCCCTTCTATCGAAAGTGGTTTGCATAATTCACATGATTCTCTTCTGAATGTTGGTGGGATTACTAGAGAAATAAAATATATTTCTCAAGGGGGTCTTGTATTTTTATTTTTTGGCTTGAATGGATTTCTGGCTTGACACAAACTTTTTCATTTTCTAGAGATAACTATTGTAGCTCACACCTTTCATCATATATTTTTCTGGGGTAAAAATACTTAGGTTCGAGTGTCGAGATATTTATGCTTACTTCTTCCACTAGGCTTGCAAACTACGGGGGTTTGTTTCTGTCATTGGCTTATCTTGTTGCCCTACCTAGGCAAAGTATTTTTTTTTCAGTTTTTTTCCTAGACTGATTTTAGTGGGAGGTGGTTGGTCCATATTCTGTAGTATTCTCTCCTCTCCAAATGTTGCTTTGTTACACCCATCACTCAACCTATGGTATGTGGATTTTTTATATTAGGCAATTGGAAATATTTGAGTATAAATTATTTCTGGTAAAACATTGAGTAAAAAACCCAAAATTTTATGATTATTTTAATGTAATAATCCATTTGTCTAGATAAAATTAATAAAACATTGAGTAAGCCCAACACTCAAATATTTTGAAATTAAAAAATTTATAAATTACTTTATTATAATAGTCCATCCATTTTAATAATTGATCTTTATAAAACTAATGGAATAAGATAAACTTAAATAATCCTATTAAAATATATATTTTCAATAGTAATAAAGTAATTATAATCATTTTTTAAAAATCTTAATAGAATATAAAGAAGGAAGATGATTATAATTAAAATATTTTTTAATCTAAAAAATTTAAAACAAGTAGTTTACATAATTTACATGTTTATTTATTTTTAAAAGAAGCCCCTTACTTATTTTACATATTTAGGTTTTTTGAGATAACTTAGTCAAAATACTTTTGATTGATTTTGAATATGTAACAATTTAAATAATTTAATTTTTGGTTTATGGTTTTAATATTTTTTAAATATTATAATAATAATAATTTAGTTTTAAAATTATATCTGAGTTAGGTATCAACTCAATTTAGTGTAGAATTTTTTTTATTTATAAAATAAAATAAAATAATAATTTAATTATTCAATTATAAAATATGTAAATTTATTAACTAATTCTAATAATTAATTATAAAATACAAAACTATAAGAATTATATATTATGAATAAAATATTACATTATCTTTTATAATAATTGATATATATAGTTTTAAATCTAAGAGAAATCTAAAACATATATCTATCTAATTATTTAATTTCAACAGATTACTTGGTAAGAAATAAAGAAATTTATGCAATTTGATTAACTTATTATATTAATGACTATCTTTATATTAATATATTTTAATTAATTTTTCCATTATCATTCTTTATTTAAATACATAAAATTTGATAAAAATCATTAAGTAAAAAACTTTAAGACTCTCTTTATTATAATAACGACTCTATTTATTATATCAATACGAGTAAATGAGTTTTTTTGACAATGACAAAGCCAATGTTATTCTATAACTCCATAGATGCTAAGTCAAGACCAATCAAGATTCATGGCGATTAAATCGGGTATCATCCCATAGCCACAAATCCATTGAGTTGACAAGGTATGTGTGTTGTTTTGTCTTTTCAGGTTAGCATCCATACAGAGAAGATAAATGTAATATTAGGGCAGCCCTATGTTTACTTGAGGGTTGTTTTAGACATGATTTTTCAGTTGAAAAAAACATAACATTGTGCAAAAATTACATGTACAAATTGAAAAATGATTAAATTAAATTTTTTAAAGAAATATATGAAGTGAAGGTGGACCTTTCTTCTTTTAACGCTGTAATTGAGGTGGAGGCAGAATTTTGTGGTGGAATGTATATATATATATATATATATATAGAAAGAATGTAACGCGAAGCCAAACCTCACTCAAATACCTAGTAACCATGGCTCGCTCAGGCTTGTTACCGTCCTTCCAATCCAAATTACCGAGAGCTCTGCTCCTCTTCTTCACTCTCTGGTTACTTGTGCTTCAATGTAATGCCATCTCTGATGAAGGAAAAATATTGTTGCGCATAAAACAGAGGGATTGGATTGACAAACATAATGTTTTGAGCAACTAGAATTCCTCTGATGAAAATCCATGTGGTTGGAATGGAGTATTTTGTAATACTCAATTCAATGTCATTACTAGAGTTAATCTCTCCAACATGTCCATTGCAAGACGCTTGACTTCTACTATATGCGGCCTTCAAAATCTGACAGACTTGATACTGCCATCCAACCATTTCGAAGGTCCATTCCCCAATGTATTGCTAGCTTGCAACCATTTGAAGACCTTGGATTTGTCATCCAACCTCTTCCATGGACAGTTGTTTCATCACATCCATCAATGGGGTGAGTTGCGCCTTCTAGTCTTGGGCGGTAACAAGTTTCATGTGTGATTTCCTTTCCGATTTATGGATGCATTTTATAAGCATGTGATTTTCGGTCACTGATTTCATTGGCCTGGAGGATTTGCTAGATTGACATGGGTTTTAACCTTGCCTTGCCATTTCCTTGATAGTCATGGTGTTGTGGGTTTTCCACATGATTTTTTTCTGGTTGGTGCTCATAATTCCTTATGGTTGTGGGTTGGAATAAATGCTCTAGAATCCCTAGATCAGCTTGGGTTGAATTACTAGTCCTGGAGCCTAGGTTGGGACAATCGCTCTGGATCTCTTGGTGGGTTGATTTATTCATCCTTGGAGCTAGTTTGAACAAATTCTTTGGAGCCCTAGAAGGTTGTGGATTGAGTTAATAGTTCTTGGAGGCTTGGACAACTTATGTAGAAACTTATATGTTTGGTGATAGATATGTCCAATTGTGAGGCAGAATCACTAATAGAGGGTTGAGGTAGTTTGGCCTCTGGAAGCCATTGTTTGGTTTTGTTTGGCTTGTTCCATAAGGTCCCACATTGATGCCTGGAATATGGCATAGGGGTGATTGGTTGAAAGAGAGAATCGGTTCAGCCCAATCTATGGTCGGTTGGTACGTGGAAGTCCCTGACTTGGTTTGGTAATTTCATATGTAATAAGAGTTATTATTCATTTTTTATTCATGTATATATGTTGCCAATATGTTGGTTATAATATAACTGATTTTCCATGGTTTATATGCTAGTTATTTTTTGATTATATAATTTTCATATGATGTGTATCCTCTATGGCTCTTGCTATGAATTTTTTAGCTATTGATTAGTTAATGAATGTGTGGACTAATAAGTGGTGTTGAAAATATGTGGAGAGGGAATAGTGCCTTCTTGGTGATTCTTAGATTAATCTCAGACTTTTATGATCAGCTATGCATTCATGACATGTAGCTTACATGTTTTCCATGTGTTTAGAGAAATGCATGCTATTTTCTAGGAACTCTAGGTCACTTTTTAAGTTGATATTGAATTTTTAGATTTATTTCCATGTTAAATATGGTTATGGAAAGTCTCGGACAATTTTAGGTAGTGGTATGGAGGCAGGACTAAAAAGGTGGAACTAATATCAGGATCGCATGCTCAGAACTAGACAAATTGGGTTATAATTGCATGGGTGCATTGTTGTGCATACAGTTGGAGGCATATAACCGCATGCATGCTTTTTTATGGGTGTTTTTGTGGGCCCAGTGCAAATAATAATTGGTCCACCTTAGGGTTTGGCCACCTAGAGTGGTTGTTATATCTCTAAGTGACCTATATCCTCCGTGAGATGTCACTATCTGGTCAATTTGTCGTCCCCACTTCCTTAATTGGATCTAGGAAGTCGTGTCATGTCATAGTAACTCTCTGTCATGTGTTTATCCTGGAAGGTCAATGAAATAGGGTAAAGTGGGAGGGATGGTTACATATATAATGGTTTTGATAGTGGTTTATGGGCCTCATATGCCCAGTGAAAAATGCCACTTTTTTATTAAACCTCTATATGATTAGGCAAGAGCACCTAAATGAGTTGTGGATCACTAGGGCTAATTTTGATCTTATTATTTCATTAGAAGAAAAGAAAGGAGAGTTGAAAATACTGGATTTGGAGGTCTCTTAGTTTCCTGAGTTAATTCAGGACTTACAGTTCATTGATCTAGAAACAATAAATGGAGTGTTGACATGGGACAATTGTCATGAGGAAAAGTGCAAAATAGCTAGTTTCCTAGACTGATTTTCAGCCTCGAAATCCATTATAAATCATAATATATTTGTCAAGGCTACAATATTTCCCTATCTAGGGTCACTGGCC
This sequence comes from Pinus albicaulis, assembly GCA_034641835.2. Lineage (NCBI taxonomy): Eukaryota > Viridiplantae > Streptophyta > Pinopsida > Pinales > Pinaceae > Pinus > Pinus albicaulis. Next base: position 91,870 of record JAXQQM020088107.1, read on the forward strand.
TCTCAGATTGGAGATATACTTAAAAATTTCTTCGAGAAATCACCATTTTCGTATTGAGAGCTTCTTGCTACAAGATCCATAATTTCTATTGAAAGGCTAATCATGATGGGAGGAGATTCACATTTTTGGATGGAACCAAATGAATTATTTTCAATTCATGCTGAAATAATTAAAGACAAAGATTATGGAGTGGAATAAAAAATATTTCGAGCACATTCAAAGGGAAAAATAAGAGCTGGAAAGTGGCATGCAACAAATACAAAAAAAATAATCATAATAGAAGGTTGTTTTGAGGCACTCATTGTGGAGGAAGGGAAACTAGTTAACAAAATAGAACATCAAAGAAATAGAAGGAAATTATTTGGAGGGAAAAATCTAGGGTGAAGTGGCTCAAAGAAGGTGGCACAACACAATTTTTCCACAAAACCATGATCAATCATAGGAATCACAAAAGAATATTCTCTATCAATTCCAGGGAGGGCTAATGTCTACTTCATCATAAAGAGATAGAGGAAGTGTTAGCATCGTATTTTTAGGACTGAACATGGAGCCCACCCCTAATAGGGAGGAATTTATTTAGAGATCACAACACATATTCCTTATATGATAAATTAACACTGGAATGAGGGTTTAATGAGGGAAATATCTTTCACATAGGTGGAGGAGGTGGTAATGGCCATGCCCCGCAAAAAATGTTTAGGGTCGAACGACTTCACAAAAGACTTCTTTCAGGTCTGCTGCCCCAAAATCTATGTCCTAGTTGAAAAATGTCGACAGTCTCAAAATGTATGGTCTAGTCTTAATACTAGTTTCACAACCTTAATTCCTAAGTTTGATAGATCGTAGGATCCTAATAGTTTCCATGAAATCATTCTATGTAATGTTATTTAAAATATAATTATTTCTACTAGCATATTCATCCCTCTTAAATCCTTGATGAAGAAAATTATATCCCCAGAAGAAACAGAGTTTGTAGAAGGTCATTAAATTATTAATGGAATTGTAACTACTCACGAGGTTATCCATTCCTTAAAGCACCTTTAAAAATCCAGTATGTTGATAAACCTTGACCTCTCTAAGGCTTATGATAGACTGAGCTTGGATTATCTTTTGAATACCTTATACCTTTGGGATTTCCTTTCAATGGGTCCCTTGGATTAAGTCATTGATCTCAACCCTTTCTACTTTATCCTTTTGAATGGAGTGTTATCTATGCCCTTTAACCACACATGTGGAATTATACAGGGTGAACCTATTTCCTTTTTTATTTTTATTCTCACAGTTAAAGCTCTAGGAATATATCTCAATAAAACTAGGCACCAGAATTTTTAAAAGGGCTTCGATTCTTTTGATAGGATGTTCATGTCACCAACCAAAAGTTTATAGATGATATATTGTTTTTTTTTCAAGCCTTAGAGGGTGAGGTTTGAGCGATTAATTCAATCTATGGTGACTTTATTCAAGCTTCAACGACCTTAATAAATGGAGACAAGTCAAATGTGTTTTTCTTCAACACTAACCCCATGGTTTAGAGATATCTTTCTTGCATCCTAGAATACCAATTAAGGAGTTCTCCCAATGAAATACTTGGGTATCCCACTAGTGTCTAATTCACTAAATTATTCTTGTTGGAGAATAGCTTCAAAAAATTTCAAAAAATTGGAAGGATGGGCTTTTAGCTCCCTCGGTATAGAAGGTACCCTAGTTGTGCTCGGAAGTCGGTTCTTCAATCTATACCATTCTATTAGCTATATGTTCAAGTTTCCTCCTGTTACTAAAAATTGTCATCACGACATTTTTCTATGGTATGAGCTCGTATAACTCTTACTTCCCCCTTTTTTGTAAGTCTAATATAGGTTCTTCATATCAAGCATTGAAAATCGGAAGAAAATTTCTTAAAAATCTCCTAAACTTTGGTATCGCACTTTCTCTATACATTTCCTGTGAGGCCCGCACCTAATGTTGTTCAGCTATCCTTGGGGACTAGAACCACACTTTCTAACATAGGTGTGGAATCATGTAAAACTAAAAAGGCAAGAAAGTAAAGTTAAAAAGTTGATTTGAGATTAATTCTAGAAGATTCTGAAGCGAGAATTTTCGAAATAGGTACGCTTTGATAAGGTACATGTATCCCTTACCTTATGGAGCTAACCCCTTGATGTGAGGAGCTTATCCCTTTGAAGGAGAATTCTATCCCTTCATATTTGGAGACAGAAAAACCTCCTCTTGTCCATTATAAAGAGACGTTGGGTAGCCTCAAAGGGAGTGGAAGCTTTAGAATATTTGAAGATAGGATTACGTTGAGATTCGGACTCGATTAAACGAAGACTTTGTGAGGAGGAGATTACATACCTCTATTTGTCTTGATTGAAAGAGTGTAGAGCTTGTCAAAGTAGAGGAGACTCCCTCATCGGACCCCGGGAAGATCTCTACAACATCGAGGCTCGAGGTTGTAAGATTTTCTTTCTTTTGAAATTAATAAAAAAATATACTCATTTTTCTCGATAAGTTGTCTATTAATGGTTTATTTCATAGATTCCTTGATCAACATGATAAGCATGGTTTATGATGATGTCTATACGATTGCTATGTAATATTTTTCTTGTTTGTATTTGCGGAGTTTATGAAGAAAAACTCCTTCAAGTGCACGAGGAACAATGACGACTTCAAACGAGCGTTGGACATAAGGTAGGTCTTTTACACCTCTATAGAACTATTTGTAAATCATATATGTAGAGAAAGATCAGTTTATTTTGGTGTTTGTTGCTAGATACTTTTAGTACTAGGGAGATCGGTCTTGTCGCAAGAACGATTTGTCCATCTAACAAATTGGCGACTGCGTGAGAAGAACTTGTTGTTTTGGTTCTCTTTTTATTTTTAATTTGAAGAAACGTTTTTCTTAGTTTTGATTGATAGACATACGGGTAGTTTAGGTTTTCTCTGTTTTAGAAAATTTTCAAATCTTTAGTGTTTTTCTCTTATTTTCGGGACCGCACTCTGTCGTCTTTTGACGGTGTGGCGATTTTCGCATCTTCTTTTAGTAAATAGTGCGGTCTGCTTTATTATACGGAAACTGCGAACCTGTTTAAATTTTAGAAAAATTCTAGTTTTATTTCTTTAGTTTATTTTTTTATTTTGATTTAGTATTTTTGATTTACCTTGATTGATTACTCTTTTTGTCAAAAACTTTCTATGAATGAATCCCAACGGTGTTGATTTTTTTGATGGTTTTCTAGAAGATTTTGCATTAGGATTGCATTTCACTTGGTCTTTGTAGAGATTTGAAGCATTTTGACATTTTGAAATACCTCGAGATTACATCGATTTTCTTGTCTTTTTCTTTGAATGCGACCTTATTGTAAAATCATCCTTTATTGAGAAATAGAGCAACTTGTTTCTTTGCAAATCTTCGAAAAAGAACTTTGTTATTGGTTTTTGAATTTCATTTTTATAAAAACATAATTGAGTGTTTTTTATTTGTTTGTTGTTAGGACGAACAGATCCTTAGTTTACAACGCTGAATAACTAAGCAAAACATTCTTCAAAAAATCTTAAAGCTTTTATTATTTTAGATTGTTTAAAAAAAATTTAGATCTCGAATTAGTATTGTAGTTTTGAGTGCAAATTAGTAGATCTCAAGATTAGTTTTTGTAGTTTTGAGTGTGTTTTTAAATTTATAGCTTTCTTTTGAAGGAAAATTGTTTTGTAGCTACAAGTTTTGAAAGAAAAGGGATTTAGATTTGTGATCTTCAATCATTTGTTGGAAAGACAAAAATATTTTCTTTGATCATTCTTTATGTTTAAAGGAAGAATTGTTTATTAAAAGGATTGCATTCTCCAACTCTTTCTTTAGATAGAAGTTCATTGAAAGAAGAAATAATTGATTATCATTCTTAGGTGCATTTTTGAGTGTCTTTTGGAAATCGAGTCTTCACACCACCAAAGTTTCATTTCCCGCACCCATTGACTTAGAAACATCTCATAAAAGTAACGCTTAATTAAAATTCATCTAGCAATATTTTATTTTCTAGGGCTCTTATCACCAACATAGCTTAGGCTAGTATCTTGGGTAGGAGTAATTAACTCTCGAAGATAGTAGAAACAAACAAGTAGACAAATCTTGCGGTAGGAAAGGAAATTCCAATTATTGCATCTATGCTGCGAGAGCTCCTCCTAAAGGAGTTAAGCACGAGATCATATACGAACCAATGGGGTAATCAATCCCCTTCCTCATTGGGAACGATAGAAGATATACACGTATTAACAATGGTAAACCTCGGATAGACCATTGTCGAGGGCACTGAGGTCACTTGTTGGCATACCTCGGATTATTTCAAGGAGCCTTGAGGGGATTGAGCTTTGTTACTCTGCCCGGGTGCGTGTGTGTCGAATCGTAGGCTATTCCCCCGGGTATATTTGTTTGTTGGTAACCTTAGAGGCCATAATCTTTAAGTTCTTTCCCTAAGGTGACGGTGGAGGGAAGATCCTTTGTACCTAGAAGACGGACGTCGAGAATTTAGACTCACTTGGACTCTTCGGAAGGTTATCTTCACTCGAGATGGTATAGTGGAGAAAAATTGCCTTAGGTACGTTTCATTAAGCGGAGTTGGCAGAATGTTGTTCCAACCTTGTACAGTATTAAATTTACTAAGTTGGATTTCATCACCAACTAGTGTTTTTAGTATGGAAAGTTCTTTGTTTGTGTGTGGTTTGAACTCTTAGATTTTTTAAGCGTATGATTCAACTATTTGTTTCTTACGGACTTTAGGTGTTTTTATTGAAATTTTCTTGTTTGCGTGTGGTTAATTAATTTTTTAATCATGGCGGACTTGCAGAACAATCCGGAGACTCTGAGAAACCCCGCGAATATATTCCAAGCCAACTTGAAGGGCTACGTGCTGCGGTATCATCGCGGCGGTAGGATTAGATCGACGAAGTTGGAACTTCATCGATTGTGGTTCATCTGATTATCGAGCACCCACAACGAATACACGTTCGAACCGATTTCGAGTTTAAAGTTGCGGTTATATTTCTCCTTCCGGTGAACTAGTTGATGAACCTGAAGGCGAACTTTATGTTTTGAAACATCCTCGGGGTTATTTCACCAACTTCCTAGTGATCTTGGTTCACAGGGTAAGAAATATCGTCATGACGATCTTCAGTCGGTCTTATTTATATTGAAGAAATTATTAATCTAGACGAATGTATCTCTTCCGAGCTCTCGATCTTTAAATCTTAGGGAGGCGTGAATCTATTTTCTATAGCCCTATTCGAACTAGTGCTTGGTATCTATCCTTAACAATTTTTTTAGAAAATCCGGGTCTTGCTTTTCATCCACCTCGAGCTTCATTTCATCCTACACCCATGGGTTGTTGTCCACCATCCATTATGGCGGGAGGTCATCCCATGTTTTCCCGGACTCGGAATCATTTTTACACGGTGGTCCTTATGTTCCTTCGGGATACCGGGCTCTGCTCCCAGTACTTTCTCGGGAAGAACGACTCCTCAACCCACTAAACGTGTTATCATACGGTCTTAATGGTCTTAAAATTGAAACGTCGAATGCGAGCAAATTTTTGTGATGTACGGTAATGTTCCCAATCCTCAACCACAAGGCATTCGATTCTTTGCTTTCGGGAGGGGAAACCTCAAAATGCGTTACGCACGAGCAACCTCGGGGTAGTCGATTTACGCACCGGGGGAAAACCTTCCAAGTAGTCGATTCACACGGAGGGGCAACCTCCAAGGTGATGGAGTTTACCACCCGGGCATAACCTCGAGGTAGCTTTTTCCCGGGGAAAAAACTATGGAATCATATTTTTGAGGGACGAGGACGATTACATACCTCAAGGTATCAACCTTCGGGACAATACATACCTCGAGGTCAACCCCAAACTCAATATGCTCCTCGGTCCTTATCGACGACCTCGGTACGCGCCTCGGGTTGTCAACCTCAAGGTCGATACCCAATTCAAGGTTACCATGACCTTATGGTCAACCATCTATTCAGGGGCTTGGGAAATTTACCTCTTAATTATCAACCCTACGTTTAACCGAGGTTATGGTCCTTATGTTCAAACTTCTCCCGGAATGATACCTCGGAATGATGGTGTGGGATGTTTGTCCCAATATCAACGACTGTCTGACACAATGTACGGATTCATATCAACACGGACGGCCATTGATTCTGGTCCTTTGAGCAACCTATCTAGCCAACTATCCAAACACTGCTTCATACATTCGACGACTGAGCCTAGTTCACCTCGAGACTACGCCTCAAAGCTGCGCAACAGCACGCGAGCGCGCCTAACACTTTTTGTTTAAGGTATGCGCGCTTGAGTTCGGCTATCCGTGTCCGTGCAAATTCCTCGAGTCTGCATTGCCCAGGTCGGAACCTTTGGTTGAACTTCGGTTCGAATACTGCGGAACAACCGGTACAAGTACGGTTGTCTGAGTCAACCATAATTCACGTATCAGCGCGCGAACGGTCGCGATTCGGTCTATACACAAAAATCCAAACTGTCGGTGTCAACCGTGCCACTGACGCTGTACTTGTCAACACAGCCTCAACAACCCCATTTTGGTGCCGATTAATCCTGGTTATCGGGAGGTTACCACGATTCCTAATACAAATCAGGTTCGATATCTTACAGGTATCCCCCTCCTGAGCCTTTTTGCTACTCAAGGTTTTCGTGATCCTAGTCGATTACCATTTGTAGCAACTTTGAATTTACCTAATTTAACGCACACTTACAAATGATCCCAATAATATGAGGGCGGCGCGGTGCCACATAAGTTGGGTGATATACCAAAATTGAAAGGTAAGTCGGGAGAGGATCGATCGGAAATCACGTCATGACTTATCACCTGCGAATGTGCGTACAATTCAATTATTGATGATTCAATTTGCTTACATCTTTTTCGAAACTCTTATTGGTCTTGCAGCCAAATGGTACATCGAGTTACCACGAGGTTCATTTCATAACTTGATCGGTTAACGGAAATTTGCTTTCTTGACTCATTTTAGGTTACCCGATCGGATACGACAATGGCACAAAATTATGCTTCGCTGAAACAATCCACGTCTACGTATGGCTACAGTCATATCCGAATGGCGACGTAGGAACGTTTGGTGGTTATATTAGGATCAAATTTTGAGCGGAATGGTTTGTTAAATAATTGTTACCCAAGATTCTTGAAAGTGTAGCTAGGGGTAGGGTATTTATTCTTTGAAAGACGAGTAATTACTCGAAACTCAGTACCTTGACCTCGTTTATACGCGATCGGAGTACTTTACATGAAAAAATCCCGAGACCTTCCAAAAACAAGGTCAAATAAGTTGCTTCTCCTTCGGGGGGTCTCGTCTTCTTGTGGTGATATGATTGGTACGGTCAATTCTAAAGCAAGAAGAAATCTTCAAAGAATTCTTCTCCTATTATAACTTCATGATTCCACGAGAGAATCTTCCCGAAGTTTACTTGGGTATTCACGTCGTAGAGACATCTACGACCAAATCTAAATCCGGTGGTAAAAAGAAAGGGAAGAATAAAAATAAAAAAGAATTCGAAAGAAAAACTAATGAATCCAATGACGAAAAAACGTAAACCTTGCTATCCTTGTTTCATTTGTGAAGAGGATCATTTCACAAAATGTCATATCGAGCGAAGTTATGAAACTCGTTAAAGGATCGCAACAGCTTTATTCTGACGAAGGATCCTTTTTCCAATCCAAGATAGTAAGATGATTGGTTCCACCTACGCTTGACTTTGAAGAACCTATTATGATGATGTCTCATGTAAGGATTGCGCGCGGCCAAGCCAAGATTACGGTAGTAAGAATCCTGTTGATGGTAAATAAGTAGAATCTTCTAATGCAAATGCATCAACTACACCTCCTCACATTTTTGATGCCTTTACAAATCGAGAAACAAAAATCCGGACTTAATAATCAAACCGCACCGCTAAGGTGTTCTTCGTAAATCGACTTTCAATCCACACGCGAGAGCCTTTCAAGATTACAACATTGTTGAAGACTTACTTAGCTATTTCTCCTTTAGCAATGTCGGCTTTGGAAATCTTGCAATCATTCCCAACACGAGCGTAAATTGCTTTTGTCTGCTATGGGATACGGTGATATTCGGGATTCTAACCTTATAATCTTCGATTTAGAAAGTAGTACACCTCGTCTACCTCACCAAATGGCTTTCCAGTTCAGTGTTAGTAAAAAAGCAGACCAATATTTAGGACTATGATTGATGAGGAGCTTCAACGCGTGTATTATGTCGATTCGATGTTGAAATGCTTGGTTCTCCTACACTTAACCAATCTCAGAAACGATTCTTAAGGCTTTTTGATGAGTCGAGTTTTCCAACCTTTTGGTATTTTCGAGGTTACCCATAGAGGTCGAAGTTAAAAATAGTAAATCTAGATGTGGAAGTGGTTGATGCCTACCAGATTACAACCTTCCTCTAGGTCGCGAGTTGGTCTTGTACTATGTTTGTTTGTTTCTTCGGTCTTTCGACTCTTAAAGAATTTCCATATCAAGGAAATATCGTTACGATAGATTAGTTAACTTATTTCTCTTGAGCCAGCCTCTACGGAAACAATCCCGACACGTTGGTAAAACGAGCTATCCCTTATAAGGATGTTGGTGTAGGATTGATTAAAGGTTACGGTTTTACTAGGAACTTATTCGTTTCCTCACTCTGCGTATTGCCTTCTATTGCAAATATTCACATGATTTCGTCGAGGATACTATTGTGTTTGATGATCATTGGATCGTACCCTCACAGGTTAGAGTTAGATTCATTTGATGACATGATGCCTTTGAGTCCTTTTGAAATTGCATATCGGTACATGCGGTCACTTTCAAGCCCCTCTTCAAAGCGAGCGGTCAATGAATGGGATCCATGAGGAATCACTTTCTATATCTAGTTCGAGCGACAACATTTCTGAATTTGTTCATCTTGATGAGAAAATTTGTGATTTTATGTCGATTGATGATTTACCATGGGGAAGATCTACATCACCGTCTTCATTTTTTACACGAGCTAGATCATTTTGAAGATGATTTCGCTTCAATTTTTCACTGTGAATATGTCAAAGAACATGAGAATCCTTTGCAAAATCCGATTACGAGTTAAATTTGGAAAAATATATCTCGAACGGTTCCCATTGAAATTTCGGTAAAACCGGGAATAATTGAAAACATTCATATAGGTGCTTGTTGTGCGAAAATGAAATTAAAGCTTATAAAGCCCTATTACAAGAATTCCGTGATGTGCTTGCTGGTCTATGAAGAAATGCCGGGAACTGATGCGTCGATTGTTGTACATGAAATTAAGACTTACCCGGATGCTAAACACATTTCGTCGCGTTTACGTCAAATTCATCTAGAAAAGGTTCTTGCTATCAAAGCGAGAAGTTGAAAAATTACTTCGTGCGAGTTCATTTGTCGATCCCCTTAATGGATTGGGTGTCGAATATTGTTCACGTGACTAAAAAACAAGGAACAATAAGAGTATGTATCGATTATAGGGATATTAATCGAGCTTGTCCTAAAGACAATTGTCAACCCCCTATCGATCAAATAATTGATGATTGTCTTGGCCGGTGAAATGTTTTTCTTTTATGGATGGCTTTTACGGTTACAATCAAATAAGCATACTCACTATTGATCAACCGAAAACGACTTTTTACTTGTCCATGGGGACGTTTGCTTGTGCAAACTACCTTTTGGATTAAAGAACGTTGGAGCAAATTTTCAACGGGCAATGTCTTATGCATTTCATGACATTAAACACATTGTGTAGCCTTATCTCGATGATTTACTGCTCATTCATCATATAGGGCCCGATCATCTTACTCCTTACGAGCTATCTTTATGAGATGTCGGCATTATCGAATTAGGTTGAATCCACACAAATGTGTTTTGCAGCAGCAGAATCGGGTCGTTCTTTGGGATTTTTTGTTTCAAAAGCGAGCATTTGCGTTGATCATCGAAGGTGGTATTATTAAATTTCCTCCTCCTTCGACTTTACGCCAACTCCAAAGTTTGCGGGGGGAAAGAAAACTTTTTACGTCGATTCATTCCTAACTATATGAAAGCTTACAAAGGTTTTGCGATTGTTAAAACGAACATTCCATTCTTTTGGGATGAGATGTTGAGTCGATCTTTTGATGCACTTAAACACGCATTGACCCATGCACCATTATTGCATCCTCCCAAGCGCAATCGGGATTACTTTTTGTACCTCGCACTTCCCATTCCACTATTGGGATGGTGCTAGTTCAAGAAGATGAATCTCATAATGAACATGTGATTTACTATCTTAGTCGAAATTTGCATCCGGCGAGATCAAATACACACGTGGAGAAATTGGCCTTGGCAGTGTACAAGTTGTCCCGAAGATTTAGACATTACATTTTGTTACGCAAAACCACGGTAATTTCTAGCTGTAACCCTATGATGTACATTTTGACCAAACAATTGCTAGCAAGTATTCCAAATGGATAGTCATCCTGAAATTTGACTTGGAATTTGAAAAATCGACGAAAAGAAATCTTCGGTTTTTTTGCGAAATTATGTGTGATTTCCCCTCTGCGATGCGAAACGTTAGCGGAAAGGGTCCATTAACGGACGAATCTTTGTTTCTTATCGGTACTCTTGATCCATGGTACGGAGATATTATTTTTTATCTCGAACCCAATCTTTTTTCGACCGAAATTTCAAGATCTCGGCCGACGGAAAATACGTTTCCAATCCCAACGGTATAATATTATTGGTAATACACTTTATCGTCGTGCAGGTAGTTCAATTTTTCGGCCATTTGTCTTGTTCATGATGAAGTGAAAAGGTTTTAAATGTTCAGTGGAGCATGTGGTGGTCATATGTATGGGTATGCTACGCAAATATGTTAACATGTTGGTTATTTACGGCCATCATTATTGAATTGTATTTATGTCGTCGGAAATGCCATAATTGTCAACTTTTTTATTGTAAAATGTACGGCATACCCACTCCTCTTCACCTATAATTGTTGTTGGTCCATTCGTAAAGTGGGGTATCGACTTTATTACATGTAACCGTCACTCAACCGGGGGGCATGCATATATTATCTTAGCGATGAACTATTTTACTAAGTGGGCGGCGATGCCTACATTTCGGTGACGGCAGGCTAGCACAGCTTTCGTATTTAATCATATAATTGCTAGGTTCGGTGTTCCTCAAGCCATTATTACGGATCATGGAAGTCATTTTCGGAATGTCATGATGGTGAACTAACGAGATCAACTTGGCCTACGCCACGATAGTTCCACTCCGTATTATCCACAAGCCAATGGTCTGGTTGAAGCCATAAATAAATTTTTAGTCAACATGATTAGACGAATTGACGGTATTCACAAGACGAATTGGCATTCCATGTTATTTTTTCAGCACTTTGGGCATATCGAACCTCGGTTAAAACATCAACGGGTTTCACTCCCTTTCGACTCGTTTACGGTTTGGAAGGCTTTGTGTTTCAATTCGAATGCGAAATTCCGTCCTTAAAATTAGCCATGGGAGTGCTCATTTACTTCGAAGGAGAAATGTTTCTTGTACTTGGCTCGACTAGATGAGAATCGACGAAATCTTGCAATAGCAAAAACGAGGCTCATGTTAAACAAATTAAATCTCGGTATGATAGAAAGCGTGACCCCTCGAAATTTTTCGGGAAGGAGACCTGGTCTCACTTTGTGATCAAGCCAACGATAAACTAGGGGTGGGAAATTCGTGCCTATGTGGCATGGTCCTTTCATTGTCAAGCGAAAATCCCAGCAAAAGGGGCCTATGAGTTGATAGATTTTGACGGTGTCCCTTTGGATAAACCCGGAAATGGAGAAACTGCTCTAGCGATGTTATACTTAAAACTTGGTGTGGATATTTTTTATTAGATTAGATTTCTTTCTGCTTTGGTGTGTCTTAGATTAGAAAAGTGTGCCTAGTTTAGAAGTGTGTTTTTATCACTATTCCTACTTATACGAGTTTTACTCTGATATTCAGGATGTCGACGTCTCTTCAAACCTACATTGGTTTTGCTGATGGTGCTTCTCGTAGTACACGAACATTTCTTCGCAACTTGGGTTATTTATTCACCCTCTGACGAGTTAGTTTCCATGCATGGGGTAAGCCTTGGTCGAGCAACGAATAACATTGCGAGGTATAGTGCGATGATTGAGTTATTGTATGAATCCATATCATTTGGAATTCGGAGGTTGATTGTTAGGTTGGATTACGAACTTGTTGTATTACAATTAAACGAGTTTATACCATTAGAAATCCGGTGTTATTACGGTTATTTTTAAGAGTTCGTCCTCTTGGAATGTGAATTTGATTACATTGAATATCAACATATTCCAAGACATTTAAATACATTAGCGGATACAATTCTTCTAGCAGAAGTAAATCGACATTTGCAATAATCAAAATAGTAAAACAAAAAACATCCATAACAGCAACCTGCAGATAGCGGTAAATAGTGATATATCATAGTATAGGAGAGTCTTCAAAAAAATATACATCTTCTTCGATCATGGGTTGGAAACATATGATCGGTAGAATGATAACACAAAAAGTCAAAATATGAGTCTACAAATGATCATCCCATCGCTACATTGGTGATCACGATAAAGACCAACTCGAGCCACCCTACATAGGAACCTCCTAAAAGGTCCTGGAACACCAATCACGTATCTGCAGCAATACGAGTGGAATCTCATCTGTCGAGTCTCGGAATGTCTAGAGTCGGGCGCTCTAGGTGATGCTCTAAGTCGGACAAGATTTCCGATTGGCTTTCTTTGGGAAGGGCTAGAGCTCTTCATAGCTGCCGGTTAGTTGTCTTCTATCGTAAGGTTTCAAATGGGCTAGTTGTCGTGGGCCCATACGCATTCGAAAACTTTTGGTTATTAGTTTCGAAAGACGATCGAAAAATAAAAAATTAGAACTTAGAAATTGTTGAAAAATGATTTTACACAGTTCATCACATTGTTCCTCGGGCAGGAGAGTCATCTCTCGGTCGCGCGGAAATACGTCGACGTATGGAAATTCATACATGATAAAAATTTGGTGATCGATAGCAGTATGAAGGAGGAAATCGACAATCTCGGTGCCCTCCAATACGCGGCGGGCCATCGGTGCGACCCAACGAGTCATCCTAGGTTCTCCGACTCGACCGACATCAACGGAAATACTCTTGAACTGTACGAGGATCCTCTCTAGAGAAAAGGTAATGACAATGGATCCATATCCAAATTTGTTTAATTTACCATTCTTAACTCTATTCAATTGGTCTTTATGTTAGCCGACCGACTTCGCACCAGGTTGAAGATGGTGTCGCAAAAAACAATCACAGCAATACGCATACGGGACACCGAGCGCCACATGTGTCGCGGCCTCCCTGCAGAGTATGGTAATAGTAAATGCGATAAATTTCAACTCGGGACGGATGATGTTTTTTATGTCGATCCATTTGTCCCTAGGGTTTTTTGATCATTACGGAATTCTAGTTGAAGACTAGCGACGGACCCGGCCACAGCACTGGTCCCAAACGAAGAGAAACTTGTTTGTAGCTTTTGGACAAACCGGTCAAGTAAATATCCTCCCGACTCAATTTGGTAGGTGGCCATAATAATAAAAAATTGGTCCTGCACGTTCCGCCAGGTTTACCATCCATGTCGAGAGGTCTACATATTGCCTCATGCCTTGGATAGCCAGAGGTATATATACCGCATGCTTTTAATGCTTACATTGTGGGCAAATGGACCATTGCGGCGTCATCCATGTCCTCATGTTCGCGTTCTCTCCAAATCAACATCTTGTTACTCCTGCAATGCATAGAAACACAAGTTAGAACAATCTAATTTGGAAAATTTTGGGCGGCAAATGAGAAATTTGAGTTTTAAATTTAAACGTGTGGGTCTTGCACTTAGCCTTTATACACAATCGTAGAACCACACGTGCTGCGAGTGACGATGAGTGTGGACCCATGACTTTTTTCTATATAGAAAAAAATTCGGGGTCCGCGAGTCCCATGTGTCTTGCGGACCCCCGCGGCGATTTTAAACCATATTTTTCCCTAAAAATAAAATCTAAAGCCTAAAACTGAATTGTAAATGGATGAAATACAAGATTAGGAGGTCGTGGATTACCTGGGGTAAACGGTTCTCGATTTCACCGAGGCCAGTTTTCCAAAATCTTCACGGGAACTTTCTTACCCAAAAGCTTTTACTTTTCACTTTCTGGCCCCGAACGGTAAAAATGAAATTGAAAAAGTCCTTTTTATAAGTTTTTTTCGAATAGATGAATTTTTAATTTGTTTATTTTTTCACTTTAAAAAATTATTTTTGAAAACATTTTTACTTATCTTAAATAGGTATGTGTAATGTTTTAAGTTTTTGTGCGAGAAATTGGATTTTTCGGAAAAGCCAGTCATTTTTCAACAAAGAGCATACTTTTATCACTTTTTCGGACTCTTTCAAAAAATTTACGAAAAGCGAAATGTTGGAGTCAATTTTGGTTATTTTCAAGACTCGTTAAACTCATGAAAATACGATTATTTTTCTATTTTCCATTCTGCGTAAAACACATGAAAATGCGAGTTCTTTCCATCTTTTTCACCTTTCCGTTAATTAAATTGAAAATCGGCCATAGGAGTACATTTTTATCCCTTTTTCGAACTCGTTAAAACTTACCGAAAAAGTGAAATCTTGAGTCCTCTTTTAAGCCTTTTTGAACTCTTTCAACATGAAAAAGATTACGAGAGTACTTGATTGTTCGAACTTGTTAAAGTAAATGAATGATCATCCCTTCGATATAAGTTTACCCCTTTTTACGGGCTGAAATGGACTATTTACGAAAAAGGTATACGTTGACTAAATACGGTCGATAGAGTTCTCTCCCGCATTATTTTATCCTTTTAGGAGCTCAAGAGACTAAATTTACGAAAAATTACACCCATGGAGTTTTCTTAAGTTTTCTTACGACTCCCTAAAATTGAAAAACATGAGTTTCTCCTATCTTACCGGACTCGTTAAAATTTAACGATGAGACTGTTTAATTTTCAACGAGACATTCTCCTTAGGGTTCGAATCTTAAACTAAGTTGGACTCATGCGAAGGACAGGCTTATAAATAAGCAAATGTTATCCTCTAAAGCTTGTCCAAAAATAAAGAGGTACTTACCCGAGAAATGGTGGGGGGAAAAAGAAAAATGGGCGTGTTTGTTGTATTTGATTTTCGAAAATCCGGTCGACCACTCTTGAACACGACACTTTCATTTACCTAGGTTGGGGGAAATCCTTTGCCCTGTGATTAATCAAACCACATTGAAAGTCTTCGGATGGTTTTACGGTATTATCTTTGGGTCAATTGTTACCGAACGTACGCGGTGTCATTATGTGTTCGAGAGGACGGTTCAAATAAACCATTCATACGCAAAATATATATCATCCATTTTTTACCATCCACACAGGTACGGTCCTTGCCAATATATTTTCAAAAAACTTGATACGCAATGATTTCGTGTTGTGGGCTTGCCTACAACGGATCACTTTCTCGACGACGACTCATCGTCTAGGAAGTTGATTCAAAAATTATCAATACCTTGAAATCTGCATGCCTCAATTGTAGATTTCTCACCTTAAACAGCAATTTGCATTATTGACCTTCGATCGAATGATTCCAAGTGAGATGTTCGACTTGACTCATTTATTCACATTTCATGGATTGTCTTTGAGTCACTTTGAGAGCCATTTACATTGCGGTGGTTTCTGCATATTTCGAATTCAATACATTTAATCGCATGGATAGAATACGTACTAGTTCGAGATGCGGAAATCAAAGACCCTAGATCTAGTTTCTACCATCCGGTACATGTGGAATTTTGTTACACGGTGGAATATTTATAAAGGCGAGTGGTTGTGTCCATATTGTGTCTACCTTTGTGATGTATTCAAAATCATTCCTATGTCGAGAACAATTTAAGTTAGTTCTAGTTGGTTTTTGATACGAGTATGGGAATGCCTACCTCGACGATAATATGACTACATATATATTTTTTGCATTTGAATGTTTTTACGGGTTCCAAGCTTGTGGTGTCACGGGATGATCCTTGAAATGATAAAGTACTACACTCTTCATATGTAATAGACTTAGGTTCGTATTCAGACTTTTCACTTTAAGGAAATGTTACACTAACGTGCTGTCCTAACATTGCTATGGGTATGACCTCATTATAACTCATACTTCCCCCTTTTGTAAGTCTAATATATGGGTTCTTCCTTATCAAAGCCTTGAAAATCGAGAAAAAGTTCTTAAAAATCTCCTAAACTTTGGTATCGCACTTTCTATATGCAGCCGCCTACGGGCCGCACAATGTTCGGCTATCCTGGGACGGAGACCGCACTTTCTATGTGTTATAGGTGCGGACTCACGTAAAACTAAAAAGGCGAGAAAGTAAAGTTAAAAAGTTGATTTGAGATTAATTCTAGAAGATTCCGGACGAGAATTTTTCGAGAATAGGTACGCTTTGATAAGGTACATGTATCCCTTACCTTATGGAGCTAACCCCTTGATGTGAGGGCGCTTATCCCCTTTGAAGGAGAAGTTCTATCCCTTCATATTTGGAATAGAAAAACCTCCTCTTTTCCATTATAAAAAGAGGCATTGGGTAGTCTCGAAGGAGTGGAAGCTTTAGAATATTTGAAGATAAGTGCTATTGAGATTCGGACTCGGTTAAACAATACTTTGTGAGGAGAGATTACATACCTCTATTTGTCTTGATTAAAAGAGTGTGAGTTTTTCAAAGTAGAGGAGACTCACGCGAGACCTCGGGAAGATGCGCGCGCCGAGGCTCGGGTTGTAAGATTTTCTTTCTTCCCGAAAATAAATACAAATATACTCATTTTTCTCCAATAAGATGTCTATTAATGGTTTATTTCATAGATTCCTTGATCACTATGATAAGCATGGTTTACGATGATGTCTATACGGGTGCTATGTAATATTTTGCTTGTTTGTGACTACGGGTTTATGAAGAAAACTCCTTGGTCGCAGAGGACAACAGCGACTTCAAACGACGGCTGGACATAAGGTAGGTCTCTTACACCTCTATAGAACTATTTGTAAATCATATATGCTTAGAGAAAGATCAGTTTATTTGAGTACATTTTGTTGCTATACTTTTAGTACTAGGGAGATTGGTCTTGTCGCAAGAACGATTTATCCGTCAACACACTCAAAATTATTCAAAAAAGTTATCATCTAATTTCTTATGAAGAGGGGCTAGTAACCTAAAAAATGGTCCATGTTATAGCCTAGCACAAATTATGTATTCCCAAAATGGTAGGAGGCATAAGGCCTTAAGGATATAGAGAAGTTGGATAGGAGCTTTAGGAGAGAAGCTATGGTGGAGATGGTTACATGGTGGGATGGATATGTGGAAACAAATATGGAATAAAAATACTTTCCAACCTAATCAAAAAGTTAAGAAGCTACAAGATGTGATTTTCCCTTTGTGGTCCTCGATATGGAACCTTTCCACATTCAAATTGGGAGTGATTCAAAAACCACACCTTTTTGTAAATTCAAGATGGACACACAACTCGCTTGTGGTAAGAATCATGGAAGAAAAAGCCAAATCTGAATGATGGGGAGGACTTGAGGAGATAAATTCCTACACGTGGAACCAAAAATGCATCGTTGTGATGCAAGTTTGAGAGCGAATGAAAGAGGGGGTGGTGTAGATATGGAAAAAACCAAGAAGAGCGCCTAAATCATCACATATGAATCAATAGCATGTGCTAAGCTTTGTGATCCGGGTGGATATTGGTGGCCACCAACCTATTCCATTCGGACTGACACCATCGATTCTTGTTGATTTTCATTCGACACAACTTACTATTTTTCGCGAGGTTTCGGGTCCTCCACTCTCGGGAGCCGTTTTGGGGGCTTAATGATCTAGGTGGATATTGGTGGCCACCCACCCCCATTTGAACCCCCATCTTGAGTTCTTTCGATTTTCAGATTTGCAACAAAACTTACTATTTTTAGCGATTTTTCGGGTCCACCGAACTTCGGGCCGTTTTGAGGCCCTAAACGACATTTTTTTGGGAAAACGAGAGGCAACATGGGTCCATGGACCGATGTTGCTCGTTCCGTGAAGTCCTCGGATAGATCTTTCCTGAGCTATTGAACGCGTCAAACGGAGATCGGGTGCCAAGATATGCCCGGGAAGTTGAACCACCAATTTACCCAAATGGGCGCCCACGATTTTAGCGCTTCATCTCCTACGGTTAGGTTTTTGGACGTTTCATATTCTACATTGTTTCTCAACAATAAATAGGCCTCGAGCCTCATTGTAACACGATTCGGTACGTAGCCATCACATCTCTTCTCGGAGATTCGGCGCCACCGGCACCCTAGCTATTTTATTTCCATTATTCTGTAAGCATATTTACATTTATTTGATATTAATGAAATGAAGCATTATTTCCTTTCGCATCTCTATGTTCATAGTTATTTACGTATTCTGTTGCGTTCTGCTTAAATACGGATCAGCACGGAACTCTAGAAGTAGTTCATTCATGTTGATGACACTCCTCATATACTTCGATGGGGGGTATCGATCGATAAGCATGTTTAACATGAAGGAGGCGCATGCTCTTCTCACGGAACATCATACCACCTTGCCTAATTACCACTATGGAAGAAAACATAAACATGGGATTCTAGCCCAAGGTTGTGAAATTCCTTTGGTTAGTGGGACATGGTAGACCTCTAACATTTGGATCACATTTAGAGGAAGGTTACTCGGGTCCATCATTTTTCCCTTTATTTTTCCGGTATGAGAGAAAAACAAGCATATTTTGAACACATGCTCATTTTCAAACTTGATATGGTGAGACATATTGGAGGTATTTCATCACTCTAACATACACCCGTATAATACGGTTGAGGCTTGGTGATGGAGACCCAATGTATATTCCCATCCTAGTGAGTGATAGATCCTACGAGCTCTCAATGGGTTTTTTAACGCGTTATAACGAGAATAGAAGAATATTTCAAGGTCAAAAATATTCTTCTCACAAATTGTGGCAAGAATTAAGCAATACATCGGGGAGAAAATTCTAGCTCTAACCGGTATCGGGATGACTAGAAATCCCCCTAGTTAGGAAATATTTATTATGATTCGAAGGTAGATATTGCTCCCTCCCTGCTCTCCCCATTCTTTCTCAATCCTATGAAACCTCAATTCTCCTCTCATTCTATATATTCTCCTCCCCTTACGGTCTTTGTTAAGCTAAGATTTAATGGGGCCTCGAGTAACCCGAAACTGACTAGCTATGGAAGTATATTTCAGATCAAAATCATAATGTGCTCCAAATCTATGAAAATAAATGTTAAATGACCAATAACAATGAAGTAGAGTTTAAGGATTTGGAAAGGGCCTAGTTTACCATCCTTAGAAGGATTTTCAAAACTCCAATTGCATGAGGGCTATTGTTTCATGTTCCAAACAACTTATAAAATTCTTTAGAGGGCTCTAGTTTAGAACTCACTAGGAGTGGTTGGTCTATTAACCCCAGTTTCCCATGTGAGAACATTACTCCTCTCTTTCAACTACTTGTTATCACCTCCCACACTCTCGATACGGGAAATCAATATGCTTATTTTTTGGCTAATCTAGGATGTCACCAAAGAGTCCTTAAATTTGATATAGGATGGCCTGTGGAAACTCATTTTTAACTAGTAAGAAAAAGTGCAACATATTCTAGGTACGGGGGAAAACCTAACTCGGAAAAATAGCTATTGAGGAAACCGAGATACCTCGATGGGTATGAACCTCCAAGGAAAGTGGGAGGTTTGGGTGTTTTTTCCCACCTTGGAAACATAGAATGTACTAAATGAAGGGGGTTGTGTGGTTTCCACTCACATGCATTAAACATGAAAATTAATCCTTTCTGAATTGATTTTTGTATACATGATGTTGGCTTGGGAGAGTGGGTTGTGTGTAGTCCCAATTTATGTAGGAATGCAATATAATACACATTTAATAACAAATACAAATATGCAATGGAAATAACACTTCATTTCATTAATATAAAATAATTGAAATTTGTTTACGAACGGAATGGAAATAAACTAGCTAGGCACGGTAGCTTATCTGCGAGAAGAGATGTGGCGGCTACAAGCCTGCGAACTGCGTATTCGTCGGGCTTGAAGGCCTATATATTATTTAGAAACAATGGAAAAGACGCAAAAATCCAAAAACCATACCCTAGGAGATGAAATGACGGAATATGGGCCGTCGAGCAAGTTTGGTACATCGATTTCCACCAGGTCGTAACACAGCCTATTATCTCCGTTCGTGCTACATGATACATCGTTAGAAAGATCTATATGAGGACTAAAACTATTGAAAAAAAATATCAAGTCGAGAATGGACTCATATTTTTCTAGGGTTTGGTGCCCAAGAAAAAACTGTCGTTTAGGGCCTCAAAATAGCCACGAATGTTTGGGACACGAAAAAACTACCAAAAAATAGTAAATGTTACTACAATTAAGGAAACTGAAAAAATGAAAGAAGCAATGGTGGGGGTCCACGTGGAATAGGCGAGTGGCCACCAATATCCACCTATACCAATCCTCCCATCTTGGGAAGCAATGGTCCCAATTTGCATTTGAGTTCCTCATTAGATGAGGAAACTTACGCTGAACTTGGTCCCTATTGAGCCACTTGCCACAGTGAAGGTTTTCTGCTTTGAAAACTGGAAGCCATAAAATTTGAATCCTCTGCTAGCAAGTGTTCTTGATATGTGTCTCCATAATCTAATTGGTTTTGGCTTGTTCCATGCAGTTTGGTTTTAACTTTGTTGGCATGGTTTTCCTGCTATGTCGGATGTGTTCAATAGAGGTGGAAAGTAGGGCTAAAGGTAGTCGACATTGAACACTAGGTGCGGAACAAGGAATGGTGGAATACTAAGCTCAAGGAATTTTCCCCTACAGCCTTGGTGATGGTGTATGTTCCATATCGGAGCGGGCAAAGCTTGTGGGGTCCAACGAGTGCTCATGCAACAAATGTAGCCACACTTTGTTGCCCACCTCGAAGTTGTGTTTCACTCGATGTTGGTCATGCCGCTAATTGTACTTAGAAATTAGATCTATCCAATCGTCATGATCTGTTGGAAAATGTCTTGAATGTTCTCAATGGTGTTCACCTTGGTAGCTTCATGCGGACATGGTAGGGTGCTTTGGTAGTCACAAATGGAATGGCTACGTCGATGGGACATAGTGTACAGAATCCCAAGCCCACCTAAAGGGGGTTGTGGTTGGTTGAGTTGTGGAGGTCCTAGTTATAGCCATGTTGTACATGGGGGCTCTTACCCCATGTCCGTGGATGCTTTGAGTTGTACATGCACGAATGTGTACTTAGTCATCCTATTGATGACCTCTATCTAGCCATCAATTTGTGGATGGAGAGGATTGTGGACTTGGTAAGCTTGGTGTCCTGACATTGACCAAAAGTCTGGACCAAAATGTCTTGAGAACAATGTTGTCTCGATTTGAGATGATAGACTATGGGATCCCAAAGCGTACCCATACTCGTTCGAATAGTTTATCGGTGGCTTTTGTTGTGATATTCTTCTTATAGGCATATAATGGTCATCTTGAGGAATGCATCAACAACCACAAAAACACAATCATTGCCATGCTTAGTAGGAAGGCTTGACATTTAATCCATGGAGATATATTCCCAAGGTTGACTAGGGGTGGGCATTGGAGTATAAAGACATTGCTTCTTGATGTTCGATTTGTGGCAGCACAATAATTGTAGGATGCGATGTACTTCTTGACATCCTATCGAAGGTTTGGCCAATATATGTACTTTGCAGCCTTTGTGCCCCATTTTTCCACCTCGAAATTCCTAGCGACCGGGCGCGGTGCGCTTCCCACATCATCTTGGCACACTAAGCGAAGGAACACAAAAAGTGTCTGGGTGACATAACAGAGTGCATCCTAGAGGTGAAATTTTGGAACTCGATTACCCTCCCGAAGACGTCTTGTATGTGTGTGGCTAAATTTTGGATTGCTCTTGTAGATAAGTCGTCAATCGAAGTCTTGTGCCTGACGGTTGAGCATGGTGG
Organism: Pinus albicaulis; assembly: GCA_034641835.2. Lineage (NCBI taxonomy): Eukaryota > Viridiplantae > Streptophyta > Pinopsida > Pinales > Pinaceae > Pinus > Pinus albicaulis. The sequence continues at coordinate 114,050 of JAXQQM020088107.1, forward strand.
TTATCGCCATGATCGGTGGTTGACGAGGTGATACTGCCGACATTATTGGTGCTACCCTTCTTGTACTTGATGTTCAAATGCCATTTGTAGATATGTGGACTACTTCTGATGGAAATCATTCTACAACTCCCCTTGTTTATATGTTGCGGTCGGTGTTCTATGTGGATGATCGTTTCCTTCCTAAAATTTAATGCTTCCATTTTCAACAAGCACAATGGAATACATCTCTTTTTCATAAGTAGGATACTTCCAGGCAGGTCGAACGATGTCTCACTACGTTATGCCATTGGATTTTATTGAGTAAGGGCTTGCCCCAATAGCATAGTCGGAGGCATACTGTCTCCGTCTCAAATGGTTTTTTCAAGTTTGGTAATGTGAGCAACCGGGAACTGTGATGATGTTTCAATTTTACGAGCGCCTTATTCAATATTCCGACCAAAATAATTTTTCTTTCACTCCTCCTTGGTGACTTCGACTCGAGGGCCAAGTGATGTAGGAAATCCCAACATGAACCCACAATAGAAATTAACAAGACCTAGGGATTGCGAAGCTCTATTAGAGTTGTTGGGCACCGGCCAATCCCGAATGACTTGGATCTTGGTTGGATCCACATGAACCCCCTCTCATCAATAATGTATCCCGGATTTTTGAACTTGGGTCATGCAAAGTGCACTTCTCCAAATTGGAACACAACTTTAGTTTCGAAAGTAGTGTTTGGAGGACACAATAGGATGTCTGGAGGTGCTCTTCCCCGAGTCTAGCTAAAGATCAAGATGTCATCCCAGTACACTACTAAAAATGAGTTGTTGAATGGTACAATATTTCCTCCATCGACCTCATTAAGGTTTCGGGAGCATTCGTCAACCCAAAATTCATGACCAGCCATTCGAAAAAGTCGTCCTTGGCACACGAAGGCGTTCTTCCAAACTGTCGGATGGTTCGATTGGTACTTGGTGATACCTGGTTTTGAAGTTGATATTGCTAAAATATTTTTCCCCTTTGAGTTTTTCTAAAGGTCATAAATCCATGTGATCGGTATCTATTACACGGACAATGATCTTGTTCGGCACCCAATAATCACTACGGTCTCCAAGTCTAATCCCTCTTTAGCACCAACATGATCGGGCTCCACGGTGCGATGAACTTGCTTGGATGTGACCTTTACATGTGACTTCGAATCTACCTCTTGATTTCATTGTTCTCTAGAAAAGAAACATTGATAGATCGGTCCATTAGAGAGCGACGCTCCTAGGGTTAGATCGATGGGGTGCTTGACTTTGATAGTGCGGAAGGAACCCACCGCGTATTGGGTGGGGTGAAGATGTCTGGTACTCCTCCATGACTTTGTCCATTTGTTGTTTTCATGCGGACACTACGCGAAAAAGCACATTGGTGAGGGCGAAAATGGTCACCATAAGCTCATTGGTGAGGGTCAAAGAGTCTTCGTCACCAAAAAACGAAACGTCACCAAAGGTGGCGTCGCTTGAAAACCAAATTGTTGTAGTGACATTCAAGGTCCATCACCAATAATGATTTATAGTGACGAATAGTGACCTTCACCATTTCATATGAGCAATGGTGATGGACGATAACCTCCATCACCAAGCGAACGTACGCCAAAGGTGGGCGTTGCCGAAAAGTATGGGTGTTGTGGTGACATTCAAAGTCATACGATAATGATTTATAGTGATGGATAGTGGCCGTCACCATTTCATATGGGCAATGGTGACGGATAATCGCTATAGTCACCAAAAAGCGAAACGTCACCAAAGGTGGTGTACGTAAAAGTATGTGTTGTGGTGACATTCAAGGTCCGTCACAAATATTGATTACAATGACGGATAGTGACCGTCACCATTTCAAATGAACGGCAACGATTTTTTTGTGATGGACCTTTCATGGCGAAGTCACTATTGGTGCATATATATGGCGACGTTCATTGACGGTCACCATAAACTCATTGGTGACATCAAGGTCCATCACGAATAATGACTATAATGACAAACGGTGACCCTCACCATTTCATATCAACAACAACGATTTATGGTGACGGACCTTTAATGGTCGTCATTATTGATGTATATATGGTGGCGTTAGATTTGACCATCACCATTTCATCTTTTGGTGAGGGTCGAAAAATGTCACCATAAGCTTATTGGTGATGGTCAAAAGAGCATCTGTCACCAAGAATGATCTTCGTGTTCCTACATATGAATATCGAGGCACGATGGAATCGAAACACCAACCTCACAACGTAAAACGGTGCTCTTCATTGAGCTAGCACCCTTTAAAAAATTAGACTTTTAAAAATTATATCTTGAAACTTCATAAGATTGTAAATTCTACAACTTTCAATAAATTAAAGTCTCGACAATCTTTTACTAAACAAAAGCAGAGAACACCATCGACATTGGAGGTCCCTACCTAATGGTTATGAAAGTTATATGAAAAGTAGGTGGAGAGGAAGAATTAGACTTTTAAAAATGATACATGGACTACTACCACGAATCCCCCCCGAGAGATACGTTACAGGAGAATATCTTGAATCGGTTAATGGAAAATGAAGGACTAAATGAAGAGAAAGGCCTCGGCGGGATGGGGAATCCACCACCTCGAGTCAAGGAATAGAAGAGGTCCTCGGAAATTCTTACAACACTTTGAAATAGAGCTAAGGGTAGAATATCTACTTAAGATCTACTTATGAAGATTGCTTATGTAAAATAACTCAAATAGACAAGAAAATCCACAATTATAAAGTGATTATTTAGTATTTCAGTCAATAATTTCAGGGCCAAAAACCTAAATAACCTAAAACACTCAAATATCCTAAAAAAATGTGTGAAATAAAGACAAAGAAAAAAAGAATATGTTATCGAACAATAATACAAAACAAAGACAAAGAGAATCTGAAAAACACATCCAACATTTTTGAAGTATTTGACTTGTCTTCGTGAACATGCGTCCTTAGCAAGTAAAATGTAGCAATACCTTCCCCACAAAGAGAAGACATGTCGAGAATAGTATGTTTGACATAGAAAATCATAAAGATGCCACAATAGATACTCCATTCAACACATGCCTGAAGCAATACAACTTAGATGTTGATGGCAAAGTGTGGGATAGAAACGAAATATCCTAGATGCTAGTTGTCTCACAACAATTAATTCAGATTTTACATATTGGTATGATGTTGTGAGTGAAGTTCCAGGTTCTAACCAAAAAGAAAAAATGACAGATCAACCTGTAGCCATGCTGCCAACATGTAACCTAGCAGTGGCTTCATCATATGCCTCATGCCGAGGATTGGATTTTGCATACTAGACCGGCGATAGTTAAGTTCTAAATTTCAACTTTGATTATTTCGAATGACATGGCTTGACGGTAGAGAATTCCTATAATAGAACTTCCATCACATTATAGTGATTTTGTTGTAGCATTTGTTTTAGTTTTAGGGCTCATGTTTCAAACAATTTTAACATGGTTTTAAGGTTCCAAAAATATCATGGGAAAGTCTCCTTATTGTAGTATTTGCGGTATTTGGTGGTAGCCTCCATGAATAGTTTGACATCAATAATCTTGTTATAATACAACCGTTTTTTAGTAGCATGTTGTCATCCTCCATGGTCTCCAAACAAAGCAAAAAAATCACCATCCAAGCATAAATATAACTCGGCATATAAGATCAACTTTATTTGGGAGGATGTAAGGTCATATAACATACTCTTGTAGGATTATGAGGCAATATGAAGATGATATGTAGAAGAAAATGACCGCGATTCGATGGCGACGTAACGAAGAGCCTAAATAGAAGATACAACGGTGGATATATCCTTTGATTGGTGGTTCTGCGGAACCCAATAGTGTTGGTCTTTCCGATAGGTTGATACCTCCAACTATGGTAAATTTTCATAACAAATAGAACTAGGGTTAATGTGACACGATTATGGCTCTACATTAAAAATACGGTGCAATCAACAAATGTTTCCAACAATGATGTGGGGTTTTTGGGAAGCTTGTTGTGGGATAATTTGAGGGATTTCAAACAACTTTTCAGCCTTGTGAACAACAATAATATTTATTACTTGTTTGTGACTACATATAAGGTCATTGTAAGCAAATTATAGTGAACAATAAAACTCTAAATACCCATCAATCAGAACAGTTCATCTTTCCTTCAAGCATAAACCAATTTAAATCTTCATGTGTCTTCACCTTATAGAAATTTTGTGGCAGAAATGGTGGTGGTAAAAAATATCATAAGGGTTGTTAATATGTAGTGAAAGTGAAACCCTTGGAAACATACAACAAACCCTTGAACAAAGGCACTAGAACCTTTGTGAAATCCTTAGGTAGCATTTGAATTGGACATCGGTATGTCATTATAAACATTGGAGTGCTTTGGTATTCGGAGGGCATTTCAAGAGCCTTTTCATATCTTACTTGGAGTGGTTTGTGGATATACCTCTCGTTTGTTGGGTGTTCCTATACTAGATCTACTTGATCTAAAGCATGTATCGGATCCTGGTAATCTTTTGGGTGTTCCTAGTAAATTGTTGGTTGTATCGGATCCCTAGACCGGCACGTGTTCATCCTCGGCAACATACATTCCTTAATTCATAGAGAATAAGGTGAGAAGAGACCTTGAACCACATGTATATGAATAACCTTATCTTTGACGGGTCGCTTGAGTACAACGGTGGAAATGGAGGTCCCGTACCTCCTCATCTTAGATATTATCTAAGCTTTACTCGAACAGGTGTAGTTGATAAATGGGTGTCAAGCGGCCAATAAGTTTACACCCAAAACCACAATTTGAACTTAGTTCGGGCTAGCAAATGGCAAAATTGGATCTTCTAATCATCCCGAAGAGTTATAGAATTTCAACATTCCTAGTGCCCCATGGCCGGAAAGCGATCCTTTGAGTGTAGACCTCCTATAAAAAGAACGAAAGGTTATAAGGTGAGAAAATTACTTGGTTATATAGGTGGTAGAAAGGTCGGAAAGGAATTTGGCCTTGACTTTAAATGGCATCACGAAACCATGTTGCATTGGTTTAAGTCCTTCAATCCTACGAGCAACAAAAATACCTTTGCTCTGGGGCTTTTCGAGGTGTTGAATCCATATATGTAGTCAAAATTCCATTTTAAATAACAAAATTAAGATTTGGCCAAAAACAAATTTGGGGTAATAAGGCAAAAACTCAAAAATGTAACATGTTTAGATTACGAATATTACATTTTTTGGTAGCCACGATTGCATGGGTTGTACATAGTTACACACAATCCATATTATGTCTTCACACCATGACCTTATCTTAAGGCATACGGACACACCCTAGTCTAGTATTGACTATGTGAGTCTCTCTATATATATCATTAGATGTTCTACTTTAGCTTATCCATCCATCCCTTGATCGATCAATCAATCGATGATGGTGAAAGTGTCATCCATTCTTGCATTTTTAGTGCATTCGGAGTTTTCATTCACCTGTTGTAAATTCCATGCTAGCGAGTCAAGGGCACAAATGGGAATTGAATCCGAAATTTGGAAGGGAAAGGCAAGTTGTCTCGTGGTCATCCCTACGAGAAGATCGATGCCCAGTTTCTTTCAACTTCGCGGAGGCGATCTGTATATAAATCTAACCAGGCGGTGAGCTACCCTCATCTCCTCACTCTCCTTGATGCTAAGGTAATCATCCCTAAACCCCTACCCTTCAAGCATTTGCTTTACCATCATTTACTCGGAGAGCTAGCTCATTAAGTATTGGTATTTATGCATTCGGGCCATACGAGACGTGCTTCTTGGCTATGACAATATTGCCTCATACATGGCATGCATTTGTATTTCCTTTCGGAAATTAGTCTTGCCATCATATGCTAGAGAATTTTAAGATAAATTTACGGGTTTCTACTCACATGATGAAATGGATCTCAAATGTATGTGTTACCATAGAATATGAGATTGTTTATTAATGCGGAACATGAGCTCCGGTAGACCTTACTTTGGTGCCTTGGTGGGTCGTGTAGCCAACCGTGTCAAAGATGGAGAATTCACACTAAATGGGAAAACATAAATTGCCTAAGAATGATGGCAAAAACACACTCCATGGTGAAAATGGCCTTTTCTATTACGCATGCATGTTTTATCCATTCTTAGAGCCCTATAATGACCACTACTCGGGAATAAAATCTCTCTTTTTCTGTATATGTATGTTTGTTTGTGGAGGTCTAGAGCACTACTATTTCGAGGTAACATATGTGTAGTTTGGTGATGCGAATGAATGCGGGGAGGCACGAGGAAGGCTTTGACATTGTCTGACAGGAAGTGAAGGAGAGCGAGAGAGTCTTTGACATACGAGAATTTTATGTGAAAAAAAGAGTCTTTGAGCCACAAAGGAGGGATCTAACATAATTTTTTGATCTACAACTATCGGTGTTCATCGAAGGAGGTGTTAAATAGGTATGCACTACGACGAAGTTACAAGAAGTACTACTATATTGTATGGTGTTCCTATCAAGCGTTGAGGCCAGACTTAACCATAAAATTGCCCCCACCTTGTCGGTCTTAAAATTGGTTTAAATAAATGCCAAAAAATGATGCACGGGTTGGCTCAAATCGGTATGTCGGCTCCTTAATCAAAACACGGGATTATTCGGTTCATACACGAAAAAAACTATAAATAACTAGTCATGCTCATCATTTTGGAATGAAAATTTCGGTGAAAAAATACGGTGAGAATTACCGAGATAAAACGAGGCCAAGGAGATTAAAGGAGATCATAATTACAACATTTTTGAGCTGAAGAGTATGTCTCTTGCATATATTTTTTGTGGAAATAGAATTTTTCGGAGCGAATTCGGGCACAGGTTTCGGCCCTATCAAAACTGAAATTTCGGCCCTAACGAACATTAACCGGCCCTTTCCGGAAGCTCGGACCTAAGACTCTTCTCTACAAATCAGACCCTTCTAATTCGGACTGTGGTGAAATATATGACCTTGCAACGATCTTGCAATTCGGATCTATAGTGGCGAGTTTTGAAGACAAATTCAAACCTGTGAGATCTCTTGTTTGAATAAAATTGATCTTGGGAAGGAACGATGTTGAGTTTATTTTACGGTGAATATATCTAGCGGACATATTGAAGAACATCTATTTCACACGACGTCCGTTTGACTTCGTTGAAGCATCGTTGGAACGCGCTCGATGAGCTCTTCGACATGGAAACCTTTGCATCAACTTTTGAAGATATAAGTTTTTCGGGTTTGTAAAATCCATTTGGATCATAAAATCTGAATTGTGCTTTCAATTCAGTAGATCTGCATATAATATTCGAGCGAGGAAATAATTAGTCGGAGTTGCACGGATTAGAAAATTTAACACATTCAAGTTTGTAGTTCGATTAGGAAAATTGTGATGGAAGTTAATGTGAAAAGATTTTTCCCTAATTTTTGTGTCATTTTCCCTGATACAAAGACACCTCTCTTTTTTCATGTCATTTGCTTTAGAGTTTTTATGACAAAGGACAATATTCCATTATGCTATGAATCTTTTGTCTAGCGGTCTGGACATCGTTGGAAGGTCTTGTTGTTGAATGCTTGATTATTTCTTGAATTACCACCAATTTTTTGGCTTTGCCCTTTTCTGACATAGGACCTTAAAACAATGCTAGGGTTTTAGTGTGATTTTTAGATGTCTCTCCCAATCCCCCGGCATAAGTAAATTATTGTGCTCCTACAGGGTTGTAAATATCACCCTGCCTGCCACTCCTAGTCACTATGGTGACTTTATTTGCACATCAAACTTTATATTCTAGCACTCTTGTCATACATCCCGGACTCTAAGTGATAACATTCAAGTGACCATCCTTTTGGAAACGAATCGATGGCTTTTAAATTTTAAAGCTTAGTAAATTTCTTTTAATTGTCCAAGTACGTTACTGTCTTAATAATCTACTATGGGTGAAATGTTTTTCCATTTTTCATGACCTTGTTATGAGCAACACTTTACATATTGTATGTTGTCTACGGTTGGAAAAGGAAGTCGATTGTTGAAATAAAAGGACAACGAAAATACAAATTTTTTAAGAGACCACTTTCAAGCTTTGGGCATATATGGGACAATATTCCATTATGCTATGATTCATTTATAAGTTTTAATCCTAGGTGATAGAGACCTAAGTACATTATTATATGTTAGAAACTTAGGATATAATATGAATAAGAGCATTTGGTACGAAAATTATAGCAAACTAACTTTCGGTTGCCTTAGGCCGAGACACCGACGAGAAAATTATCGAGTTTTATATCTCGATGAAGGAAGCTCTTCTTGTGTACATACTCAATCCTTTGAATCGGCATCCTGATAGAGAGCCAAATCTTAGTCATTTAGTTCACGGTATTAATCCCACCACACAGTAGGACCGAATATTTAAGATTTCAATCAATGGACTTTGCAATTATCAACTAACCGGTGAAAACATTTTACAATGAAAAAAAGGAATGTAACCAATAGTGTTTTAACTCGTGATAAAGAGCTCGAGGAAAAGAAATACCACTAGGTGATCGTGACATCAATGCGGGTCTTCAAGGAAAGCTTTCTGTTACGGTAATTAAATAAGTCTTCAAGACTTGACCCAAGAAAGATCGAGGACCATGGCATTGTAATCACCTTCTACACCAAACCATCTTACATTTGGGATACCACACATTGTTTCAACGGTGTGATTAAAATATATTTAACCAAAAAATTAAGTTAGATATAACGAAAAACAAAACTTAATATAACAACCACCTTGTGATAACATTGAAGAGTTATGGAAGTGAGAATGGTATGTTCACCTTGCTCCTCCTCCTTGGGTGTTACGTAAACTTTGGACTCATACAACGGTGAGGATGTTTAGTTTTCACACTTTCTGTTTGATAAAAAGGATCATTAGATAAACACAATAATGAAAAATGTGCATGTTATAAAAGGAAGAAGGATCACATGGAATGTTAAGTTTCTTGTACATTACATTACAAATACAAAGATCATAGAAGAAAAATACTTCAGCAAAAGCTTTGAAAGAATAGTAAAATAATAGCTGAATTTCTTGGTGTGAAATATACGAATGGGCAAGCACGTGAATGATTTACCGAAGCAACGGTGCATATTAAAGATCCCCGAATCTTCTTTGACAAACTTTAGGCAGTTACGGTTATTTTAGCTATACCCTAATTGAAGTCCAATGTTAATTACCTTTTATGGTTCACATATAACTGCGCAAAAAGCTTTCTATCTCAAAAATAAATTCACTTTCGGTTTTAACTTCCACCTAATACGCCGGGAAGCACATTGCAGAGTTTTCTTCATTTCTTAATATATTTACGTACTCTCAAGTTCCATGTGGGTATAGACAAACGGAAGTAGTAGTCCATAGCTCTTGGTCTAGACAACATGCTATTTCATTTTGTACGCATCGAACGATCAATTTAGGTCCATTTCGGGGAAATTACTATAAATTCCTTCTGCATCTTCATAATTTTAAAATACTTGTGCCAGAAAATAAATGTTTAACGCAAGATACATTGAAGGTACGGGATATGAATCTTAGACAAATACGAAGACAAGAAATAAAGAACAAGATGATAACTTTGATGTGGTGCCACCAACATATGAATGAAGCAAATAACCTCTGTGAAATAAAGCTGAATAAAAAAGGCTAAAGGCAAGATCTTTGGAGTTTGAGATCTATTTGGGTACATCCACAGCCCATAATTCATGTTTTCAATGACTTTTCAAGTAAAGAAATGACCATACCGATTTAATGCCGGCTTCCTCATTTGTCGAAAATATTGGTCCACGAAAATACAAACGAGAATAGAATGTCAAAACGAGAGAAAACAAATAACAAGCATCATAATCAATTCGGCAAGGAAATGCACAATGCGATAAAGAAAAAATTTGTGTTTTTTCCTTACGAGAGGGTAGGCTATGTTGTTTAAAAAGTGAATGTTTTATCAAACAACCTAGGTCACACGAGATCCCCTTCCCATATAAACAAGGAGAGTGAGCAAGTCGATTCTGATAGTCGACACTTGTACGGTATGTATGGTGACTTTTCTTCCGGGGCATGTAAAGGCAAACTAATGAGCTTCTACCATTCATCCCTACTTACGGGCATAATCATGTATCCCCGTTCACTCCGGCAAAATCATGAAATAACGAGCGGATAAAAGCACGACCATCGAAAATTTACAACGGCCGATATAGAGCCTCCAAAGTCGGGGTGAGAAGGTGGGTTATATTTGAACCGGGCTTCGCGACTTAAAATGAAGAAGTCTGCTTCGATTTCAACATCGAAGTGTCTACATCTTTGCTTTTCAGGATGAGAAGCGTGTAGCAAGCTTCGACTTTGCGGTACGATCCGGAAAAGACAAACATAAAAACGGTTCTATGGACATGGCAACAATCCGGATCCCATGGAATGCGATTGTCACGACGGAAAAGTTGTTGGAAAACCACCCCGATATACACAATTCACAATGTTAGAAGAACAATGCAATTCTCATCGGTGATGTAGATATCCCCATCGATATTAAAAAAACACATCGAAGCATACATAAAATGATAATGAATCAAGAAATACGTACGCACCCATTAAAGTAAATAGTATCTGATGACCTTGATTACATTTCAAATCCAAATTGGGTGTACCCAAACGAAACTTACCAAGGTATATTTCCCCGAATGAACATTTGCCAATTTTCTCCCCAATCTGTACTTTCCCCACCTTTGGCTCCATGTTTGGCTCAAGAGATAATGTAATAATCTACGTGTTCATGTTATGTCGGACTATGTCTGACATAATTCCAGTCTGATCTGAACCCAATTAAAATGCCCTCATTTTATCTTTTCTCAACGATCCTTTCCCGGTATTGAGCATGATCCATAATCTACGAAATCATGCATTGCCCGGACGATCAAGTATAGTGCTGTTTTTGAGCTTAGACACAAAGAAAATCGTATACTTACATACTAAAATCAGCAACCCATTGGGGTAAACACATTTTTAGGCTCATGGGACCATTTTCAAAGATGCCCACATCGGCGTTCAGCGATTATTGCATGATTCTTATTCCAAAAAATGCCTCGAAACAAAACACACAGAAATTCCCACTAGACATCGATGAAGCATCTTTATAATATGAATTCAATCATCGAAGCCCATCAACCTTATCATTCCTATTGTAATTATTATGAGATTTCGATCATACGGGCTTCGTTTCGATGGCCTCGGTGGACTTGGGCTAGGAGCTTGTTCGGTCTTCCATGTCCTTGCTCTTTTCGGAAGGCACAAACCGAGGGTCTATACGACCCTAACTATGACGATGGGTTCAAAACCTGCGCCCCATCCTTTACATCCTTGATTTGAAGCTTATATTGCCTTCCACATTGATGTGGGGCCATGAAACACCTACTGAATAATTCACCCACGGTAAGCCCTCTCTCTTCGATGGCAAGCGGTCACCGATCTACACGAAAGTGCATGTCGATCTTGCCCTCTAAGCCTTGCCCCATGGTGTAATGGTTCATGATGTAATGTCTTTCGTCTTTATTTATACAAAGCATGTTCATAAGCATGCAAACCTATTCATGCGACCACGCATTCTCGCGTTGCGCATCCAATCTTTGGCCTTTCACTTTGGGCGGAGGCACGACACGTTCCATCACCTTGCAATCTTCTTCCGGGTTGTCGTTACGGTCCATACGCTGCAATCCTGCCAAAACAAATACGAGTTCGAACCGACACCTCTTAAATCCAAAAAAGGGCAAAAATGAAAAAAACGAGAGGAGAGCGGACGAGGAAAGAGAGGCAAAACCTTCTGTTCATTTCTTGAATAGCAATCCATCTCATACTCTCCCGCAGCGTCACGTCACAATTTTACGAAACTACGAATTTCAAAGTCACAATTTACATACATGAGTGATCTACGAGTGTTTTTCTTTTAAAGTTAAAGAACGCTTTAATACATCGGCAAGCGAAAGTGATGTAATATATACATCACAGAAGTTCTCCTCTACTTTAACTTGAGAAGAATATAACTTTTTACGTGGTCAACACAAGCCGGATTTGCTTATCAAAAGATTTGAAAAGTCAATTATATTTGTCCAAATATTCTGAAAAAAAAATTTATCAATTTGAAAACTCAATTTTATTTGTCCAAATATTATGACAAAAAAAGATTTATTAGTATTGTTAATTTTTCATTAGTCAACAAGATCGATATAACAATTAAAAAGGAATCGTGGGAGATTAAAAAAATAAATTAATAGTTTAGAATGTCTTTTTATTAAATCACACTAACCCATATTACTATCACTTCCATATCCTAAATAGGTATTTGGAATGATTAAATAAAAATATTAAAAAGTTAAAAGGAAAAGAAAATTAAAAAAAGTAACATTTTATATTTAAAATGTTTAAATAAAAAAATTTAAAAAAGGAAAAGGAAAAATTTTGAATGCGTAGTCTAAACGAGGCAACGTTTTCACCCGAGGAATCACGCTTGATGATTTTCAAAAAATCTTGTCGAAGTTTTGTGAGAATCTTGTTTTACGGTTGTTAAACTTTAGGTACAGATACCTAAGGGTTTTTGATAGTGCTCAATCATTTCCATTATCAAAAATTGATTCCAAATTCTCCAACTACGATTTTTGAATTTTAGTTGATCGGATTAAGCGATTTTACATCGTCTCGGCTATTCCACTACCTTGATAGACAACTCCAATTTTTAAGGTTAGTTTAATGGGTCGAGTTTTCTCCTTAAAAAAACATTTTATTGAAATGTTACGGTTCAATTCTCTTGATAGTCTCGGGATGTAACGAAGTGATATTTTCGAGTGGATTTACCTAGTCACTTTCGAGTGGATCTACCTAGTACAAATATTCTGTGGATGTAGCATTCACTAATCTTCGGAGCTTGAGAACCATATAAAAAAAATAAATAAGTTACACTTTATACTTAGATTTATTTTTATTTTAGAAAGAAAAATAATGGTAATAATAACTTCATGTTCTTGTTTGCTTTTGAGTATTATTAATGATTAATGAATATTAGCATACTCTTAAAGTGGGGGAAGGGAACGATGAAGAGAATATAAGGTGGATATGTTGTAAAAGGAAAGATGTTGTGTTAGATAATGCATTGTGGCCTATTTTATTATAATAATGTTTCCAAGTCCAATTTGTTGAAAATGTAACTAGTATCGGCCTTCATAATTGTTGATTGGCTCATGACATGATGTAATTTTTACCTTGTTGCAAAGAAGAAAATAAAAGTATTATAAAGATACGAAGAAAAAATCATTTTAAGCATGGGTTTCATGCTTTATTTACTATGGTTATAGGCCAAAGCACCCATTGAGTGCTTCTAAGGTTGTGTCATGAGTAATTGTCCTTTTCATCATGTTAAACCCTTCTTGGGCTTCTTATGTCGAGAAAGAAAAATATATTTGTATAAAAAATGTGCTCTGATCCCTCCTCCACCAAGTTGGCTTCAACATCTATCAAGTTGGCCTCATGAAGGTGATTCGACCACACAAAAGAGACTATATATGAACTAGCATTTGACCTATTTTGGCATCTAATTCAATCAAGTTCGATCTAAAGTAAGATAACAAGGAAGAAAGAGCGAGGTCTAGAATAAACGAGGAGGCAAAGAAAAGTTGAAATCTGAAGTTTGTGTCAATCTCCCTTACACATGTGAGTATTTACTATAGTTATTATAGTTGTGATAAAGTTCGAGTTCAAGAAGGCTGGATCTGCAATCTAGAGAAGGAGAAAAAGAGTGAAAAAGACAAGAAAAGAAAGGAAAACCCTATCGAAGAAAGGAGGACTAAGATTTGAAGAATATCTCCCACACATGCGAAATTTTTGAGTTGAAGGAGGGACAAAAATTGCAAATCTATAATAGAGGCCGAGATGCATTACCGAGTAGAGATACGAGTTTGAAGGAGGTTGACTTGGATTGACTTTGTTGGATCAAAGCTCATGAAATAGCTTGTGTTGGTGGGTTGACTTGGTGGAAGGAGGAAGGTTTGTTGTTGGTCTGAAGGTCTTTGTTGTCTCGCTTTGAATTGGTTGTTGAAGAAGAGAATTTTGGTTGGGTTTCCCTTAAGGAGAGGTTTTCCCTGGTTGAGAGCCTACATTGTGTCCTTTATTGTTTTGATCTTCATACTTTTATGATTTGGTAATTTCTTGATGAAAAGAAAACAAGACAAAAACTTCTCCCCCTAAGCTTAGACTTTGAGACTTTGTATATCGAATTCCCTTTTTAATAAGATTATTCCTTCGTTTACATATTTGTTGTTTATTTGATATTTTTGTCAATAGTTGCTTTTTCTTGCCAATTGAAGTTCATCGTTCACTTCATTTTCTCTACACATCGAGTTTACAGTCCATATCCTAAAAACTTTCCATTTCATCATTCTTTTTCTATAACTCACTCTAAACCACTTGTTTTTTCTTTGTTGATGTTTGCTTAAAACTCGAGAAAGTAGTTCTACACATTCCTAAGTGTCTAGGTGTGTACAATTCACCCAATATCTCGTTAGACGGTTGCTCTAGTGTGAGCAATTTGTTTTTTGTAACTTATAACACAATCATTTTGTTGGATTATTGAGCTAAATCAATTATTATGTTGGATTATTGAGCTAAATTAAACTTAGGAGAAGTAAATTATTTACTTTATTTATTGCGTTTTAATCTCAATCCTTGATGTCAAGTGAGGTGAGGTACGAATTGGGTGTCGATCGATTTGGGGATTAGGGTTAGAAAAATAGCTCGATGTAAATTTATAAAACGAAGGCTACGGAGAAGGAGAAGACACATCATACAACAACACAAAATTAAGAGAGAATCTCAATGAGTGTGTTTGGTTGAAGGAAGGGGAGCAATGGATCCGGATGTTAAGGGAGGGGCTTGATCAACTAGATCGAATCCGATTTGTTGTATGTATTTCCTTGCTTGGGCCATTTTCCCGGAAGGGAGCCCAAGTTAGTTTATAATTGTAATGAAAAATTATGATTGGGTAGAATTTGTTGTGTCACATATTTTCATGATTGAAATTGATATATTTTTCTTATGATGAATTTAATGTGTTACGAACATATTTATGCAATTAATCGGTAGATCAATATTTTGTTAGGAATTAAGTGTCGAGTGTTGGGTTTGCGACAAAAAACGCATGGTATCAAAGCATAAAATTTGTTGAACGCATATCTAAATAACGAATTGTCGAGTTTGTACATGATTGTGAGGATAGGTTCATCCACAATCGTATGAGATAATGTAAGTAGGTCGAGATCGTATTATGTATTTGTGGGAATTTGAGGGGGATAATCTTTTGAGGCTAAATACAAATTAAAAAAAATGTGTGAGTGGCCCATAGCTCTTCTGTTGTTAGTTGAGTGCTTATAGCTATGGAGACCACTGCCACCACTAATGTAGGTAGCGGTCAAGGCTCCGGTCGGGCGGATTGGCTATCGAGACTCAAGAAACAATGTGATTTTGGTAAGGAGCATGCTAGCGAGCGAGGCGAAAAAGTGCCAACAAAATTGTTTGGGGTGGCAATTGGTGGTCGCGGAAGTAGTGAGGAGTTAAACGTGCTCATGAACCGATAAGAAAGTTCATGGCATAGGGTTGGAATCTAATAGTTTGATGCACATGACAAAGATAGGGTCGCTAAATAACAACAATATTGTGGAGAAGATAGTGAGATAATATGGTGGCAAGCATTGGGTAATAGATAGTCGTTGAGGCACAAAATGGTGGCAAATGTCGACTCGGTAAGTCGCAATTGAGGGGGTTGACAACCCGGAGGTGAGTGTGTAAGAGGCTGAAACTGGTCATCGAATGCGGGAAACACAACAGAAACAACCCTAGAGTCACACCCGGTAGCAAGGCTACGAGCCTAGGGTGGCATTGGAAATATTCTGCGGGTGTGGTAATCAAAGGTGGTGGTAGCGTAGGAGATGCGATCAAGGAGGATGGAAAGTGGTCAAATGTTGTGTGCGTAAGTGCACATAATGAGCGATGATAGAAATAAAAGTGTGTGCGGTGACTAGGCGGATGGAACTAGACTTGTACGAGTTTAGTAGAAACCACTAAGAAAATCGACAATTAGAGAACAACATCATGTAGGAGTTTCCACTAGGTTTCATGGAAATCGAGAGGCTACAAGGCTAAGAATTAGAAGTTGTTTCGGAGACAATAACCAAGGGGGTTGGTGGTTAGTAGGATGAGGCTGGTTGATAAACGATAACCATAGAAAAAACCCCATCCCAAAACGTTGAGAGGCATATCACAAGAGTGTGATCAAAAAGGCAATTATCGACATAAGTTAACCCTCGAAAGGAGATAGGGAGATCATACCAATGGGACTTGGTGGGTAGTATATTTTTTTGTTTTTGGGATGGCATCAACTAACTAAGGTTTAAGGAAAGGTTAAATGGGACTTACAACTTTGGTCCATGGAAGGAGAGGATAACATTGGTTCTCGAGGAGAACAACCTACGGGATTTTGTAAACAGCAGGTTACAACTCCTTCATATGTTACAACTCTATCGACTTATGAATTGAAAGATGTGAAGGCCATATGTGTCATCATGGATGGGGTGAAGGATCACACGATCCCTAACATATTAGGGTAAAATATTCCTCTTGATATGTGTACCACTTTGTTGAACCTATATCGAGTGACAATCGAAATCGGAAGAAAATGGTGTTAGGAGAAGCTTAGTAACACCAAGATTATTGAATCAAGTATTGTGGCATCATATCTCATAAGTATTCAACGAGTTCGAGATGAGGTGGAGCTAATGGGGTAGCCTTGCTAGATGATGAGCTTGTAGGGACAACCTTGAGTGGGTTCTCAAAAACTTGGGCTACATTTGTGGCGGTCATTCTAGCAAGAAAAAAACTACCTATTGAGATTCAACGGGGGAAAATTTAGCACCCATGCCTAGTGCATTAAGAACCTAGTGCATTGAGCACACGATTGCATTAAGCACCCAAACTGAGGTGGGGCCCACGGTGCTATTTTGGGTGCATGTCTATTTTGGTTTTCCTTAATTAAGATGGACATTAAATTCTAATTTGTTCTCAATGTGGACTTGAATCGATTGGTGAAAGTGATAAATTCGGTTAGCTAGTGGATTTCGAGTTATAGGTAGTTGGTGAGGGCATGCGATAATTCTAGTTGTAATAGAGTTCGAAGTGCGGTGGTGCATGGTTAGTGCAAGTTGTAAATAGTTTAACTCGATTAAGTGAGTTAAACTCATGTGTGCTAGTTGTAAGCGAAGATACACTAGTGAGATATCTATTGAATTAAATATTAATTAATTCACAATCGATGATCTCAATATGGCTAGATACTATGTGATCCTTCACGCCCTCCAATGAGAATCCTTCGACACTTCTTTGTCTTCTTTTGCCAAGCCTCAACTTGAGCGACATCGGTAGGATTTGGGACTTCGGCATCTATGAAATCCTTCGGCCCATTGTCATCTAACACCGCCTCATCACTTCCTTCCATGAGAATAATTCGGTACCCTCGAGGAGCATACTCAGTGCAATCGGGTTGAAAGACATTTTTGACTTTGACACCAAGAAAACACTACGCAAATTCGAAAATTCAACCAACTCAAAACTCAATCCCTTCTAATGCGACGAGAACAAAAAATTTCTAGCACGGAGATCGACGCGGGGGAATTTCACGGATATATCACCTTTCGAAGAAAGGATGGATCCGAAGGCTACACAGCCTACGTACCAACTACTGTCTACCGAAATAAAATGTAATCAACGCAATAGATCCGATGATCGATTTCGCTCGATACCGTAGCAGAAATTTGAATAATAGATGAATTATTCACGGAGATTATCCACAGTTACACACTATTTGAGCTTCATGCTTAATACATAACCTCTTCTACGGTTGATCATCAATTTACAGCAGCCCAGAAATTAGAAGCGATTGCATGCGCACATTAAAACATAATCAAGCACACATATAACATAGTATGTAATGGGGGAAAGCTTAAATTTGAAAACCCCCAACTATCTGTATATTATAATGATAGAGAACATGTAACAATGCATAGCACAAAGCTCCTCACAACTCTCGGCACTATCTCACATGTACACCTGAACTAGCTTAGATATGAACAAGTCACAAGTTCAAATCTCCTCCACTGTCTGCACCTTGCCTCTCTTTGCGCAATCCAAGATGAATAATGATGAGATCCGAGTTCGAATCCACTAGCTTATGCTAACGCGATCCTCGATAACCAATCTCAATCAATGTGTGCGCAAATCTCATGCACAACTATAGTAACGGTCGATAGTAGACTCACCCTTTCACCCACCTCTGCTCTTTGATCTATCTGAATTGTCCATGCACTACGGTCGAATGATGTATTCTTTAGTTGATTTATGAGTTAATAATTAGTGAATTAATTAATAATTAATTCACACCACTCATCACTAGTGTATTTATCGGTTAGACTAAATACAACTAGTTCAACTAAGTTAAATCGAACACAACTCCATCGAGCATCTCCGCCAGCTCCACCAAACTGCGCACGCAGGTTCTAGTGATTCAACACCGTGACTCAACTAACCCCTAGGAATAGTGTAATTCCTTGCATCGGTGCACATGTGCCACATCGAAGTAGCTCGAGCGTAGTGCTCGAGAGGATAAGATAATGTTTATTATTAAGGGCTAATAATATTCGGCCCGCGTCTATTTTTGGGCGGCGGTATAAAAATAGACTCAACGATGTCTAAAAATGAGGTCCATCTATTTTTTACCAGCAACAAACCATCCCTGAAATAGCATCCTGCAGCTCATAGACCATGATCATATGTCTAAAAATAGACTTTGCAACAAAAATCACTTGTGTGGCCCCCACCTAGTTTTGGTGATCACTTTCCAAGTACGATCGGGAAAGATGTTTCGGGATGCCTCCTTCATTGTTTCTTGTTGCCATCTTGCTTGCTCCCTCTCAACAAGAAAGAACTGTATTTGCATGCGACATGCAACTCCATGCATTGTGCAACCTTCACAAAGCGCCATGCAACTCCATGCATACGCTCTGCCGACTCCTTTGAGCGAATAGGCTCCAAACGACTCAATCGGTCCCGGTGCATCTGTCATCAAAGTCCCGACCTGTTTGGGCCCAAATTGCATGTCATCGGGGAACACTTCTTGTTTGTTGAACTCTTGCACCCATGCACTCTTGCACTTGCGCATCGGCTACGATTCACGCTCTAGTATACGACCTTGTCACTTTGATGCGTACGCATCAATCTGGCCCGGTCATGCTACTACGTATTTGTGGGCACCCTCGTAGCTAGGTTGAATTCGTGAGATCTGTCTTTCATGAATCCTCGCCTAGAAATCTCCTCTTGGGATTAATCGTGCATATTGCCCCACCTCTCACACAGTGGTATACTTTGCATGCCTCCCTGCGCATACGCTGCAAAATTTCTGCATGAGTGGTTTCTCCCACTCCATGATCCTCATCTTGTGACTTCTCCACATCTCGAGGTTCACTCTTACACACGCCTAAAACTTGCTCCCTCTCAAGCATCAATTGCATGTCTTTCTTGCACTTCCCAATAGTAGGAAGCTTCGTAGACATCCCATCTACTTCAAGTTTGTAGAGATTGTTTGTTCGAATCCCAACCTTCTTGACTTGTCCTGTTGCCTTGTGCTCAAGGAAAAATTTTCCTTCACTGAAGACAACTTCATACCCTTTATCCTCTAACATTGCGGCGGAATCAAATTCTTCTTTAAACCTGGAACATGCACTACATCTTGTAAAAGAATGAGTTTCGACTCCCTGCGAGAGGTTATGGTACCCAGTTTCGGTCCACATTGTGTCATCCATTGTCGCCCATCTCAACATGCAACTGAGAATCTTTCTCCACCAAGTCACGAAAAGATTCACATCTCCCGTCATGTGAAAGAAGTGCCTGTCAAAATACCACCCCGATCCCAATGCCTGAACACACATGCATGCGATCGGTAGAAAGTCCAGCTCAAATTGCGAGCGAGAGCCTTGCAGTGCGGCTCTAGCGACTTTTGACATTCTTCTTCTTAGTGGACAATTTGTGGTGCAATGCCCATGCTCGTGACGGTGAAAACACTTCACTTTGGACATGTCACGCTCTTTTACCATCCACAGTTAGGGAAAGCATTCTTCTTTTCCTTCCCCTTCCTTGCTTTGGCGACCAAAAGCACGATCCACTCTTCATGAAGGTAAGCACCGGTGAATATCCATCCACAATTATCGCCTTGTCTCCTCTTCCGCAAGATCCGACCAAAGTCGCTCCCCATCTAGCAATTTCTCCCGACCATTGACGGAATCCTCATGAATGCTCTTCGGAAGCCCAAGGAGAACCCAAGCTCACAATTCCTCATCATCCACACTAACTCCTACACTCCTAGCTCATCCTGCCAATGAAGCTTTGTCAAGTATCTGGAATAGTGTCATTCTTCTCCATCTTTATTTTCAAGGTTTATCCTTGAGCGCCAACTTCCTTTGGTCATTCTTGATTTGGAACAAATCTGTAAAATATTTCCACATCAAGAATGGATAATCTTGAACATCGAGGCTGGATACTATGTGATCCTTCATGCCCTCCAATAGAATCCTTCGACACTTTGCGCTTCTTTTGCCAAGCCTCGGCAGCGACATCGATGGGCTTTGGGACTTGACATCTATGAACTCCTTCGACCCATTGTCATCTAACACCGCCTCCATTCTATGCTTCCATGTGAAATAATTTGAGCTACCCTCGAGGAGCATACTCAATCGCAATCGTTGAAAGACATTTTAACTTTGACACCAAGAAAACACTACGCAGAATTCGAATTCCATGACTCAAAACTCAGCAGCAACACGATGCAGCGAGAACAAAGTATTTCTGTACACGAGAGATGTTGTGGGGAATTTACTAGATATGTCACCTTTCAAAAGGATGGATCCAGAGCTACACAGCCCCCTCCTCCCAGGCTACGTACTGCCGAAATAAAATGTAATCTTGTAATGAATCGGAAGTGATCACTTTCCGCTCGCGATACCATGTATAAATTTTAATAATAGATGAATTGTTTACGGATATTATCCCTGAAATTACACACTATTTGAGCTTCATACATAATACATAACCTCTTCTCTGATTGATCATCAGTTGCGGAAATTAGAACGGTCGCATGCGCACACATTAAAACATAATCAAGCACACATATAACACGATGTGTAATGGGGAAAGCTTACGTTGTAAACTAACGATAAAGCATATTATAATGATAGATAACATGTAACAATACATAGCACAAAGCTCCTCACCGGCTCTGGAAAGCACTATCTCACATGCTACACACAAACTAGCTCAGATATGAACAAGTCACAAGTTCAAATCTCCTCCTGTCTTTTTTTGCCTCTCTGCCTTGATCAAGATGAATAATGACGAGATCGAGTTCGAATCCCCGGCTTGTCTTTGCGCAATCCTCGTGTCAATCTCAATCGATGTGTGTGCAAATCTCATGCCATGACTATAGTCTGTTGATAATAGACTCACCCTTTCACCGACCTCTAACAACGGTCTCCTTCTGTTGTCCATGCCTTTGCGGTCAGGCAGTGTATTCTTTAGTTGATTTATGAGTTAATAATTAGTGAATTAATTAATAATTAATTCATACCACTCATTGAGTGTGTTGCTCCGGTTAGACTAAATACAACTAGTTCAACTAAGTTAAACCGAACACAACTCCATCAAGCGTCTCATCAACTCCACAAACTGCGCACGCAGGTTCTAGCTGAAGTCAACCATGCAATGGCTCAACTAACCCCTAGGAATAGTGTAATTCCTTACGGTAGCTGCATGTGCCACATCGTAGCTCGAAATCAAGTTCTCGAAGGGGCAGATAATGTTTATAGTCCAAATATTATTAAGGGCTAATAATATTCGGCCGATCTGTTTTTAGGCGGTAGTCCTAAAAATAGACTCACTTAATGTCTAAAAATAGAGGTCCATCTATTTTTACCAACTTGACTTGACCATCCACAAATAACATCCTGCAACTCATAGACCATGATCCATATGTCTAAAAATAGACATAGTACAAAAAATAGACTTTGCGACAAAAATCGCTTGTGGCCCCCACCTAGTTTTTGGTGATCACTTTCCAACTAGGATCGGGAAAGATGTTTCGGGATGCCTCCTTCCTTTGTTCTTGTTGCCATCTTCAACAAAATGGAATTTGCTAGATAATAAACTTAATAGATATGAATCATGTGTTGAATCATGGAAATCTCTATTCGGTTAGTCATTATGAGGGAAATGATACCGCTTATTACTTCTTAAGAATTGGTGACCCTTACCACTATGGCCTTGGACATATTGCATAAAAAATTCTCACTTGATAATGGTATTAAATCGTTATCTTTTGATATTAAAAGGCACATAACATCATCAAAAACTCATTGGAATGATCGATGATGACGAACATTTTTTGATCGTCACCAAAAGTAACAAAAATAACGTTAGTGAGGGTCATTAAAAGTCCGTCACTAGAAGTGTCACCAAAGAATTAGTGATGGGCCTTTAACGACCCTCACCAAAAGTGAAATTTCTTTAGTGACGGACCATAAAGGACCATCACTATATACACTTACGATGACGGTTTTTAGTAATTAATGATAGCGAAATTTGCAGCCATCACGAAAGTAACAAAAAGAACATCGGTGAGGGTCATTAAAAAGTTCGTCACTAGAAGTGTCACCAAAGAGAATTAGTGATGGGCCTTTAACGGCCCGAGTCACGAAAGTGTCATTAAAAATGTCTTTGGTGACGGACCATAAAAGGACCATCACTATATACACTACGATGACGGTTTTTTAATGGCTTGTCACCATATGTGACATTGGTGACGGACCTTAAAGAGTCCGTCACAAGCATGACCCTCACCGTGTGCTTTTTTCTTGTAGTGAGAGGAGCCTATCTGAGTTCGTGGCCATATTCTTCTTCTTGACACGAGGGAAAATCATCGGGAAAACAAATTTCTAGGTTTTAGAAATGAGCTTACTACATTTTTTGCATTAACCAAAGAGATAAGCGAGTGCTACCTTTGGTATCCTGTATAACTTATTTCCAAAAGTAAAAATAACGATTGCAAGGTTTGTACGCATACACAACATGTCACTTCCTGATATGGTTGGCCTAATAATACATCACAAACATCAAGAGGATCATTTTTCACATAATACCTCATCATTGAAGAGCTTCATGTTGTGGGGAAGGTGGAATTGCTTTGGTTGATGTGAAGATCCCATCCTTGGGAAGCCATGATGGTGTGGTGTTTGTGGGTGTTTTGTGGTCGGTAAGCCCAACCGCTTCATGGCCTCTGCGAAGTGACGTTATTTTGTCTCATTGTATCGACAATAGTATGTGAGGGAACCCTTTACCCACATTTGGGAGTGGAAGAGACGCTTCTCCTCCTATGCATCTTCTAGTTCTTCCTTGTGGATCTTCTTTGTGGCAATGTGGCATTGGGCTCCACATCAATGTCTGCTTCCCTCTGTCATTCCCCCTTCTCGGGTTCTAATTCGGTGTCGCGACATGCATATGATTCATAAGCCTTCATCTCTTGCCACTAGTGAGTGCTTGGCCCAACACTCATTTGTGTTGTGAAGGTAGCTCTTGTAAGACTCACACCACTTTCTTGTGTCCTTCTTCGACTTCCCAATTTTTTCTTTGCTTGGCAGCTTGTAGGTTGTCATGGGCCTCCATGCCTTGGCTTTGTCCTTTGTTCTACGGTTTGGGGGCACCTTTCACTTTCTTTTGATTTGTAGATCCAAAGTCTTGCTTCTTTGTTTGAATTTCTGCTCAACAGAAGCATGTACGGCATGTCGTACCCGAGCAAGAGATGTCGAGAACTCATTTTCTCACGAATGTATCTGTACGAACAATTGCGGTGGCAACACCAAATGTTTCTGCGAATATTTGATACCCAACTTTGTGTGTAGGGTGTGGAACAAATTCATCGGTCCATGCACATCTTGATCCCTTTCTTTGCCGCAACATAGTCCATTGTATGTGTGTCCTCCTGTCCCACGGAGATAATATTGTTCCTTGATAGGCGTCTCATAAAAAATTCCAAGTGGGTATGACCGAGAACGAGAGAGGGTTCCCCCTCGTGTGTTTTTACTCATAGGTGGGTTTCTCACCGGTCCTTGACATGGGAGGCATCTTTGACAGGTGAAAAAATAGTCTTCCTCAAGGTCGGAGAAAGTCATGAACCAAGAAATATCCTTCTAATGAATTCAACCATATATCTCGTCATATACATCTTTATTTGGCCATAAAATATGGGAATGTCAAAATTTACTTGTACCCTTAAAAGGGGTTGCATCTCTAGGTAGGCTGTTGGATGCGGATGTGTAGCCGGTGGGTAGTCGTTGAGGGATTTGGGTGGAGTTATCAGCATCGCATTCCTTTGTTTTTTGAGGAGCCTCCTCGAGCAGTATTTTGATAGGATCTCCTACTCCCTCGTCTTTCTTTTCATCCCCCATGGGCGACCATTGGGATTTGCGGGTGATCTTGCAAAGTTTCAACGAGATCGAGCCCTAATTCCTTATACACGACCTCTTTGTGTACATGCAAAAGATCGAAAGGAAACGGAGACCGCTCTAATACCTTTGATCTTAATTTATGCGGAGATACGCGGAATACACATATAACCATTAGTACAAATATGTAGTGGAAATAACACTTCATTTCATTAATATCAATTAAGCGAAATTTGTTTACGGACATAATGGAAATAAAAGCTAGCTAGGGCAACTGGTAGCTTATCATGAGAAAGAGATGATGCGGTTGTAGGCCTCTAAACTTTGTGTTACAATGACGCTCGAAGGCCTATATATTATTGAGAAATAATGGAAAACCCTAAACATCCAAAACCTAACCTAGGAGATTAAACGCTAAAATATGGGTCCGTCGGGGTAAATTTGGTACATCAATTTCTAGGGGTCGTAACACAGCCTCTTATCTGTTTGACACACATGATAGAACATTAGAAATATCTATTTGAGGACTACAACTTCTAACATGAAATGCGATTCGAAACAAACTCATATTTGTCGGAGGTTTGGCACCCAAAAAACGTACGTTTAGGGCCTCAAAAATGCTTCGAAAGTTCGGGACTCGAAAAAATGCCAAAAATAGTAAATTGTGCTACGATTAATGAAACTAAAAAACAAAGAAACAATGGTGGGGGTCCAAGTGGAATAGGCAGGATGGCCACCAATATCACACAGTATCATTGTGATATTTTTATAGTAGAGGGATACCATTCTAACCCTGCGGTACAAGATAAAACGGGGAATGATGTGATAGTGAGGGTTGATTGAAAATTCCCTAGTAGAGACATGGGATGCTCGGTGGGAAATTGTTAAAAGAAGTTGTGAGGTTACCTTGATTTTTGCATGGTTGAGTGACTTGTTAAAGTGTCCACATGAGAAGCTTGGTGGTGTAGTTTAAAGTATCATCTCAAGACCTCTTAGTGTGTTTCATCCTCGAAGCCTTATCACATTGTTTCTAGCTATGGGTGTATCACCCTTTCTATTATGCATGAGGTTCTCCCTTTCTATTGAAAGTGGTTTTCATAATTCACATGATTCTCTTATGAATGCTTGTGGGATTACAAGAGAAATAAAATATATTTCTCCAAGAGGGGTCTTGTATTTTTCTTTTTTAGCTTGAATGGTTACCGGCAACACAAACTTTGTCATTTTCTAGAGATAATTATTTGTAGCTTACACCTTTCATGATATATATGCAGTACTAAATCTATTTAGGTTTGAGTGTCGAGAGATATTTATGCTTGCTACTAGGCTTGCAAACTATCGGGGTTTGTTTGTCATTGGTTTACCTTGTTGCCCTTCTAGGCATAGTATTGTTTGAGTTTTTCCTAGGCTTGCTTTGAAGTGGAAATTGGTTGGTCCGGGTTCTAGAGTATTCTCTCCCTCTCCAAAGGTTGCTTTGTTACAACCATCACTCAACATATAGTCTGTGGATTTTTATATTAGGTAGTTAGAAATATTTAGGTATTAATTATTTCTTGTAAAACATTGAGTAAAAAAACCCAAAATTTTATGATTATTTTATTATAGTCCATTTGTCTACATAAAATTAATAAAACATTGAGTGAGCCATGCACTCAAATATTTTGAAAATTATTTCTTATAGAACATTGAGTGAATACTCAAACATTTATAAATTACTTTTTTATAGTAATCCATTTTAATAATTGATCTTTATAAAATTAATGAAATAAGGTAAATTTAAATAATCCTAATGAAAAATATATTTTCAATATTAACTAAACTAAACTAATTATAGCAATTTTTTAAAATCTTAATAGAACTTATAATTAAAATATTTTTTAATGTAAAAAATAAAAATAACCACGTTACATAATTTACATATTTATTTATTTTTTAAAAACACCGCACTTATTTTACATATTTAGGATTTTTGACATAATTTGGTCAAAATACTTTTGATTGATCTTGAATATGGAACATTTTAAATAATATAAATTTTGGTTTATGGTTTTAATATTTTTTAAATATTATAATAATAATAATTTAGTTTTAAAATTATATTTGAGTTGAGTATCAATTTAATGTAAATTTTTTATTATTTATAGAGTAAAAATCAAATAATAATTTAATTATTAAATTATAAAAATATGTAAATTTATTAACTAATTATAATCATTATAAAATACAAAACTATAAAAATTATAAATTATAAATAAAATATTACGTTATATTTTATAATAATTCATTTTAATATCTATCTATCTATCTATCTATATATATATATAATTTATTTATTTATTGTTTTAAATCTAAAAGAAATCTAAAACATATATTTATCTTATCTCATTATTTAATTTCAACCATTTATTTCTTACTAACTAAAATCTAAAAATAATCAACCATTTATTTCTTACTAACTAAAATCTAAAAAGAAATAAAGAAATTTATGCATTTTTGATTAACTTATTATATTAATGGCTAAGTTTACAATTAATACATTTTTAATTAATTTTTCCAATATCATTCTTTATTTAAATACATAAAGTTGGGGAAGATCATTAACTAAAAAACTTTAAGACTCTCTTTATTGTAATAACGACTCTTTTTATTATATCCCTTTTGAGTAAACGAGTTTTTTCCACAATGGTCTTTGTGGAAATACTTTTTGGACAATGATAAGTAATGGAGGCACAGGCAGAATTTTGTATTAGATTTATATATTTATATATTTATTTTTCTAATGGTCTTTGTGGAGATATTTTTTGGACAATGACAGGCAGAGGCAGAGGCAGAATATATATATATATATATATATATATAAACAGACAAAGCTCACCGAAATATCCAGAAGCCATGGCTCGCTCAGGCTTGTTCCCGTCCTTCCATTCCAAATTGCCGAGGGCTCTGCTTCTCTTGTTCACTCTCTGGCTACTTGTGCTTCAATGTAATGCCATCTCGGACGAAGGAAAAATACGAGCGTATAAAAGAGAGGGATTGGACTGACAAACTTAATGTTTTGAGCAACTGGAATTCCTCTGATGAAAATCCGTGTGGTTGGAATGGAGTATTTTGTAATATTCCATTCAATGTTGTTAGTGGGGTTAATCTCTCCAACATGTCCATTGCGGGACGCTTGACTATACTATATGCGGCCTTCAAAATCTGACGGACTTGATACTGCCATCCAACCATTTCGAAGGTCCATTCCCTGATGGATTGTTGGCTTGCAACCATTTGAAGACTTTGGATTTGTCATCAACCTCTTCCATGGAATGTTGCCGCATCACATCCATGAATTGGGTGAGTTGCGCCTTCTGTCCTTGGACGATAACAATTTCACTGGACATATTCCTCGAGGCTTCGGCATGTTACCCAAATTGGAAGAGAAACTGTCCCTCAATAGCAATCACTTGTCTGGATCAATTCCTGCTTTTCTTGGCAATTTGACGCACCTGCTGCAGCTATGGCTGCAAAATTGCAGTCTGGAGAAAAATTCCTTCTTCGTTGGGTAATTTAACGGAGCTGGAAAGCTTGGATCTTTCTGATAATCAATTGTGGGGTAATATACCTGCCAGTTTGATGAGGTTGACCAAGATGACACAACTCGAATTATGGCAAAACCAGCTGTCTGGACAAATACCAGACAATATTGGCCAGCTGAGCAGCATGCGTTTTTTGGACTTTTCAAGTAATGAGCTGAATGGAAGGATTCCTGAAACAATTGGAAATTTGGTCATTTGGGTAACTTGGCTTTGTGGGATAACAGCCTCACGAGGTCTGTCCCGCCACAGCTAGGAATGCTTGCTAACTTGACAAGCTTGGATCTTTCAAGTAACAATCTTCACTGGGTTGTTGCCACAGGATTTAGGTACACATTCTCTTCTTTGGCTTCTTGATGTTTCAGAAAATAATCTCAGTGGTCCACTGCCTAGAAACTTATGCAAGGGAAGAAGTGTTTATGCGTTGGTTATGTTTTCAAACAATTTCAATGGAAGCTTGGAGTCCTTAGACTCTTGCGGCAGCAGTCTGCTATTCGCACTACTCTATCAAAATCAGCTAAGTGGTGAGGTTCCTTTGGCGTTGTGGAGCTCTAAAATACTTGTACAGTTGAGGATTTATGCAAATAAGTTTGAAGGCCACATTCCCGCCGAGATTGGTATAGCAAAAGGAGCTGAAACAGTTGGGAGTGTCCAACAATCTGTTCAGTGGAATCATTCCTCCAAATATCGGGCAGCTGAGGAATCTCGTTAACTGAGTGTAAGCAATAACAGACTGCAGGGCCTCTTCCTAAGGAGCTTTTCCGCTTGCGTTCAGTGATTCGCATCGAGCTTGATAACAATTTGCTGTCTGGGGAAATTCCAAGGAATACCTCGTTGGCACAGCTTACTATACTCAATCTTTCCAACAACCAGTTAAAGGGGGCAATTCCAGCATGGTTAGGGTCCGTGTCAAATTTACAAACTCTAGACCTGTCGAACAATCTACTTATGGGGCGAATTCCTCCTGAATTGGGGCAATTGAGGTTATACATTCAATGTATCTGGCAACCACTTGTCTGGCTCCAATTCCAAGCATTTTCAAGGTTTGGCCTATAAAAAATAGTTTTCTCGGCAATCCAGAGCTATGTGCTGATCTGGCTTTCCAGTATAGGTTAAGATCATGTTCTTCAAAGAAGAGATTTACATTATTATTTTCCTATAATTTTAGTCTCAATTTTTATGCTAGCCATGGTAATTATATTGTTTTTGTGTTTCATTACCAATAGTAGAAGTGAAACTCTGTTTCTGGGAAAGCCAAGCAGCTCAATGTTGGAATGGGAAGTGACATATTTCACTCTGGAGTGGAACTGAACGAGGCATACGTCCTGCAGCAGTTGAGGAAGGAGAATGTGATTGGGTCTGGAGGATCTGGAAAAGTGTACAAGGTCACTCTCCAGAACGGGCAGGAGGTGGCTGCTGAAAGAGAATTATGAAAAACAGAAAGAATTTGAAGCAGAGGTTGAGATCCTTGGTTTGATCAGACATGCCAACATCTTAAAGCTCCTGTGTTGCATCTCAAATGCAGAATCTGATTTCAAGTTATTGGTATTTGAGTACATAAAAAATGGAAGTCTGTTTGAGTTCCTTCATGGAAGATCAGAATCCATGGCACTAATATTGGAGTGGCCAGTGCGACAAAAGATTGCAGCTGGTGTAGCTCGTGGGTTGTTCTATTTGCATAATGATTGTAGTCCTCCAATATTGCATAGAGATGTGAAATCGAGTAATATATTGCTGGACTCGGAGTTTGAAGCCAAGATTGCGGATTTTGGTGTAGCAAAGCGAATATTATATTTAGAGTGTGGACTAGGGGATGGTTTGACAATTTCCGGTTTCACCGGTTCTCGCGGTTACATTGCTCCAGGTAAAGTATATGGTACTGTGCTATTCAGAAAAACCAAGTTTGTTTTCGTAGATGCAATTCAAGTAATAAAAGTAAGTAGTTGATCAAACAATAGAAGTATTTGTATTGGTATTCATGTACGAGTACTGCATAGGTATGAAGGTGAACGAAAAGAGTGGTCTACAGTTTTGGGGTGGTCATTCTGGAGCTTGTAACTGGGAAGAGAGCGACAGGAGAAATGGGAATATGGAATAAGTCTTGACATCGTGGGATGGATCCGCAACAAAATTATGAGCAGAGAGCGGGACGAGCTGGGAGTGGTTCTGCAGCAAGAGGAGCAGGGAGGGGATTTTGGACTGGCGAATTCTACGAGCTGAAGATGGTAGTAGCCGTTGTAGAGAACAAATGCTGTGTATGTTGCGAATTGGGTTAATGTGTACAAGCAGCTTGCCAAATCGGCGGCCATCCATGGAACAAGTGCTAGACATGTTATTGCAGTCCATGGGACAACCACTCTAGGTTTTTATCTTTTACTTTCCCTACCAATCGAACTTCGAAGATATCGGTTGCCTTTTGAGAGTAAGAACCTATAGCTAGGCTGGCTATAGTCATATTTGTTATGTATGATATTTTCATTCCGAGTTGGTGGAATTGGAACGAGCGACTTCACCTCTAGCAATTGTAACGCTCTCCCAAGACATCTGCTAAATCTAATAGCAACAATATTGCTTAAAATTGCAAATTTGTGAATGGGTTTTTATCAAAGTAATATGGATCTTCTTATGCTGTGGGTTGGATAAATAGAAGTTTGTTTTTAATTAGATATTTTAAAAAAGTTTTTTGATTTAATTTGTTTAAAATTTCATGAATTCATTGAAATCACTAATGACAGTTTAATTGCTAAATTCTGCACAATTGAAGTGCTCTAGAGTCTTTCGAGCCTTTAAGATTTATATAGTCAAAAGTTTAAATAACATGAATCAATAATTTACATCAATTTTTAAAAAAATCTACCTACAATTCCAAAAATTCACATTAAAAACAACTCATATATATATATATATATAATATAAATTAATATTTAAAAAATTTAATTACTTTTTATTTCAAAATTTATATAATATTATAATTATTATTATAATAATTTTATTATTTAATTTCTAATTTTTAAAATTTATTGGAATAATTTATAAACTTCTAATATCAATTTAAATTTCCTCTCGATTTCATAGATTATCCATCTAATATAATAAGAAAATCTTTAAGACAATCTATCTCTATTTAAAATTATAAAAGTTCTAAATTTATTTATAAATAAATAAGGTGTGGAGGTTTCACGAGGCATTACGGAAGTA
This sequence comes from Pinus albicaulis, assembly GCA_034641835.2. NCBI lineage: Eukaryota > Viridiplantae > Streptophyta > Pinopsida > Pinales > Pinaceae > Pinus > Pinus albicaulis. The sequence goes on from JAXQQM020088107.1 coordinate 145,448, forward strand.
AAATATTTAGAACTTTTTATATAATTATTAAATTGTATTATTAGGTGTTATTATTATGAAGGTAAAATTTTTCTAATTTTGATTTAATTACTAAAATTATTATTATTAATTTTTTTAAATAAGATTAATTTCTACAATACTGTAACATAAAAATACATGAGTTCGGGTCTCTACGAGATCTAGCCTATTCGAAAACTGTAATTCTCAAAATTAACAAGATAGGGGCTTTGCCCACAAAGGCTCAAAAATAACAAAATAGGTACTCACAAAGGGGGAAACCGATCCATTTGGTTGTTCTATCGCTACTCACAAAGAGGCTTGACACATCGCATGGAAAAAAATAAATGTTTTCGGTTCTCCAAACAAACCTTAAAACCCAAAACCATATAAAGAGGACCAAAAAACTTGGAACTAGAAACCGAATCCGAAAAGAACGCACGAGTGCTTAGGTGTCATTTGGAGAGGGAGGTGTCTCTTCCACAATAAGACACTTATACTCATCGGTGTCATCTGCCAAGCTTGTCGTGAGTGGCGTCGCTGGTTCGAGACTCCATGGTGTCACGAGCTTTGCCGGACGTCTTCCACCCTTCCCGATCTCTTCCTTGCTCTGTTAGAGCCTTTAGTTGCGCTGCGGAAGGCCGGGTCACTCTTCTCTCTTACGCATGGAGCTCCTTGGTTAGAGGACTTGCATTTTAAGGTCGAAGCGGCGCAACGGTAGGATCCTCTTTGAAGGAAATGGTGATGGTAACGGTTATGCGCGGGCAGTCCAAGGTGCACAAATAATGGAATTGAACGAGTGGGTAGGTTGTGGAGGGCGGTTGTCTCCCAAGCGGCGGTGTCGGGGATAAGGTGGTGGTGGGAAGAAGCGGTGGCGGAAGGAAAGCGGATCTTCCTGAATTCCGGTGCTGCCACATCCTTGTGGGTGGCCGAATAGCGTCCATGAGAATTCTCCGGGGGAAGATGGGGAGGCGCCGAGGGGCGGGAAAAGGCACGGACGGGCGGCTGCCGCACCACTACGCCTCGGCGACGGCGCATTCGATGGCGAAGACGGGGCATAATGGAGCGATGGGGTGGATGAGAGCTTTGAGTCGAGATAGCGACGGTGAGAGACCGGTGGAGTCGAGGGACCGAGAAGCGAAAAGGAATGTTTGTCCACGAGGAAAAAAATTCAAACTACAAAGAAGACTTTGAGAGAAGCGCGGGCGAGAATCACCTCGGTGCGGCGGGGAGGAGACTACAACACCGCCCTGTGGCGTTCGAAAGCTCGCTCCGAGACTCCATGGGGGCAATTGCGGTGTAACGGTAGGCGAAGGAGGAAGACGACCGGGCGTATTCATTTTGAAGGACGGAGATGACATCGGCAATTGGTGAAGTTGGTTGCGGTTGTGGGAGCGGTTGAGGCGGTTAATGCCCGCATTTGAGACACAGCGGGTGGTAAAATATGGCTATGCCACTGCCGGCCCATGAGCCCGCCATATAATCTCATCTCTTAATCACACTTGTCAAAAAACTAAAATTATATTATTAAGTGTCATTATTAAATTTTTTAATTTTTATTATTTTTAATTTTTTTAGCAAATATTTTTAAAACTACCTACAATTTCTCAATAGCTAATAAAATTTAAAAAATTTATTTAAAAAAATAAAAATAAAAAACATAAGAATTTATTTCAATATAAATTTTTGATAAATAATATAATTTTTTTTGAGAATTTTTAGAAGATATTTTTTAATTTTAATAGAAGTTAAAAGCAATATAACTCTGCAACTGAAAATATAATAAATGTAAAATTTAATATTATTTGTTATTTAATACTTATCATATTAATTTTGTATCAAATAAATGTGAAAATTAATTATATATAAAAAAATAAAAATGTTTAATAATCATAAATGTTTAAATTTAAATATTTAAAAAAATTAATATTAAAACATCTTCGTTAATATAGAGTGATAAAGATATGAATATTGCAACATCAAATCTTTAATTCCAGATCACAAGATCGAATTTTTATTTTACTAATTCCAAAGAGAATGTCTCTAATGTGATTACAATCACTTGTCCATTATTAAGAGTGCTCCTCACGGACGTTATCCTCCATTGGGTATAGCAAGAAGTATGCCTCTATGGGTTGAATTTGGTTCATCTTTATTAAAATTACTTTAAATTATTACTGCATACGACTTGAGGATTTTTTCATAAATTTGATTTTTGTTTTTTTTTTCTACGGTTTTTTTTTTTTAAATGGGTAAAGTGTTTACTTGATTTATTTTTTTGGTTAGTTAATCACATTACACAAGATTCTAGATATTCAAACCTACATTAATTTTCACAATGTTAAGATTATATTTAATTTTTAACTTTAGATAATTTGGAGATTTAAAAAGTTTCACAAACAAGTCATATTTAAAATTGAGACTCATTCTAAACTAGCTTTGTTATTGGTTCTGAATCTTTTAGATTAATCAAGATCTAATTTGATGCATAGGAAAATATAATTTTTTAAATTAATCAGAATTTAATTTGATACTCTCAATGTAGGAAAATACAATGCAAGTCCCATCGCAATTCCAACTTGAAAATAATTTTGATATTTGAAATCTATTTCCAAATAATTCCACCTGTAATCTCCTTGATCTTTTTCATCTCCAATTCATTACTACCAATCAAAAAGCACTTCTAGCCTTCTAATATGCACTGGGTCAGAGTCGAAGTCTGGACCGATTTGTTAGCGTTTAGTGAAGATAAGTTTGATGGTTCGTTGAAATTGTTTGTTGTTTGTCTTTAATGTGAAAAAAAAACAGAACCACAAACAAACTTGAACACTCGTGGATATTTTGTTTTGTTGTAGATGTGAAAATTGGAAAAACTGTTTGTTGTAATTATTTTTCGTGGAAAAGTTTTCGCATCTTTTTAACAAACGCGTGAGTGAACAGCAGGCGATTTTTTCGCCATTTCTGTATAAATGATAAATAATTCTCTGGTCTGTGGAATAATTTTGTACGTTGTAATCTAACCACTAACTTACTAGTAGTTGTGTCTCTTTCCTGCAATCCAATCAATAATTCTCATGAAAGCAAATCCCACCTTTTTCACTTTCTCTCTCAATCATGAACAACCGCCGCCGTGATTCATTTATGTGGACTAGATTCCATTTATGTAAAGGGCATGACTTGCTACATAATTCATATTTATTGGATATTTGAAAAGTCAGATTACAACTAAATTCAGATTAAAAATAATGAATATGACTTTTTTATTTTACCCACATAAACATCTTTGTCAAAAATTATATAACTCGGGAATGTTTACAATAGAATATTCTTTCACCTTCACTTTGCTTGTAGAATCTCTGATGCATGGTTATTAAATCTCTATTTTTGGTTCTTAAATACAGTCGATTTGTGATATTCTTTGCTTTTCAGAATCCAAAACACATTTCATTTGATTTCTAATCTCCTTTTTTATTCCATATTGATAGATTTTTTGGGTTGAGAATTTTGATTTTTCAGTGAAAAATCAGAAAGAATCTTGGATTTGCCAAACTTTTTTTGATTAGTGTTTTTTTTCGCTGAAAAAGTTTTTCCGCGAAAAAATAGGTTTCAACCACAATGTTGGATTTGCCTAAATTCTCTGGATAATAGTCGCTGAAAAACTTTTGTGCGAAAAAATAGGTGTCAACCAGAATCTTGGATTTGCCAAAATTCTCGGAATAATAGTTTTTTTTGTCGCTGCAAAACTTTTGGGCGAAAAAAAATAGGTTTCAGCAAGAATCTTGGATATGCCAAAATTTCCTGTCGATCATAATTTTTTTTATGAAAAAGTTTTGTGCGAAAAAATAGGTTTCAACGAAAAAATCTTGGATTTGCCAAATTTCTCTGGTATAATATTTTTTTCGATGAATAACCTTTTATCCTTTAAGCGATAGGTAATCCGAATATTAGAGGTATATCTTCCACCTATGTTATCAGTGAAGAATTGATTGGACATAATGGAAAATGACCCTTTTTTCTGGGACAAGCAATAAAGGAATATAATGAGGGTATACATGTTTAGTTGAATGGGATGCATGTAATGAACAGCTGCGAAGTCTGGGATTACATAAACGGAAAAGGAGGACAGATTTCAGCTAAAGAAAACTACAAGCTCTTTATCTATAGAGATATAGAACAAAACAGTAGATGCTGGTTTGATGGAAGTATGGGTGTTACAGGCAGGCTGTAACACCCATTTAATTAACCCCTTTTTACATACACATACTTAATATTATCAGGTTAATTAAAATGGTTCACGTATGTAACTTATATCAATTCTTACACAGCTTAATATAGCATACATTACATAAAAATATAACGTTATGGATTATGCTCATAATTGTATTTATGAATCTGCATTTGTACATGGATATTTAAATGTTTTCCATGGATATTTAAATGTTTTCCAAAACACATGATTGGTTTTCCAAATACGGTATTAAAAAACATTAATCATGAATATTGATAAGTGTGATTGCGAGTACGCTATTCGGATTTCGTAGTTAGGATTGTTGCGTGTGTGTCGTTTATCTTTGTAATTCTTTATTTGTTTAACCCTCCCATCTCGTACTCTAGTTATTGTGTTGATCCCGAGTTCCTCCGGCGGTTATTTTGGCTATTTGTTTGATGTTCGATCGTTAGCTACCCCATTATGTGGGCATCATCTCCTTTGTAGAATTGTTGTTTCGAGATCTACGGAGCCGTAGCAAAGTGGAATGGGTTAAGAAACTAACCACCCCCGATCTACCACCTCCGGCTCACTACACGCTGCGTCGATGGTGTTTTCGACGCGCCATGAACTTCTTTGTTTCGAGGTAGGGTCAACGGTTTCTTCGGCTTTGCATTTCAAGGTTTTTCCTCTCGCATGGTGGGTAGTCTTTGCATGGGTTTACGGCCTAAAGTCGAGCTCTTCTTTTAGTGAAAACATATCGTTCTTATCTTATTCCTCTTCGATGGCAAAGGTTACCATTTGGATTCCGTCTCCGAATGCATGCAACTCTTTGTCGTAGCTACGAATTCACAACCCCATCCAGGTAATTGTTCCCTCTCTCGGACTGTTGTAATTTTGTGTTTCTTTTTCTAAATAGTGAGGCTTTTCTTTCTTGTTCTACCTTATTTGTTTCCTTATACACGTTGGGTCTTCCATGGGTTCTACTCCATGCTCATCTTGCTGTTTTTCGACTACGCAAGGTTGGAAGAGGGTTAATCGATGCTTACGGGTTCAAGTCATGAGGGTTCGGTTTCAAACATCCTTCTCACTTCTCAAATCGTAAGGTTACCATCCATGTAAGCAGTTCCTACATACAATTTTTTAGTTTCACAATAGTAATACGCGACCTTTATTTACTATCCTACGGGAGAGATACATACTCCGGAGTCTGGTTTTTAGATTAATGATACATATGAATTTTTTCCTTTGATACGATTCCTTAGAATTTGAGGTAAATGTGGGAATCCCTTTCTTATATGTGTAGTAAAGCTAGCAACTAAGGGTTTTAAATCTTTAAAGAAGTTTTAAGCCTATTTCAACAATTATGAATGAAATCCGGTCTACGGTCGAGGATGATATTCATTGGGCTAAACAATGACGAATAAATTATTTTGGACCATATTGATTTCTTTCCATTTACTTTTGGTATTTATTTGTACGCACGGACTCTCAATATTTATTTATTCATCGGTTTAATACATTTCCTTATTCACGGCTCGAGAATCTTTGGGTAATTCATTCTGTGTTACTCAATGTTCAAGCTATTTTAAATGAAACCCTAGTTTTAGTTTTTGTGGGTTCTTTTTTCTATATATAATACACTCATGTTTATGCGGAGAGGTCTTGGATAGGGATCGGAGTTCGGAGCCGTGCTTCGGTTACGACCAAACCCTCATATTCCCCTTTGTCGCAATAGTGTAGTCCCTTATTATGTTAGTGTAGCCCCCCCTTGTTGTTGTTATTGTTGTCCCCACAACCTCCATATTGTTATTATTGTGCCCTTACATTATTATTGTTAAGGTCGGCTAGGATTACTTGTGGCCCCACTAGGATTATATTGTGGCCTGGACTCCTATATATATAGAAGAGGAGGAGTTTGGTCATTTCTATCATCTAAGAATTGTTGATGCAATGTATTGGAGGTTGCTCCCTCGAAGTGGCTTATTTTTAAGGCAGTGATATCTCTTTTCTTCTAATTTTGGAGCTAGTTTCTTGCTCCAAACGAGTCATCATGGAATTTTTGCTATAATTTTTTTTCTACAAAGGTTCATAATCTGAAATTTTTAAAGTGCGAAGCAAAATCACGGGAACAACGTTGCAAAATTTCGAGCTTGGTTCGCGATAGTTTCCAAAGATATGATCTCTGCCAAGTTAGGTCATTTTGCGAGGCTTTTTGAATTTAACCTAGACGGAGTCATCATGGTATTTTCACTATAACTTTTTTCTACGAAGATTCGGAAGTTGATATTTTTGGAGAGCGAAGCCGAAATCACGAGAAACCTCGTCGCAAAATTTCAGAGCTCGGTTCGCAATACTTTCGGTGATATGATGTTTGTGGAAGTTACGTATTTTTTAGGCTCTTGAATTTCATCTCAAAGAGGTTATCATGGGAAAACATTCATAACTCTCTCTCTCTTAGCATCGGATTGAATCTTTTGTAAAAAGTGGCCGCAAGTACCTGATTTGTAGTTTCCTATCTATCAATTTCAAAGCCAAAGGAAACGAGGAACACGTGGCAAGTCGTACAAGTTCGCTCTCTTGGGCAGGTCCATAATTGGGTCATTGTGGGATCTGGACATATCTTTGTCTTAAAGAATCAAATCGGAATTCGGACACCGACATTTTGAAAGAAGCTTCGAGGCTACTACAAGGCCGAATTTAAAATATTGAGGATCCACAATTATATAGATAATTCAATTTCAATATAGAACTCCCCAAAAAAGCAAGTAAAAGGTGTGTATTTTTTTTTCACGGTGCATAGGTCTTGTTTGAAGAATCAAGTTGAATTGATTACAAGGGCATATTGTAGAATAGATATCAGTATTGGATTCTAAAATGGCCCCTAAAAATAATTCAACACCCATTAAGCCTTTAGAAGGCTCTACTACGACTCATGAAGAAGAAGAATGGCAACATGACATATCAAAATTACGGTACCAAGTGCAACAAATTTTGATCTTACGAAGAGCGAAGATGACATGGATGGTTTAAAAAGAAGAAATTAAGGCTAAGTTGGATGGTTTGAAGGATCAAATAATAGCTAATATGGATGATAAATTAGTGAAATATCAGTCGAGCATCAATAACAAGTTCTCCAACTCTCGAAAGGATAATCTAACTTTGGTGTAGAATCTAATGAAAAAACGGGGAAGATCAACATCACATCGAAGTAATTTATGAAGCGAGTCACGAAATAAGAACTCGACAAGTACGATCAATTTCAGAGTATCTCAGTAAGTGGAAGAACTTTCCTATAGAAGATTCCACATGGGAGGATGAATATTTTATTCCAAAGCATCAAGAAATAATCAAGCGTTGAGGACAACACTTGTTTGAAGGAGAGGGGCATGTTAAGTCCGTCTATTAATAGTGTAGTCCCTTATTATGTTAGTGTAGCCCCCCTTATTGTTATTGTTGTACCCCCATAACCCCCATATTGTTATTATTGTGCCCTTACATTATTATTGTTAGGTTGGCTAGGATTACATTATGGCCTCACCTATGATTATATTGTGGCCCCATGGACTCCTATATATATAGAAGAGGAGAGTTTTGGTAATTTGTATCATCAAAGAATTGTTTATTAATGTAATGTATTGGAGGTTGCCCCCTCGAAGTTGGCTTATTTCTAAGGCGTTGATATCTCTTTTCTTCTATTTTTGGAGAGTTTGGTTTCACGATAAAGTCTCTATTGCTCAAACGAGTAGTTGTTTGCACAAATATATATTCAATTCATATATTCAAAATTGCCTAATTTCTGAGTAGCTATTGTTTTTCTTCTTTGCAATACCTCTTGGTAATTTAATCCCCATTACGGGTTCTGTGTAAAATTTTCGGTTTAACAACTTAATTTGTGTTAATTCCCTTCTTTTTTATCCATACGAAAGAATTTACTGCATATTCTAAATTATCTCAACTGTTGTGTTTATCGTTTTAATTCTTTTTGTTCAATATCTACATATGTAAAATTTTTCTAAGAGAAAGATATTTATATTCTATTGACTAACTATCAAGTCGTAACTTCACCTAAATCTTTGCATTTTTTTTACGTAACATATTTCTATGAATTCATGTAGCCAAAACTTCTACTTTCTTTACTTTTAATGAGAATTTGAGCATTTATGTTCTTTATCAAGTTTCATTTTACAAAGTTAAGATTTATATTGTTAGCTAATGTGAAGTTTCTTCTTAAGCATTGCAAATTATTATTTTTACTACCACACTACAATATTCTTCGCCTACAAACTTAGTACTACATACAGCATCATCAGTACAAATAGAACTCAAATGTTGTATGTACCTACTTGGAAGAAAACATGGATAGTCCTCGATATGGCTTGGACCGCCCAACCTTGAGCAAGGCGATTATGTCTCTGTCCCCCTAGCTCCACAACGGTTCAAAGTTAATACGTTTGAGACGAGAAGTTCGACTTCGGGGTTAAAAAATCCGGTCCACTTCTTAGGCAAATCTCTTGAGTTCACTTGGCATATTTCTCCCGGCCCTCGGACACTCGGAATACAACATACAATGCTTAGCCTTCTCACATACGCACTGAACCCCATTCCTATTAGGATTTTCCTTAAATCCTTTACGGGAGGAGTATTTATTCGCTTGTCTCAACCCATTCTTGGGTTTTCTTGGAAGATAGTTTTCCATAAAGTTACTTTCATTTTCTTTTATTTCCACCAAAAAGCTTCCATTTTATTAAATTCTTTTAAAATGAGATTCATGTGTGCATAACCTTAATGAATGCCTCATTTGTTACTAATTCATATTGTCTAAATAACTTAGTTAACAAGTAAAAGTAAAAAGTAAAAAGTAAAATACCAAATCAGGGGGCTACATCTTCCCCCTCTGAAAGGAAACACTGTCCTTGGTGTTACTCATTTTCTGAGAATAATTCCGGAAAGGCTTCAAACATAACTTTTTCGTCTTCCCAAGTAGCCTTCTCGAGGCCAAAGTGCTTCAGCACTTTAACTTGGGGGATGAATCATCGGAGCATTAGTTCTCTCTTAGGTCTTGAATATCTTTGCGGTTCTGCCAAAACTCACGAGTACGGATTTCTACACCAAGCAACAAGATTTGAATTAGTTCAAATCAGAAAATAATTGTAATGCAAATTGTACGTCTTGGTCGACTTACATGTATACCCTACGAGTGTATAATGTGCTTGGGATCTTGTATATAATGCTTCAATAAAGACACATGAAATACATTGTGCACTAGTATATGGCTCGGTAAGGCTAGTTGGTAGGCCATCGACCCTTTCCTCTCTAAAACCTCAAAAGTTCCGTAGTAGTAGGGAGCCAACTTGGCGTAAGCGTTCCATCGTAAAGTGCTTTTCTTTGGCTTGATTCGTACATACACATGGTCCCCTACTGTGAATTCACGAAAAATTATTTTCCTATCTACATAAACCTTTTTCCTGTCTTGAGATGCTCTTTTATTTTTCCTAATTTGTTTAACCTCTCGCTCCATTTCCTCTAGCATATTAGGTCGAGCTTGTCATTTTATTCTGAGCTACCCAAATTATAGGAGTTCGACATTGTCTCCCATACGATGTTTTGAAAGGGCTCATTTGAGGATTCTTGATATTTCTTATTATGAGGAAAACTCAACTAAATGTAAATATTCCTCCCAATTAGTTGGGTACCATGACATACATGTACAACATGTCCTCTAGGATTTGATTCACTTGCTCTGTTTGCCCATTTGTTTGTGGATGATATGCAGTGCTAAATTGTATTTGTGTTCCCAAGCCAATAAATAGTGTTTTCCAGAATGCTGATGTGAACTTCACGTTGTGATCTGAAATGAATGTGCGGGGAATACTATGCAGTCTAAAAATATCTTTCATAAAAATATCAACAGTTTGCACAGTCTTGTAGGTGGATTGCACAGGAATAAAATGTGTCACTTTGCTAAGTCTATCGACTACCACCATAATCGAATCATTATGCCTCTTGTTTCGGGAATGGCTTGTAATAAAATCAAGGGAAATAACTTCCCATTTCCATTCGGGTACTAGAATTGGTTGAAGAAATCCCGCGGATGCTCATGCTCTACTTCAATCTGCGGCACTCCGGGGCACTTAGTCAAATATTCTTGCTATGTCCCACTTCTCATTTTTGGCCAAGTATAGTCCTTTCGATTAACATCAGCATCTTTTGATAACCGGATGTGACATAGGTACTTTTATTATACTCATCCAAAATAATTCTTTTTAAAATCTCTTAATTGGGAATACATATCCTATTTTGAAATAATGAGAACTTTTTTCATTGAGACTATATTCGAATGTTGCTTCCGTTTCTCCTCATCCCTTACTACTTTGTCTCAAATGCGATATTCCAAATCTTCCTTGCTTGCTTCGAAATCTAATCTTGAAAATTGGATTCATTGGATGAAATATAATTCATAGATGCCATGCAATTTTCTTCTCAAGGCATCTGCCACCTTGTTCTCTTTTTCTTTTACATGCTGAATGTTGAAATCAAACTCAGCAAGAAATGCATTCCACCTTGCTTGTTGGGCATTCAAATCGACTTGCTTAAAGTCATTTGGTTAAGCTACTATGAGTCGGTCCTTAACAAAAATTTATTTCCTAGCTAATAATGCTTCCATATACGCAATTCGTGCACCATGAGTTAATTCTAAGTCATATGCTAAATATCTTTGCTCATGTTCTTTAGTGCCATAGATTCATATGCTATGAATTTTCCTTCTTGGGTCAACACGGCTCACACCCTCTTTACATGCATACATACTTATACTTCAAACTCCTTGCTTGGATTTGCTGCAACGAGAGCAGTATGGTTCGCCATTTCTTTTAATAACTCAAAACTATTTTGACATTCTTGTGCCCACTTGAAAACCTTTCCTTTCTTTTGCAACGAAGTAATAGGATAAGCTATTTTGGAAAATCCATTAATAAATCGCCAGTAATAACCAGCCAAACCCATAAATGAGCGTATGTCAGCCACATTCTTTGGTACCTTCCATTCCATAATTGCTTTTATCTTCTCTGGGTCCACAACTATTCCTTCTGCTGAAATCACATGCCCCAAGTATTGGATCTGCTCCTTAAAGAAATCAAATTTACTAAACTTGGCATAGATCTGATGCTCTCTTAGTGTTTTCAGTACAATTCGCAGATGTTCTTTGTGTTCTTCCTCATTTTTAGAGTAAATTAAGATATCATCAATAAATATTAACACAAACTTATCCAATTACTGGTGAAAAATCCCATGCATTAAACTCATAAAAGTTGCTGGTGCATTGGTTAACCCAAATGGTAGCACTAAAAATTCATAATGTCCATACCTTGTTCAGAAAGTTGTCTTACTTATATCTTCATCCTTCATTTGGATCTGATGGTAGCCAGATCTTAAGCCTATTTTGGAGAACAATGTTGCTCCTTTGACTTGGTAAAATAAATCATCAATGCGCGGCAATGGGTACTTGTTTTTAATGGTCAAATTATTAAGCTAACGATAATCCATTCACATATGCATAGTACCGTTTTCTTACAAACAGTACAGGTGCTCCCCATGGGGAAACACTTGGACGAATGTAACCTTTATCCATAAATTCTTGTAGTTGCATATTTAGCTTTGTTAACTTTCGTACACTCATTCTGTAGGGAGCTCGAGACATAGGTGTTGCTCTAGGTATCAACTCAATAGTAAAATAAATTTCTCTTTTTGGTGGCAGCCCTGGGATTTCCTCAGAAAAAACATCTTCAAATTCCTATATAACAGGAATATTTTTTAACTTAGCAATCTTATCTTTTGTATTGATTAACCCAACTTGAATTGCATATAGTTGACAACCTTTTCTTATACATTTACTAAGTTGTGATGTAGTAATGGGTTGCAGCTTCAAAGGTTTTTTTTTTATGCCCTGTAAATCTTGTCTTGACCCATCATTAGACTTGAAATGTATGATCTTATTCTTGCAGTCCACCGAGGACTAGTGTTTTTCCAACCAATCCATCCCTAGAAATACATCATACAAACCCAATGGTAGTACATTAAGTTCTACATTTATATGTTGGTCTCCAATCCTTAACTCATAGTCGGGTACCTTTGTATGAACCCGCCTTCTAGTCCCTGTAGCCAGCTAAACCAGCCATGGATTTTTAAATTTTTGTTCCTGCAATTTACTATTTTCAACTAGAATTAAAACAACTTGGGTTTGAATCTTACCTTCTAATTCTATCATGGTTGGCTGGTAATCTGCTTGTAGGTCCTCCAAAGCTGCGTTTATTATGGGTATGTTTTGAGCTACATCCCCCACTGTTGATGCTTCTTGCAGATTTTCTGCCACTTCACTTAGTCCCCAAGCTGGTCAATTTTTAAAATAATGAGCTTCTCCACAACCCCAACATTGTAATGGGGGTTTCTGAGGTTGTCCATTATCTAGTCTACTAGAGGCTTCATTAGGTCTTTCTTCCCCTGTCCACTTAGTTTTTTTTTGGCTTTTTCCATTATTCTTGTTGAGCGGATGTCTTGCAACATTTTTAAAATTGTTGAATCTATTATTTTTATTATGGGAAAAAATATTCTGCCCTTTTGAGGTGGCCAATTTTTCCCAACTTCTCCTTTCACCTTTGACTGCTGATAGCACATTCGTTCCTTCCTAATTGCTTCATCCATAGTCTTCAGATTTACGAATTCAATCCTTGCCTTCATATGAAGTGGCAGACTGCGCAAAAAACATTGCACCTTAGCTTTTTCGCCACGCAGGTAGGGTACATATCTTAATAAAGAGGTGAATTTTGTAATAAATTCATCCGTAGCCATTTGTCATAATTTCAAATCATGGAACTCTCGGGACTTCTCATCATAAAATCTTTCAGTCAGGTACTTGTCTTTAAAGTACTATTGAAACTCATCCAAAGTTACGTTTTGGTCTTCTACCCCTCTTACATTCTTCACTTCCTCCCACCACAGCATCGCTTTCTCTCGTAATTGGTAGATGGCTAAGCGGGCTTTAAGCTTGATGTTATAATCATACACCTGAAAATATTTATTCATATTTATAATCCAAGCTTCCGCTATTTCCTCCTCCTCTCCATCAAAAGTAGGAGGCTTAATCTTCCGGAACTCCCCCTGTAACTCCACTTTCTGTTTTTTCATCTCCTGTTCCTCCATAATATTTCCAGATTCTGCCTCAGTATAAGTTCAAATTTTTTGGCTTTTTAGCATTCGACTATCCTCCCCATGATCGTGTACTCCTTGGTGTGGATCTCTATTTTCTTGAGTATTTCTCTCAGGACTTGGTTGTCCACTGGGAGGATTCTGTCTATCTGAAAAACTTTTTAGTATCCTCTCTTGCTCTCTCATCAATCTCTCGTTGTCACTACGGACCTTAAGCATTTATGTTTGTAATTGTTGAATAGTGTCCAACAATATATTTGTCTGTCGCCGCTGTTCTTCCAGCATTCTGCTTGTTTGCTAGTGCTAGTCCATGCTTAGTTGCACCCACATCTCAACACTGATTTCCGGATTAGTAATAAGATGAGTTTCCCCCGTTTTTCTGGGGGGTATTTGACTTGATCCTCTTCTCATGATGTTTTATGAATATCTTGTACCTGTACTTAAGACAATGAAATCATCAAACTCCATAAAATTTCATCATAACAATAAGTATGGTTTTGGCCCATTTGGCCCAGTTTTTCTAACTTGGCTCTAATACCAATTGTAACACCCATTTAATTTAACCCCTTTTTACATACACAAAAAAATACTTAATGTTATCAGGTTACTTAAAATGGTTCACTTATGTAACTTATATCAATTCTTACACATATTAATTTAGCATGCATTACATAAAAATATAGCGTTATGGATTATGCTCATAATTGTATTTATGAATATGCGTTTGTACATGGATATTTAAATGTTTTCCAAAACACATATGATTGGTTTTCCAAATACAGTATTAAAAAACATTAATCACCGAATATTGATAAGCGTGATTATGAGTACGCTATTCAGATTTCTTGGTTAAGTTGAGTGCGCATGTGTGGTTTATCACTGTAATTATTTATTTGTTTAACCCTCCCATCTCGTATTCCAGTTATTGTGCTGATCCTGAGTTCCTCCAGCATTTATTTTGGCTCTTTGTTTGATTTTCGATCACCAGCTACCCCGTTACGTGGGCATCATCTCCACCATAGAATTGTTGTTTCTCGAGATCTACAGAGCCGTGGCAAGTGGAATCGGTTAGAGAAACTAACCACCCCCCCAATCTACTACCTTCGGCTCACTAGCACTCCATCGATGGCGTTTTCGGTTCTGCCATGAAATTCTTGTTTCAGAGTAGGGTCACTGGTTTCTTCGGCTTACATTTCAAGGTTTTTCCTCTCGCATGGTGGGTAGTATTTGCATGGGTTTACAGCTCTGTTGAGCTCTTATTTTAGTGAAAACACATGTCGTTCTTCTCTTATTCCTCTTCGATGGCAAGGTTACCATTCAGATTCAAATCTCTGGATGCATGCAACTCTTTATCATAGCTGCGAATTCTACAGCCCCATCCAGGTAATTGTTCCCTCTCCCGGACTCTGTAATTTGTGTTTTTTTTTAAATGGTGAGGATTTTCTTTCCGGTTATACCTTATTTGTTTCCTTATACACGGTGGGTCTTCCACGGGTTTTACTCCATGCTCGTCTTGCTTGTTTTTCTAAATACTGCAAGGTTGGCAGAGGGTTAATCAGCGCTTACAGGTTCAAGTCATGAGGGTTCTGGTTCAAACATCCTTCTCGCTTCTCAAATGGTAAGGTTACCATCCATATAGCTTAAGCTCCTGCATACAATTTTTAGTTTCACAATAGTAATACGCAACCTTTATTTACTATCCTACAGGCAAGATACATACTCCAGGAGTCTGGTTTATAGATTAATGATACATAGGAAGTTTTCCTTTGACACAATTCCTTAGAATTTGAGTAAATGTGGGAATCACTCTGCTATATGTGTATTTTAATGCTTAACTAAGGGTTTTAAATCCTTAAAGAAGTTTTAAGCCTATCTTGACAATTATGAATGAAATCTGGTCTCTGTTCAAGGATGATATTCATTCGGCTAAGATATTGTGAATAAATTATTTTGGACCATATTGATTTATTTTCCATTTACTTTCGGTATTTATTTTTACGCACAGGGACTCTCAATATTTATTTATTCATCAGTTTTACTGTTCATATTCATAGCTCAAGAATGCTGGGTAATTCATTTTGTGGTACTCAATGTTCAAGCTATTTTAAATGAAACCCTAGTTTTAGTTTTTGTAGGTTCTTTGTTCTATATATAATGCCTCATGTTTCTACAGAGAGGTACTGGACGGGACCAGAGTTCAGAATTTTGCTTCAGGTTCTGAATCCAAACCCTCATATTCCCACTGTCACATAGTGGAAGTCTTTGTTGCTCAAAACGAGCAGTTGTTTGCACAAATATTTAGTCAATTCATATATTCAAAATTGCCCAATTTCCGAGTAGCTATTGTTTTTTTGCTTTTCAATACCTCTCGGTAATTTAATCCCCATTACGGGTTATGTGTAAAACTTTTTGTTTAAAAACTTAATTTGTGTTAATTCCCTTCTTTGTTATCCATACAAAAGAATTTACAAAATATTCTAAATTATCTCAACATTTGTGTTTATCGTTTTAATTACTGTTCAATCTCTACGTATGTAAAATTTTCCAAGAGAAAGATATTTATATTCTGTTGACTAACTATCAAGTCGTAACTTCACCCGAATCTTTGCATTTTTTCTTGTAACGTATTTCTATGAATTTATGTAGCCAAAACTTCTACTTTCTTTACTTTTAAAATTTGAGCATTTCTGTTCTTTATCAAGTTTCATTTTACAGAGTTAAGATTTATATTGTTAGCTAACGTGAAGTTTATTCTTAAGCATTGGAAATTATTATTTTTATTACCACACAACAATATTCTTCTCCTATAGACTTAGTACTACATACAGAATCATTAGTACGAATATAGCTCAAATGTTGTATGTACCTACTTGGAAGAAAATAGGGATAGTCTTAGCAACTGCTTGGACCACCCAAACTTGAGCGAGGTGATTTCGTCCTCTGCTCCCCCCTAGCTCCACACCAGTTCATAGGTAATACGTTTGAGACAGGAAGTTCGACCTCAGGATTAAAAAATCCAGTCCACTTCTTCCGGCAAATCCCTTGAGTTCCACTGGCATATTTCTCTAGCTCTGGACAATCATAATACAACATACAATTCTTAGCCTTCTCACTCTTTTGCACAAAACCCCATTCCCTATTAGGATTTTTCCCTAAATCCTTTCTGGAACAGTAATTGTTAGAGCTGTCTCAGCCTCTTCCTGGGTTTTTCTTGGAAGATAGTTTTCCATACAGTTACTTTCATTTTCTTTTCTTTCCACCAAAAAACTTCCTTTTTATTAAATTATTTTAAAATGACAGTCATGTGTTCATAACCTTAATGAATGCCTCATTCGTTACTAATTCATATTGTCTAAATAACTTAGTTAACAAGTAAAAGTAAAAGACCAAATCAAGGGGTTACATAGGCACAAATCAAGATGAAAATTCTCGCATTGCTCGTGTGGAGAGATAAGAACCTGAATTGGTCCAACGTACAAAATATAGGAAAAATCAGCCTTGGTATTTGCTATCTCTGCATGAATGCAAAAGAGGTGAATTCATAATTATTTCACTCCTGTATTTTTACCAGGGAAGTACATAAAGGTATATGCAATCATTTCAATGTACATTTTATAGAAATCCAGAACCCCCAAGGCTACTTGAAATGGTGGCTGAAAAAAGGGAAGTCTCTCAGGAATATTCCAGCGTTATCATACTGGTGTATATGGGTTACTAGAAATAAAAGGATATTTGAGGAGGTCTGCAACAACCCGGGCAAAGTCTATCAGAAGATCATCAAACTATCGGGGAAATTTAAAATTAATCAGAAACCCCCTACTGGCTTATCAAAGAGACTGCAACCTTTCAAAATTCATTACTCGACTGGGTTTTTCGACGGGCATCACAACAATCTAGATGTGGATGTGGGGCTTGGTTGATGATTTCGCCCACATGCCACTACAAAATTCATTGGTATGGGGGCATGGACTCCAACATGCGAGCATAAATTTTGGCTCTTTGGGGCCTCATGTGGGTTGCATCTCATCTCTATTTGGAAAAATTGTGGGTTTTTGGTGACTCACAGGTACTTTTGGACCATCTCAACAAAGGAACATCACTCAATCTGGGATATCTCATTGCTTGGCTGGACAAGATTAAGACACTCCGCACATATTTCTCAAGTATTTTTTTCAAACATATCTATCGAGAGAAAAATACACAAGCTGACAGGTTATCAAAGAAAGGGCTCCAAGGCAGCTTCGAGGAGATGCACTATGAACTACATGACTCCACAAGCACGAGGGTGAATGGAGTGGTCAATTTTTTCTGAAAGGACTGTTGATGGTGATCGATTTTATTATTTTGATGTAATTAATTAGAACGGTTTTATTAACATAGGAAGGGGACAAAAAATAATTTTCTAGAGTATATGAGACACGATGGGAGAACAAAAAACATTAGCAGAAAATGATAAGAACATGGAAAGATAGGCACATAGAACCAAAGGATACTACACGTAATTGGTCGAAGATAGGATTTTTGTCTATGAAAAGGATAAATCATGTAAATGGGGAAAAGCAAGTGATCTTGTACAAACTGATATGAAATATATGTAACAACATGAAACATTTAGAGGAAAAAGAAGAAGTTATTGCACTCATACATAATATATAAACCAGACGATTTTCCACTGAAAAAAAAACCTTTAAGAAATCAGATAGGTTTATATAGATACACAAGAATACCTTAATGTGTCATCACATTTTGGAATAAAATTGTCAACTTCATATTCTAAATTCGACTATTGTTCATCTCATTGGCAATTTACTATAAGTGTTATTCAAAGAGTTTCGATCATATTCACCATATATATATATTTCTTTTTTATGTCATTGTAATAATAAAAAATGTATGATTTCATTAAGTTATTACAAAATAAAACTTAATCAATTATATTTAAAATATTATTAAAAGTTATGTTTCGAATTTTATTATAAAAAGAATAACAATTCTAAGAAGTTATTAGGTGTCATTTTCATATAGGGATTGACCTGTAAAAGGTGGATAATGAAGTCAATTAGCTAATGTGGTTGTGATACTTGAGAGCTAACCTATGTGGGGTGGATTTGTTGACCATGGTTGATAATGGTTGAAGATGAGTCACTATAGACAACCATTAATGTAACAATGTATTAATGTTACACTATTTTCACCATTATTACATTGTTACATTAATGTTACAAAAAATGGTTGTATTAGTGGTTGAAATGGGTTCACAAGGTTGACCATGGTTGAACACGATTAACCATTGTTGGGGCTGACAAGGTTGACCATGGTTGATCACGGTTGACTATTGTTGGTCAAGGCAATGCAGTCCATGGTTGACCTAGATTTACCATGGTTGACTATTGTTACATGGCTAAAATAATTATACATTAATGTTGACCATAGTGTATTTTACATTAACGCTAATGCTAATGTTACATAAATGTTACAGAAATAGTTAAATTAATGATAAAACTAGGTTGATGGGATTGGCCATGGTTGATGAGGTTGACTATGGTTAAAGAGGGTCAACGATGGTTCACCTTAGTTGAACATGGTTGACAGTAATTACCATGGTTGACCTTTGATTACCATGGTTGACCAGGGGTTAAGCACAAGATTATGGTTGACCTTAGTTTACCATGGGCGACAAGGTTTACCATGGGTGACAAGGTTGATCAAGAATGAACAATGTTGACTATGGATGAACATGGTTGACTGATTTTGACCATGGTAAGCCATAATTATAATAATATATTTACATTATATTAATCTAGCAATGTAAAATTATGTTGTTAGTTGTTACATTATCACATTAATGTTGACCATGGTAGACCATTGTCAACCATTGTTGACAATGACTGATGTTACATTAATGTTACAAAAATGGTTGAACATGATTAACCATGGTCAACCGCATTTATAAAAATGGTTGAATGTAGTTGACCATGGCAGACCATGGTCAGACATATTCATTAAAATGGTTGGACCATATTTGACCTTAGTTGACCAAGGCTTTCCAAGTTATCTATGGTGTATGATGGTTGACTATTGCTAACTAAGGTTGGTTGTGATTGAATTTGGTTGACTATTGCTAACTAAGGTTGGTTGTGATTGAATTTGGTTGACTATGGTCAACACATGGTTGAGCAATGTTGTTTAAGTTTGACCCTTGCTAAATATGGATGACCATGTTTGACAATGGCTGAAAAGGAGCAATCATGGTTGAAAAGGTTGATGAGGACTAACCATCGTTAACCAAGAGTTGATGAGGATTGATCATAGGTGATCATAGTAGGCCATTGGTGACAAGGATTCACAATATTCAATTATGGTTAACTATGGTTTACCATTAACAATCATATCAACCATGATTGACCATTGTTGAGCTAGTTGACAATAATTGAACTTCTTTTCCATGTTTGGACATGGTTAGTTTGTTCAACCATAGATAAAATTATAAGATAACGGATTACTATGGTCAAGTATGGTTAACTATGGGCGAATATGGTTGACCATGGTTGGCAATGTCACTACAAGGAAAAGACCCTCCAGCGGAGGTTATAAATGAGGTTTTTAGTGTTATAAAATTGGCCAAAATTGTCAAAAAAAAATTTCTACAACATTCGTTTATGGTTACAGAGGTTTTGGCAGAGCTTTTAACAGAATTTCAACACAACTAAAAAAACTGGGTGGCTGGAGGTTATTACGGATTTTTTTTTCATCAGTGCTCTACTAAGGTGTCAACGCACTAGTGCGTGTCATCTAAAAGGTGGCCTAGGTTAGTTGAAGGTGCATGCACTGGGCCGTCAAGGTATTAAACCGCACCAGGGCACAGTGTTGGTGATACAACACATGGGGCCCTTCTAATTAGTCTTGGGATTTGTGTGGTTCCCATAGGTCGTCTAAATGCACTGGTACATCGAGTTATAGAAACGCACCGGTGCGCAGTATTCGACAAACACACCGTTTGTTTTAATTCGTATTGGTATTTGTGCGGTACCCATAGGTCGTACAAATGCCCCGGTGGGTAGACTCACATAAATGCACCAGTGCACAGTATCTCACAAACACACCGAGGTTAAAAATTGGTATTGGTATTTGTGCGGTGCATATAGGTCGTAGAAACGCACTGGTGCAATGTATCATACAAATACATTGGTGTACAGTAACTAACACACACCAGTGTTCATTTTGTATTTTTTAGAAACATCGACCTGTGATAGTGCAATTATTGTGATTTTTTAAAATTCATTATTTATCAAAAGTCAAGACATCTTATAACAATATTTATATTAATTAAATTTTTATTAATGAATTTGAATGTGATGTTTGGATTAATTTGTTATATCATATCATAATTATTGTGATTTTTTAAAATTCATTATTCATCAATAGACGACACATATCTTATAACAATATTCATATGAATTAAATTTTTATTAGTGCATTTGAATGTGATGTTTGGATTAATTTGTTATATCATAACATCAAATTTTACATCTCTTCATTATAATATTTAATCATCCATAAATTTAATCTGTGGTGTTACATTTCATAGCAACAATGGAGAACGCAATAGAATAAATTAAAACATATTTTATTATATATATATATATAAGATAGTCATTATCATACAAAATGGGGCAGTTATTTGTATCCCTTTGTCTTTCAATTAGGAAACTATGTCCATTACATTAAACAAAATGCCTGATTTCATAGACACATATTTCATAAAATACAATGCCTTGCTTTGATATCCAAACATAGTGATCGCCATTCTTCACTTGAATTGTTGTCACTGCTAGAGCTATGTCCATGACTTGGGTTATTTTTAGGAACTTTTTATTCACGATGTTGATTGCTTTCTTCATCTTCTTTACCTTCCATCTACAAACATAAAAATAAAATGTAATGAGTGTATGTACATTGGTGAGAATAATGAAAATTGCAATATTAAATAATATACATCAATGTAAATAGAAAAGAAATGACGTACCATAACAATAATTGACTCATGAACTATACACATTATTTCAAAACCATGTAGTATGTCATCTTTCAAGATTTCATCTGTTGGCATAGTTCCATACTTTGTTTCCTGCAAGTTTTATACCCCATAACAAATCATATATTTTAATATAAAAGATTTTTTGTTCTATTAATTATAGACAGAGCTAAGTAAAACAAGATCGATATATGCTTACAAATTCCACAATTAATTTCTGATATGCCAACATATACTCACAACCCATATTTAATCCAATGTCAATCAATTCATCTGATGGTTCTTATTTGTATGTTAGCACTTGTTTGAAGACATTCAATGATGATTTTTGTAAAACAACTTAAAAAATACAAAAATGAAATCTAGTTATGTTGTTATAAGGAAGTAACAATTACTCACAAACTTAGATATCAACCTTTTTCTCCCTTGTCGTCTTGTTTTATGCGCTGAATGGGTTCCATTTTCTTTTCTTTTCTACAAAAAAATACTTGAAAATTAATATTTAATGCTAAATTTTTTATTTATTGTATCTAATGATCGAAAAATTCAATGATTACATATTACATTTGAAGCACGTTGTTGTTGAGATGGATCCTCCTGCGATGCAATTTTTTCCATTTCTTTGACCATCTTCTTGTACTCCTTTTTGGACATTCCTATTGGCATATTTCTGATATCAACTCGTTCATTTTTTTAAATTTTCATAATCTTCCTGAAAATGTAACATGACAATAAACTATTCCATTTATATATTAATATATGAAAAGTAAATACAACAAAAGTGATATTTATAAATAATTCTAGAAAAACATTTAAAGGAATATTACTTTTCATTCCTTATTTTTTGTAGTTATATGTTTTTGCTATTAAAAGTCTGACATGTCTCATTGACCAATTCTCTAGAAACTCTTCCTGTAGTTTAGATAAAATTTGGTTCTTGGAATCATTGGATTGATTTTTGTATTGTAAGTAGAAAAAACATCTATACATTCGTTCCACTAGATCCCTCAAACTTTTGTAAATTTTTTCCCCCTTTCGTTAACCTCTAGCACCACTCTAGATGAGCTAAGGAGCAATTCATTTTCATATGCATGTTCTATTTTTTTTCTTTTCTTAGAAAAACATTTATTTTCTGAGTTGTTGGTCCATGTAGAACATTAAACAGATGTGAATTAATATATTGTTTGACACATGTTATCTAATAATTTTATGTATATTATTAATGAAAATTAAAAAAAGAAACCCATATTGGATCGATAGTATTTTTTCATTCACCTGATTCATCCTTTTGCAATCTTTCCATCAAGATTTTACACTCTTATGGTCCTAGATCAGAAATAATCTTATCGATCTTCGTCATTTTGTGGCTCTGCATGTTACACAGTAAACAATACATATTAGTTAAACTTACATATAGTTTAAAAATACTATTTTTTGTAAAGAATTTACAAAGAACTTGCCTTTTTTGCTTTTCTTGATGTGTTATCAATATTTTTGTTACTTGATCTCTTGTTAGCCATTTATTTATCAATATGAAACCTATACCATATCATTCATTAATATATTTTATAAATTAATTATCAACTTTTCAAGTAAAAAAAAAATCTCAAGAAACCAGTGCACCATTTATGGTGTACGCACCGACCTCGGTGCGTGGGGGTCTTATAAATGCACCGCACAAACAATATAATAGACCATACTGTGCTCTATGTCAACAAGGAGCACTGATGCATTACATATTAACCATCGCACCAACTAACACAAAGCAAATAATAAAAAATGTCTAGTGTTAGTTTTTGTAGCATAAACGCCCCGCGCAAACAAGGGACCACCATACGGTGCTCTCTGTCAACTAGAAGACCTGGTGCAGTGCGTTATATGTTACATGGTCCACCGATTAACACAATAAAACATTTTTTTGTGAAATAACACGTTCGTGGTGCGCCATAATGAAATAGTGCACCGATGCCCTATTTTACATATGGCACACTGATTAAACTTTTTTTTTTAATTTTTTATCACAGTACTTTCGTGGTGCACTGGGATAATACAGCGCACTGGTGCGCTAGGTTACATGGGGTGCACCGATAAAAAAAAAATCTTTTTTTCAAAAATCCACGCTAGGGCTGACATGGATTGGGATCCAACTATGCAAGTTGTCTCGTGGGTTTGATTTCTTAGGCCTATATATATGAATACAAAAACCCTATAAATCTAAAATGAAAAAACCTAATTCTCAAATCACAGAAATAGAGAGAAGAAAGGGAAAAAAAAAGAGAATGTGGGGTTTAGGGTAAAAATGGATTTTTATTTTTATTTTTCCTCTGAAAATGAAAAAGAAATTGAAATTTTCTTCTTACTGCGTAAAAAAAAACTACAGAAAAAAGTAAAAAAAACAATAAAATTTAATCACGATATCGTTTGAAATTCTATGCTACAGGGTTTGAATCACCAGAGGTTTGGAATTTGGATTGTCTGAATACATATGTTCGAACGTATTACGCTACTCCACAGTGCTCTTGTGCTCTGTTTCTCTAGGTATGTCTCCTACAAATATCTGACTGATTTTTTTTGCAAAAATAGTGAAATAATGAAAAGTGTTTAGTATTTAAAGAATTATTTTATGAAATTAGATTTTCGAAAATATTTTGCCACCCATTTTTCAATTTACCGCTTTTTTTTTACTTAAATAAAATAGAGTTGCACCTTTTCTATTTGGAGTTATTCGTCATCGGTGCGTCACTTAATATCACTGCGCTGGTGCATCCATTTATATCACGGCACCAGTGCACAGTAACAAAATGCATCGATGCGGTGATCTGTATATTAGCACTGATAACAAGAAGTCCATTTTTAATTCACCGAAATTATTTTTAGGTGTGTGCACCAAAATTTATTGTTGGTTTTCCTCAAATGCAGGGATAAAATATCATAATTATATCGAATGGAAAATTCTTCAAAATCCAGCTCGTTCCATAATATTTCTCAGCGGAGTTCTCCTTATCCATGTCGAGACATAATATTTACTTTATATTTAATTTATATTTTCATTATATAATTGAATTTATGTTTTTTATCCATGTCAATCTGCACAGCTTAATTAAATTTATAATATATACAAATTTGCAGGTTCCGCAGATTCATAATCGAGTTTAGATGCAAAAAATATTCAAACATCAGCTCCAAAACATCGGAAGCTCTTATCAGGAGCAGCATATCGCAAGGTGCATTTGGCAGATGAAAATGGATAGCCGTTTCACCCTGCCAATTGTAAATATTGCATCTTCTAGCCACAATCCTGGGACATTTATGATGGTAATAATTATAATTTTTTGGTATATTGATTAATTTAATTATTTCAACGTCAAACGAAATTAATCATGCAATATTGTCAACGTGGTTACTAATTGATATCATATATTTTGTACTAATTATGTTCGAATATTTTTTTTTTAAATTATTAGGATTCTAGTGATGATGAGCGACCTACCTGCCATCTTCCATTGCACTCCACGACAACGTCAAATCAAGAGAAGACCGAACTAAGAGAGAAAATCAGAGAGGAACGATGCCAAGAATGGTTGAATCAACCATCGATTCAATTCCCGCTATGTCCAGATTCACCAATTAGGAATGACAAAAACAATAGTATTTCTTCATAAGATGGCAATGGAGGCAATCAAATAGAGGTTGGTATGGATGATTAATTAAGGGATACAAATGCCATGGAGACAATTTTGTTAGATGCATTCCAAAACGGTGATCAACTAGGGGATGATGCTCATATCGCTGACACCTTTTTCGAAAGCCTTAAATTTGCTTCCACCACCCCTCTCTTTGGACTTGGCAGTTAGTAAAAGTCTACCCAGTTGGGGACAACAATGTTACTATACAACTTGAAGGCAAATTTTGGCTTGTCGAATGCATGCTTCTCGGAAATTTTGAGGTAAGTTACCATAAATTCCTCCCTTATATAAATTTGAGAAATATAATTAGTACAATACAATGAACATTACAAATGATAAATTTTATGAACATTAATAATTATATTGGCATTAATGTACATTTACTAATATATTTTTCCATGATCACCAACTAAAGGTTATTCAAAGTTAAGGTTCTTCCAAGTGATAATGTCTTTCCTGGTAGCCATGAAGAGCCAAAGAAATTGTTGAAAATGTTGGGTGTTGAGTACATATCATATCATGCATGTCCAAATGAATGTATTCTATATAGAGAAGAATATGAAAACAAAGATATATGTCTGAAATGTGGGCATGACAGGTATGATAAATAAAAAATTAAGGGTAAATCACGTACTGGTCCTCCTTTTAAGATATTGATGCACATGCCTATAATCCCAAGGATTCAAAGGTTTTTTTGTTACAAAGAATTAGCTATGTTACAGGGATGGCATGCCTCACACAGAAGTGAGTTGGGAGTTATGCGAATCTCAACTAATTCAATAGCCATGAAGCATATAGAGGATAGATGGCTCAAAAAATTCAAGGATGAAGTATGAAGTCTACGACTCAGAATAGTCATGGATGGTGTCGACCCATATTCCATCCAGAACACCAACTATTTTTTTTATCCTGTAGTAGTGATCAATAAAAATATCCCCCCACGGTTGTCCATGAAGAATGAACATCTTGTGTTGTCTCTCATAGTCCCTAGTAGAAGACAATTGAAGAATATGGATGTCTACTTACAACCAATGGTAGATGAATTGAAGGAATTATGGGATGGGATAAATGTATACGATGTATCAAGACCCATCAAAACAGAGAGGAGTTTTACGTTATATGGCATATGTGCTTACACGACACATGATTATCCAGGCTTAGGAGTTTTCTCTCGTAAATTCCATGTTTAATATATTGATTTGTTTATATACATAACAATATTCTTTCACATATTAGTTATTTAATTTGTTGTAATTATTCTGATCTTCATGATATTCTTTAATGTGCCATGCATATTAATTGTATAAAATAATCCCGCAGGTCTTGTAACAAAAGGGTATTTTGGATGTAAATGTTGTGGACCTTCTCTGAAATATAGATGGTCCAAGGAGCTATGAAAGCCAGCGTATGATTGCTCCTAGGTATTCCTCCCAGAAGAACACCCTTACAAAAGCACAACATCCGTTTTCAATGGTAAATGAGAGAGAAGGAGAAGGATTTCATAGAAATATTCGATTCAAATGAGGAGCCTATGTTCGATGATCCATAATTCTTCAAAACCTATGTTGAGAAATTTCCCATTGGGATGAAAAGGAAATATATCTTTTATAACCTCTCATATTGGGAGCATCTTAAGATTACCCACTTATTAGATCCCATGCATATATTTAAAAATGTTTCATCTTCTTTATGGAGGCACATATCATCGAAATAAAGTGACACAGTGGCTGTTAGGAAACATCTTATTACTTCAAAAACTAGAAAGAAACATTGGCCAATATGATTAGAAAGTACAGGATCAGAGGCAGGAGTTGGTCCCTCTAATTCATGGTATTTCAAAAAAGGTGATGTCCCATGGATTTTAAAAGAAGATGATATTTCTTTGGCAAAGGAAATTATAATGGGTGTGAGGGTGCCAGCTTCATATGGGTCTTCACTATGGCGTTGCTTCACTGTGGATGACCATTTGTTGGGGTTGAAATCACATGCCCATTTGAATCTTCTAAGAGTATGTATAATGTCAAAAGCATGATTTTATTATTTTTTATATTAATAAATTTTATCACATGCGGGGATCATAAAACATAACTAATTTTGTATATTATTGCACGTGTTTATAACTTTGTAGTGTCATTATCCTTTGTTCATGCATGGGTTTGTGAAACATGAATTCCCTCAAGACCTAGGACATGCCATATCTAAATCATTTGCATTTGTATGTTAGATCATGTCAAATGAGATTCATGTGGCTAGCATTCCATGGTGGCGTCAATAGATACTTGAGATTGTTTGTATGTTTGAGAAGGAACTGCCGACGAGTTTCATGGACTTGCAGGCTCATCTTCTAATCCACCTAGTAGATGAGGTTGAATTTGTTGGGGTGGTTTCTTGTTGTTGGATGTTCTTCTTAGAGAGGTACATGAAGAAATCGAAAGGTTTTGTTCGACAAAGGGAAAAACCCGAGGGGTCTATGGTAGATGGGTACATATCATATGAGTCTTTCTATTATGCCAGTGAGTACATCAAGCATATCGAAAACACACCAAGTGCGGTGATATGAGACGATGAAAGGGATGAAGAAAAAAGAGAAGGGGAGTTGCTCTAAACGAGTGGAAAAAATCACTTGATAAAGAGTAAGCGACTTATAATTTTTCAAATTTACACAAAGTAAATATTCATTTTGAACTTCGATATAATGCATATTTTGATCTCTAGTTACTATATAATGTTGGTTTGATTTCATCAGCGAATGCAGAAATTTAAGCAATCAATATATTCGTTATTTACAATTTTGAAGCGACACAACTGTGGGTCATATTATACGAACAAAAGAGGATGAAATGGAATACTGACATGAAAGAATTCAGACGGTTGAATGGTAGAAGTGTCTTGATCATTTAAAAGAAAATATGCCAAAAATATACCCCAACAGTTGGGTTTCGAACCAAGTCAGAGAGAAATATGTTGCAACCAGTCGTTACCCGCGTGCTGAAGAGGATGCACTAAACGTAGGGATTGGGTGCAGTAACTCGGTAATAATATATTTAATTTATATGTACATTTGAAATTAATATGACATCTATATTTCATATTTTAACTGTTGGGTTGTTATAAGACACATGACACTATGATTTTTTTAACTTTTTTATAATAGGTGCATTTTTTCCCATCTATGTGGGCATATGGACAACATTTTCGCACAGAAAATGTCGATGCTGGAAACATCACACAATACTATGGAGTGGAAGTCGAGTTCGATCAATCTAGTTGATCTAGCCAGCGTGATCAAAACCTAGTACGAGGGACATTAGGTTACTTCGGAAAGATATAATATATCATTGAACTGGATTTCTCTGCTTTCCAATGTGTTATTTTTAGGTGCAAGTGGCAGGACACATTTGATCAGAATAATTTAAAGGAAGATCACGATAGTAGGCTGATATGTATCAACTCTAGAAAGATGTGGGACGAAGCTAAGGAGCCCTATATTTTCCCCAAACACTGCAACCAGGTGTTTTTTTACTGAGATGTATTGGATAGGGATTGGTGGTTCATATTGAGACATGACCCTAGATCAAAACAAATTTTTGAGAACAATAGTGTTATCATGCCATGCGAGCTGGAAGATAATGAGAGTGATCATGAGAACCAAGAGTGATATGGTACATGTGTTATTTGATCATCAATATTTATACGTTTTAAGATGGGCTTTTCGAAACATTATAATATGTATTTTGAATTAATTGGTAATTTGCATTGTGTTAATGTTAAAATCAATATTTCACTTGATAATTTGCAATTATGTTGATCTCATAATAAAATACAATTACAATTACAATTTTAATTAGAATTAGAATTATAATTATAATTTTACAATTTCACATACAATTACAATTTTAGAATTTTACATACAATTACAATTAAAATTACAATTTTACAATTACAATCATTTCACAGCAATACAATTAAAATTTTACAAATATTTTACATAGAATTAGAATTAGAACTTTACAATTTCACGTACAATTACAATCACAATTACAATTACAATTTTAGAATTTTACATATACACAATTACAGATTTACAAATTTAAAATTTACAATTACAATTACAATTACAATTTTATAATTTTACATACAATTAAAACTACAATTACGTCAATTTTACAAATATTTTACATATAAAAATTACAATTAAAATTACAATTAATACAAATACAATTATCGTGATAATGATCATCTAAAAAAACACAATTAGCATTATATAACATCATCACAATACAAACATCAAATATACATCGATCATGTGAAATAACATTTATCACATACACATCTATCTGCAAGTTGTACATTAAATGAACATATCTAACATGACCTAACAATATGCACATCATGATGATCATCAACATGTAAATTAAGTACAACTGCAACATGAACATAAAATACATGGACCATATCTGTATATATATATATATATATATATATATAACTGAATAATGTCAAAAATATACAACTGTAATATAAATGTCATCTATCAGCTGGTGGTACATCATCAATAGTAGTACTAGTGGAGGTCTGCTCAATCAATGGTGCAACCTTGACAAGCTTATCAGTCGATACATGCTGATCAGGATCAGTTGTCGGCTGCTCATCGTGATGACTGGACATGGTCAATGGTCTAGCCTTCTCATGATCATCGTGATGACTGGAAATGGTCAATGGTCGAGCCTTCTCTCCATGATGACTACTGCTCGATGCTAGTGGAGGTTGCTCATCTGGTGTGGCACGAGGTGAAAGATGATCACTCCCCTTATCGTGATCATCAGATGATGCGTCGGTGCTGCTTGTGGACTGTCAATCATGTACTGCATATCGACCACGCCTATAACGTGCAACAGTCCTCCTCAACCACGTCAATAAGGTCGTAGCTCCTATGACATGCCGCATTAGGCTGTACATGTCACGCGACATGCCTCTCCACATATGTAAAAACCTACCATCAGCTTGTATGTCTCACATAGTAGTGGGCCTGAATCCCACCTCAACAATCAGTGCAGTGAGTTGGTCACCCAACTCCATCCTAAATCTACTATCAAGCCTACCGCGCCTAGAAAAAGGCGGTACCAACGCACCAACAGGAGCAGGTCTCTCTGCATCGACCTCCTGACGATCCTCAGTATCTGGCATATCTTGATCTTCATCAGGATCCACACCTGGATCATGTGGTGGTGCTGGCATGTCCTCTCCATCAAAAGACCCAATGTCTGTAAAATATATACAAGTAAAGAACAATAATTAGACAATTTCATTACACAACTTAATAAAAACAAATTAAAGAACATGCTAGAATAAATTTAAATAAAATACTAATGGGTGAAATCACGAAGTTGGGAAACAATTTTTGGTGGATGGCCAAAATTTGGGTGAAATTTTTAATTTGTCATTCGAGAAAATACTCAACTCAGTTTCTCGACTGAGAGTTTTTAGAACTCTCGTCCGAGAGATTTTTAATGTTTTGCCTGAGATTTACATTGGGCTTGACCGGAGTTAAAATACTCTCGGACGAGAGTTAAGTATTTTCTCGTCCGAGAGTTTTATTGAAATAAACTCTCGGGTAAGCTCTCGGACGAGAGTTGTAAAACTCTCGGCCTAGAGTTGTTTTAACTCTCGTCCGAGAGTTTTATTCTTATAAAAAAACCCCCAAAATATTGTCCCCCCCAACATTTTGCAAACCTGTACATTGGAGCACTTTCATTTTCGAGCCACCATGAGCACCAGTGGCAAATTGGATATCTAGCCAGGTAAGTCTCGAAAATGACTTTTTTTTAAGGTAAATTTTATTATGTGGGCTGCATTCTCAATCACAGAATACAAAAAATGAACGCAACCTGATTTTTCAAGAAAAATCCTACACTATTGCTCGTTGACATTTTCAGTTAAGGCGAGGCTTTTGGAACACTTTGAAGCGATTTCCTTCAGGAGCTTTTGTGTGAAGTTTCAGGCTGGTAAGTACCCTTGTATTTTTCTTGTACACCTCTTGCATGGAGGATATTTGGTTCACTTGGAGCTTCTGTGTGAAGTTTCAGGCTGGTAAGTTATAGAATTGAAGCATTACACATATGTGATACCATAGCAGTTGTAAATGAGCATTTAAATTCAATGCACAGATTATTTCAAGTAGCATTAAAGACTAGGGTAATGATGCATTGAGTACCATTGAAAGGGGAAACACTAATAACTCCACAAAGGTAATGATGGAGGGAAAAGGGCATGTTAATATATGTTGGGGTGAATGCAAGGTAATGAAAAAGGCATTGAGAAAGGTTAATAACAAATGTTATGTCATTTTTTTTTGGAGTTGCTCGCGCCCCTGCACCCGTGACTGGTCGTTGCAGCCCTTTGGCTCTGACCTCTAGCTTCTCCAGCTCTGCTGGTAGCCTGCATCGCTCTGCATGGCCACTCCAGAGTTCTCCCCGGATTTGGTTGCCTCCCTAATCTAGGACCGTGCTTTTTCGGATCTCATCAGTTCTTTGGATCCATCAAGACCTAGACCGATAGTCTCAAAGTTTGTAAAAAAATTGGAAGGATTATAGGAAGTTGTTCTCCCTCCCTCTCTTCCTCATATGGCTACTCTCTCCCTAGTAGAGAAGAGATTAATAGGATAGTTTACCAAGCTCTGGACCTCCCCGAAGATGGTTCAGAGATGGATTGAAAGAAACTAGGCAGATAAGATCAATGAAAAAATCTCCATCAGGTTCTGTGGAAGGTGATATTACACCTTCCACTTTGAAACAAAAGAAGACAAAGACTTGATCTTCAGAAATGGGCCCTATTTCATGGATACCAGAGGTTCATACCTCAATAAATGGACACCAGACTTTGACCTTGAACTTGATGTGCCGAATGCTGTCCCTGTCTGGGTGCGCCTCCCACACCTCCCTCTGCACTGCTGGGGCGACGATTTTGTTAGAGCCATTGGAAATGCGATTGGGAAATCAATTGACCAAAGTGAACCAAAGGACAACATGCAAGCCTACGCCAGGATCTATGTTGAAGTGGATTTGGGCAAAGGTCTTGAGGCAATAAAAATAAAATTCGACGAATGGATGCACATTCAGCAGATCGACTATGAGTATATCCCATTCAAATGTAAGGTATGTCACGAATATGGTCACTTTGCTAATTTTTGTTCAAAAATTATTGATTTTGAAAATCCAAAAACTAACCAGCAATGCGAAACTATTAAAAAAAATAAAACCAACTCAAACTCCAAGACCACTTCTCAAGTTGTGCCCCCGCCTAAGCCCAATTCCATGTGGTCCTCTTCCCCCAAGATTCCGGATCCAACCAACCTACCCTCAGCCTCCTCCCCACCCCCCAATAATTCTCTTGACCTTTCCAATCCTTTATCAGCCATTCCCCCCCTGATGATGAAACCCCTCTTCCTCCTCCCAACTCCTCTGAGGACACCCCTCATACCTCTCCTTCCATCCCCGAACTTGTAACTTCTTCCCAAGAACCAGGCACTATCAGAATCACCAGAAAATCATCTAAGGAGCAAGGAGCTAGCCTTGAAACTCAAAAAAAGTAGGGACTTGGTATAAGAACAATAAAGCAACAACGTGATGAAAATTATCAAAAGGACATAGCACTGGGAACTCAGAACCCCATTGAAAACTACATATTGGGACAGAACAACAAAGACACTAGGTAAAAGGAATAGGGAGGGAAAGCAACTCTCTGAACAACCCTTATGCAATGATGAAGGTTCTCTCATGGAATATCAGGGGATTAGGGAACCCCTCCAAAATAGCAGCCCTAAGAGATCTTATAAATCAAGAGAAACCAGAAATTATTCTATTGTAGGAAACAAAACAGGGAAACTTAGAAATGAAGACAATAATAAGCAAAGAAAAAAATTATGATGACACGCTGATTGAGTCAAGGGGAGCTTCTGGTCGATTAGCTACCCTTTGGGACCACAACATATGGGAACAAAAATACATCATGGTAAATATTAGAAAACAACAGAGATCAAAAAAATATCATTGTATATAATGCATATAGTCCAAACCATTATAGGGATAAAGAGTTATGCTGGAGCACCATAAAGGAAGACATGAACAATGAGGAAAATAAAAACATTGTAATGGGAGGATACTTCAATCTAATTCTCCATGCAAACAAGAAAAGAGGAGGTTGCTTCAGTCACGATCCTTTTAGAAATCAGCTTGAAGACATTATACAGGA
The DNA here is from genome assembly GCA_034641835.2 of Pinus albicaulis. Lineage (NCBI taxonomy): Eukaryota > Viridiplantae > Streptophyta > Pinopsida > Pinales > Pinaceae > Pinus > Pinus albicaulis. Next base: position 178,827 of record JAXQQM020088107.1, read on the forward strand.
CCATGAGTTAGTGGACATAACACCAAAGAATCATAGGTGCACTTGGATTAATAGAATAATAGGCAGAGATAATATTATGGAAAGGATCGACAGAACCTTGATAGTAGTCACTCTTCTTTCTTACTATTCCATAACTACTGCTAATGTGCTCACCTCTTCAGCCTCAGACCATTATCCCATTACTCTTTCCTTTGGCGACCATCACTCTCTTGGACCTATTCCCTTCAAATATAGCCCGCTATGGAATGACATGCTGGAAGAAAATTAGTTGGTGTTGTGTGGATGCAGCATGTTGAAGGCTCACCAGTTTATATATGGGAGACCAAATTGAAGAAAAAAAAAACTAGTTCTAATGGAATGGGCTAAAGCTCATTATAAAGAACCTGATAAGGTCAAAAATGAAATTAAATCCAAACTGGATGAATTTCATGACAAAATGGAAATACAAGGCCTCAACCAAGACATCCTCAACCAAGAAAAGGATCTCTATTGGGATCTCTATTGAACCAACAGAAAAGAGGAGGAGAAATGGTGTATTAAATCAAGGAACTTATGGCTCCAAGCTGGCGACAAGAACATAGCTTTTTTTCATAAGAAAACTACAGTCCAAAAAGCTAAAAACAACATCACTTCCATCATTGACGATGTTGGGCATATTCAAATAGATCAAGAGGCCATTAAAAGGGCTTCCACAACGCATTTTAAGGAGCTTCTCACTAAGAATAAAATGCCAGAAGATTACTCGAACTTGTTATAGCACCTCCCAACACTGATCATTGAAGAGATAAACCAATCTCTCAACAGAGAAATTGGAGAAGAAGAGGTCCAAAACGCTATTTAGACCCTGCATCTGGATAAAGTGTCGGGGCCAGATGGGTTTTCGATATCCTTCTATAGAACCTACTGGGATCTTATAAAAAAATATCTGATGAAAATGATACAATGGACTCATTAGAAAATGAAAATTGGAGGGTATACCAATTCTACATTTCTAACCCTCATTCCCAAAGAAAATCGCCCCTCCTCCTTTTCTAGATTTCGGCCCATCTTCCTTTGCAACTCCTCCTACAAGCTCCTCACAAAAATCCTAGCTTCTCGTCTTAAGCTCCATCTTCACAACCTCATCTCAGAAAATCAAGGAGGGTTTATATCCCAAAGAAAAATCACTGACTCTATCCTCCTTGTTCAAGAAGTCATACATTCCAGCATTTTGCGCAACAAAAAATGCTTTATTCTTAATCTTGATATTGCCAATGCTTTTGATAGGGTCAGGCACTCCTTTCTTCTTGTTGTGTTCAAAAAAATGGTTTTTGATCAAACATTCCTAGCCTTAATCAACTTCTGCATCTCTGGACCCTAGATATCACCTCTTATCAATGGTAGACCAGCCCTTTTTTTCCAATCCACTAGAGGTTTACGACAAGGGTGTCCTCTCTCCCCTTACCTCTTCATTCTTATGGCAGAGTCCTTCAGCAGAGATTTGGATCATATGAGATGGGTGGGTCTCATTACCGACATCAAATATGGAAATGGAGTTAAAAACATGAATCATTCCCAATTAGCAAACGACACTCTGCTAATGGGTGGAGCTACCAACATTATAGCACAGCGATTTAAAAATATCCTAGACAAGTTCATGCTCTACTCTAGCGGCTTGATCAACAATCATAAAAGTTGTGTCTATGGCTAGAATGTGTCCATTCAAACCTTACAAAGTATAGCTAATATCCTTGGTGTCCCTTGTAAACTAAATTGGGATCATTTCACCTACTTAGGCACGCCTGTAAGTATCAGTTCTTTGAAGGTAGATGTCTGGAATGTTACAATTGATAAAATCCAGAGAAAATTTAATCAATGGGGATCAGCATGGCTCAACCCAGTAGGTCGCCTCATCCTTCTCAAGTCTGGGCTCTTCTCCCTTCCTCTATACCACTTTTCTCTCCTTCCAGCTCCAGCTAGCATTCATGTCAAAATAAAAGCTCTCATTAGGAATTTCCTATGGCAAGGAGGAAAGAATGATAAAAGGAAATAAAATCTTGTTAATTGGAGGCAAGTAATTCAAGATCAAGAGCATGGAGGTATTGGTGTTCGTTCGCCCAAACTCCTGAATAGATCCTTTGGTGGGAAGATTGTTTGGCATCTTATTAATGGAAGCCAATATTGGTGGAAAAAAGTCTTGGAAGTAAAGTATCTAAACACCACAAGACAACATCTCCTTTACCACGATATTCCCAATAGGCCTTTCTCAAAAATTTGGTCCTTATGCAAAAAATCCATTCCATTCCTTACTCACAACCTTTCTAAAGTTCCCATGGGAGGCAAAACCATCAACATAGGAACTAACCGGATTATGGGACAAATTCCCATTATGGATAGGCCTGGTGTGCAACACATTCTACTCTTCTTCAACAACATGGGTCTCAACCTCCTGAGCCATTTCTCCAAATGGGACACTCAGACCCAGATTTGGACCGAATAGAACTTCCCTAAAGTCCCTTCTCACCTTGAAGATGACCTCAAAAATCTACAATATTACCTTCATGGCACTGTACCTATCAAAAAAGGGAACATTGATGGTTACTGTTGGGACCCCTCTAGCACTGCTTTTACCATCAAATCAGCATATCAGTACCTTTGCAGAGAAAACTATCCAATGCCAATCTAGCCTTTATGGAAGACTGTTTGGAAGACTGAAGCTATTCCAAATATCAAATTCTTTATTTGGATTCTCCTAAAAAACAAAATTTTAACCTCAGATAATCTCAAAAAAAGAGGTATTATAGGGCCATCTATGTGTCCAAATTGTCAAAATGAAGAAGAAACAATCCTCCATCACTTAATCTAGTGCCCCTTCGCGTCCAGTTGCTAGATTGAGATTACCTCCTTTACTCAACCCTTCTGGGCACAATATCAGTCGGTTTCTGAGGTTCTAAAAGCCTGGAAAAATAGCTTTCCATGGGGGAGAAAGAAAAAGAAAATTTTGCAACGGGTATGGGATACCCTTCCTTATGTAGTGATGTGGAATATTTGGCTATCTAGGAATAATAAAATCTTCAGGGACAAAGAGCCATCAACTAGGAAAGTGTGCAGAAAGTCTTGGAGCTTCACCATTGAAGCAATATATGCCAAAGGCAACTACCAGATTAATCACAATGAACTTTGTGTGGAGGAAAATATATTCCTTGGAGATTTATTGAACAGAAGCAACAACAACAATCACCTTATAAACCAACCCCACAGAACTGAAGCAAGCTAGAAAATCAGATTAAAAGAGAATGACCTTGCTGATTGGATAACGAGTAGTCTCAGACCATCTCTCTTCTTTGACGAGGCTTCAAAGTCTAACCCAGGCATAGCAGGAGTGGGTGGTATCATAAGAAGTGAAAGTGGAAGCATCCTTACCACATTTGAATGGGGACTTGGCACCCTATCAAACAACCAAGCAGAGGCTCTAGCTCTATACCAAGGTTTAGAACAACTAAAAAAGCTCAAAGTAAAAAATGCCATGGTCTTTGGAGACTCAACCATTATCATAAATCTAATGGTCCATGATTTCTATATTGCAAACATAGATCTTCAACAAATTATTAGCATGTGTTGTAATCTTATGCAAGATATGACAGAGCTAAATTTCTTCCACGTACTCCAAATTCATAATAAAGAGGCAGATCTATATGAAAATAATTCCTATGCCCGTATCCCTGGACAATTGATGTGCAATGATTCTTTATATATTTATTCTCTGCCGTAATCATGACTCTTATATCCCTCAGATTTTATTTGATCCTCCCCTCTTGTCTATCAGAACTATGGTGCGTCCTTGGTACTTCTTTTCCCTCCTTGCCCATGATCATTTCACCTTGGTTTTACCCCTTTGCTGCTCTCTGAACTCTAGAATCATCTATATATTCCTTCGCTCTCCCTTCATAGATTCATTCCCCTCTCTACTCCCCGTGCTCTGCCTTCCTATTTCCTCTATTGAGTTCTCCGCTTACGGTGTATTTGCTTGTTTTATTCATCCAAAGGCGTCTTATGTATGTTGTTTTGCCGTCTCAGTATTCCACAAAATTCTCTGGTGGTGATTCTGTCTGGATCTTCGTGCAGCTTGTCATAAATATTTGGTCTTTTTGCAGTTTTTATTCTAACTTAACTATCATGTCTTGCAGTGAAAACTGTATTCACTGTGCGGATCTTCAGTCAGAGCTTGAGAAAATCAGGGCCCATCAAAAGATCCTTGAAACAAAGCTAAAAAATGAGGTTAAAATCTTGGATGAAAGAACGAGGAAGATGTAAAGGTATTTCTTGAAATAATATCCTCTCTTCAATATCAGTTCAACAATCTCTCAAATCAATGCGCACACGCAGAAGAACTAGTGCAAATTCCGAAATACATGCTAGAGAAGCTCTCAGCTTCCAGTTCCAGCTCCAACAACTTAAGGAATGCAAGAAATAATGAAAACCTTGAGGTTTCCACAACGCGCCACATAAACCACATCAATAATGACTAATCTACCACTCTTTTAGCATGTCTTGCAAATATTTTTTTCTTCTTTTTCAGTTTGTCCGAATATATGCATCTATGGTATTTCAGTTTTATTCGAAAACTAGAATCAAGGGAAATGTAATTCTCAGCTGTAGTCATTTCCTCTATTGCTCCATAAGAAATATAGCATGTAATCATGGAGTTTTAGCTCCTCTTACTTTTTGGAATACAATATAGCAACTAATTATGTTAAAAAAAAAAAAAAACAAACGTTATGTCAAAGTATTATACAAGTCGAATTATTAGAGGTCAAAATTTTGATAGTAGTAGAGGTCTCCATCCTTCAATCGCACAATACACCCACAAATTGCAGTTACATTAGAATATCATGGTGACATACGATTCAAGACCCCTAAACTATGACCAAGCGTGTGAAAAATACAATGTGCATTTCCAACATGTGATTGGTCCTGCATACTCTGCCTCCAAGTTGCAAATAGCACTGACAATCTGTAGTGGTTTTAGGAATTAAATTGGGATACGTGCTAGAGATTTAATTTGTGACTATGAGTAGGTCAAATATTTCATTTATAGCTTACAATGAGATTGAAACTGAAAAGTGTGACTTGCACTATAACTAAGATTCATGACTGGGCCTTGAGGTCGCAAGTCGAATATATTATCTTCATCGAGATAAACTCATGATCTGTGGTTGACTACGAACAATAATATAGCACTAGGCCTGAATCTGTAACATATGACTCCCTCTCTTAATGTGACTTTAAAAATAAGGTTAGAGATAGCCACCTTAGTTATCGAGTATTACAAGCCAACTCTGCAGAAGATACATCTTCTTTCATAATGAATCTATGAAATGGAACAATATAAAATGTCTCACCAATGGATGGAAAATTATTGTGTATAAATTATTGATCGTTCTTTGAGAACAGATATTGACTTTGCAATAGCAGGAAAGTATATTAGTTTCTATATTGATTTACTATAACAACTTCAATGCATTCATTGAGGGAAGGTTTCAATTTTTTGGATAAAAATGTCCTCAATGGCTTGGATATTATCACCCCGTGGACTTGGAAGATAACTCAAAAAAAGGTGGACTTGGAAAAGGAATTATAACAACATGTGCATCTTCATAAGAACATATTTCATGCAACTGTGACACTTTGAATATTCTGGATCAAGAAAGTCCCATTTAAATAGTTTTATGGATAATCACTCTAACATTGCAGTTCCTTCTTGTGGTCCCATTACAATGCTTCCAAAGTATTCTTGGATTTCATGAGAGATAATGCAATGCTTAGTTTTCAACTAGTAATTTATTACTCGTTGAGTAATTCTTGCACAATTTTTAAGACATGTAGTGGTGCATGTATATTTGGGTATAATTTCTTACCTAATGAGATTAACATTTGACATATCCCTTAAATTTTATTGACCTTCTTTTGAAACATGATATAATCTAACATTGTGTTTTAGTTATCTTGCAACTTATTTATAAAATAATTCTTAAGTTTTCATATGAATGTAGGATTGTAAATTACATTAAAGGATCCAAGTAGTATTTTATTATTGTCTTAAGAAGAGGAAAAACACATTGCGAAGGAGGTCCATCTACAATTCTATTATAACCCCGAACTATATTATTGAATTGTGTAGAATAGATGAACATGGTATAATATTTAATATCATGAAAAACACTAAAGTACATGACAAGAAATAAAAATTCCAATAATGAGATTAACATTTGACAGATCCCTTGAATTCCCTTGACCTTCTTTTGAAACATGATCTAGGATAGCATTGTTCTTTAGTTGACTTGCAACTTCTTTAAAAATGAATTCTTAGTTTTCATATGAATGTAGGATTGTAAATTGCATTATAGGATCCAAGTAGTATTTTATTGTCTTAAGAAGAGGAAAAATAACATAGCGAAGGAGGGCCATCTACAATGCTAGTATAACCCTAAACTATACTATTGAATTGTGTAGCATATATTAACATGGTATAATATTTAATATCATGACAAACACTGAAGTACATGGCAAGAAATAAATAGGACGATAATTATTTCATTGAGTTGAAATGTTTATCCTCCCGACACTCATGTCAAGAAGCCATTTTGAAAACTACAGAGGTCAATAATTGGTAAGTTAAAGAGTTTCTTTTTGACTCAGTTAAATACAGCGAGGCTCATAGGTACAAAACAAAATAACCAATTTTGGATTCATTTGGACAAGATGACCAAAAAATAATAGTATAATTCAAATTCCTATTTCCAGGGTTGAAATATCTAAAAAACAAGCCTCTATGATCAGAAATGGAGGATGTTGTTATTGAGTGTTTATAATTTAAAGTGGTCTAAGAAAAAAAAACATTTCTATGAAAGATGAGGCATGTAAAGTTAAAGTTTGAAATTATTACCTTCTCAATTGAAAAAGGGAACAATATGAAATTGGATCAATCAAGGACCATGAGCCCATTAAAATTCATTCCCCCAAGGGGGAATTATCTTTACTGAAATATCAAAAAAGGCTTGTGTGATCGACAAAGGAGTTGTTTCAATTCAAACATATATGAACTAGAAAATACTTGAGATATGATATGCCTATAAAGAATTTGAATATTTCATTTTTTCATTTCTTGTTGTTGTATCAGCTAGTGATTCCTCCTGATCTAGGAACCATCCCTTGTCATAATCTGCAATAAACACCTGCCTCACAGTGAAAATTTTGAATGCATCATGGAAATGTCTTCGAGGAAATCCAAGGGGAATCAAGGTTAATTAGGTAGTAATAAACCCTAGAACAGGTGGTATGGTAGAGTCTGGGACTCATACTCATAAGAAAAAATATAGATCACACTTATTACTACCTAAAGGAAAACCTTGAGGGAAAAAATAAACCCAAAATTTTTATGACATATGTTGGTATGGATCACAAATAATACGACATAACCCATACCAAAATTTTCTTAGATAAAAAAAATGTCACAAGAAGGTGAAAATTATAATAAATATAGGACTAATATGCATGTATATGGGAAATCACATGTTTGAAATAGAAGTTCAAGAACTAATAGTGGCTCAACATACTAGAAGAGAAACACACACATATTTTATTTTATCATGCCCATTGGTAGATTGAAAACCTTATTTTATCGAATGCATGTAAAATGTGTTCAAGTGTATTCATCAATTTGGCCTCAAATTAATGCCTAAACCATTGGTCATAGTCAAGAAATGTATCCTTCAGTGCTTCATCGTGGAATATAACTATATCCATTTCTACTCGTAATGATCCTGCAAAAACAACATAAAATGACAATATTGTGGTGCATAAAGGGATTATATAGGGGTCCACAGTAGTATCTCTCTTTCAATCCATTTTTTATGTTTCTACTATTATCCTTTGGCTACAAATATGTATGATCAATGTAATTTTTTAGCAAGAAGAAGAGAGGGAGCGAGAATATTAACCTTTTTGGAGGAGAATGGGATCAAGTTGAAATCATCAAGCTTTGATTTCCAACTGACCAAAAATGTTCCTTGGAATGCATCTCTTCCAAGATAATAATCTTGTGGGGCATCAATGTTAGCTAAGGGTTTATCACGAAGGTTGTGAAACTAGGGTTTTCACAAGGCAGGACATTATCCTCATACATGCTTCTAGGACAATTTAGCAATACCAAAGGCACAACATCACAAGTTTGTTGTATGATAACTTTAATGCAAATAAGGCACAAAAACAATTGCCACACATTCTACAAGGGTTGAGATCAATTTTCATATAACGACTCCATATAGATTCCCAAGGAATTATGTCTACCAAGTTGGGGAATGTCGATATTGGTCTTAAAACTTGTCTACTTGATGAAAAAAGTAGTAGCAGGAAAATGTATGTTCAATACAACAAATGCACATCAAAACTCTATTCGTCATCTCATGAAATCCTCCATAATTTTGCAACAACATTGGAAACAAATCATTTAGGATTCAAAATAATCATCTCAACTTTCCTCATAATTTTTCTTCTCTCATAGTGTAAACACTTTTTATAATAATCTCAATAGAAATGTTAAGATTGATTGCACATGTGAGAGTCATTACAAATCAGAGATTCGTGAATAATTTGATGTGTCATGAGCGTAGGTGAAAGTTCATGGTATATGAAAAATCACCTCATTTCTATAAATATACCCTCATGTCTTCGTTGTCCTCATGTTGGCAAGTTGAAGTTGAATTAGATAAGATTTTATCGCAAGTTGAATTTGAAACTTTTGAATCAAAAGAAACTAAATTCCAGTACATAATAGGATTTCAGCTACTATTTTCTAATAGTCAATAGGTATAATGCACCAGATAACTCACAATATAGGTTGATAGAACCTCTGTGATATTTGGAGGCTGAACTGCTTTCCGAATTGCCTTCTAAGCTGCTATTGATATTTTATAGCTTATTAAATCTGAAATAGAGTAAAAGATCTAGGAGACATAACAGACTGGGAATGTAAGTCCTTTATACTAGATGAGAAAAAGAGAACAGAGCAGCATGTAAACGAAAACGAACATAAAGGAAACCACACGAATTTTTGGTTCAACATGGATATTTCTTGGGGTCCAGATTCATTCACATGTATTTGAAACTGCTGACATGATTGAACCAAAAAAGGAAGAAAATTACAAATGCTGTCCTAGTTGTTTAAAATATATGTTCTACAATAAAAAGAAAAAATCATGAATACATGGGCATGAAAGGGCTTACATATCAAGTGTGATAATACGTGAATGGAGCCCCATCTTCCTGTACGATGTTCTCCATCCTCAACACTTAACAAGGATTTCTTATAAATATCCATTAACTAAGATTCCATTTCTCTTGAGGAGGAATATTTCACCAGAACATCAGCTATGACTATTGATGGTGACTACAAAACAATAGGATGAAGAACTTAGAAAGAAGAAGAATTGAGGCAATGGCCTCTTTTCTAGTAATGATTATTAGACAAGGTTATTAACCCTATAAAATGACAATTTTCCAAATCCATTAATAAAAAAAATCTTCCAATCCAGTGACAATAAAACTAATGATCTTGTAGCATTTCATGATTGGGGTCATAATAGGCAATCAAAGAAGTATAGTAGAAGTTGTGAACATTTTGTAATTTCAGCCTCAAAAGATACCTTCCACAAGTTATTTTCTTTCTATTTTAGGATACCTTTCCTTTGGTTAGCAAGCTCCAATATATTTAAACTTTATTTTGGGATTGTGTTCTAATGTTGTTTAATAGCATGGTGATCTATCCATAACTGGGTAATACTATAGAAAAGTAACAATAAATGTAGGAAATAAAATGGAATCACATTATGTGAAATACTTGTAACCCTTGCTAGTATCGCTTGCAGTACTATGACATAAGACAATACTTGTAAACAAAATCTCACCTCCATGTACCTTTAGAAATATAAGAATTCCCCTAGCTATACTTGAAGCCCTCTTTTGATAGGCTTACCAACCATCCTATTGCTCCAAAAGACATAGAGAAACACTCAAGGAGACCACTCACTAATACCTAGGTATTCAAGTTGTACAACTGGAGGAATGATTGACCCACCTTAGTTAGTTCCATGAGATATTATGGCATGTACTATTTTTGAGCCCTTGTATGTCAAAGAGCTATAGTACCTGTTATTTATTGGTTGATGACATGACTGTCGATTGATAATTTGATTTCTAATTTTTTTATGAGGGGAAGAAATTTGATTTGATACTATAGCAACAATGGCATCAAGCGAGCCCTCCAGAGACCCCTCCATGAGAGGAGGATTATTAGGTACATTGGTTGTTTTTTTATGTCATGTTTTCAAGTAGGTTATATTTATTATTCGTTGTGAAAAATTGATTAATCTGATTTTTTTTTGTCCTGCACAGGTGGATGCACTCATATGACTCGTGCGCCCAGACACCAAATCGAACAAGAGGAGCCCCATAGACATGTTCCCATTCTTCCCCAATTTCATATATCCCATTCTGAGGGGTATATTATACACGGTATAGGTACACATTAGATAAATTTCTAGTTAAAATGTTCAAGTTTACATTATATTCAATGTTGAACAGGTGATTTTTTTTTCTCAAATGACACGTGTTTAATGTGAAAAAATTATGCTCCATAGGTGAAAATGTAGGAGTTGGGGTTGGCCCTATTGTTGGTGAGAGAAAAAGGAGAACAATGTCTGAGCCTGTGGCATCCATCCCACACTTGGATAGTTCTTGTTCTGGTAAAATCTAAAAGAAAATTTATTGTTTGATGTATGTTTAATGTGAAACTTATTGTGTGTCTCATGTACTTGTTTTATAAAACAATTTAATTTTTTGTACAGTGGCTAGTAGAGACCTTCATTCCTCAGAAGGGAACAATCCTAGTCCGATGAGTGAAGAGGATGAGATATTTTTTCCACGAGGTATTTTCAAATGACAAGACACATTTCTTAAATAAAAAATTTCCTTATAAACTATTTAATTTTTAATATGTGCAATAGTATAACATGTTACAGGTGGCGGTCGTCACCCTCCTAGGGGGAGAGGTCGTAGGGTTCATGAGTTTGCTCAAAATCAGATCTATGATCTCCTTTACACCCATCCCAGTGATATTCCTAAGAAGATACCTTGGGAAGATACCATCTCCTTACTTATTGTTTATGGGATGAGGGAGCATTCCATGAGATTGCACAATGACTTTCAAAGTTTCAATCTCTTTGCCCCTAGTTGAGATTGTCTCCAAATTGTTTTGCACAATTTGGAGAGTTTGATAGAGACTTATCGTGGGGCTGGACCATCAACCCAAGGTTTTTTTGACATGATTTGTAGGAGGAGAGTGTCATTTATTGGTATCCACTCCTACAATGAATTTAAAAGCAGGGTCACAAAGGAAATGGTCTTGTCACTATTTGACTTGTGACTTGAAGACAAAAAACGTCTGAAGATTGCAAGATTCAATGATCCCAATATTGCACCTTATATTTATGAAAAGTTCCTCTATGAATATGGGAAGTTCCCAAATAATGTTGAGGTGCTGTAATATTTTGTTTGGATGTTGTATGCCCAATTTCGAGAGCACATGGACCCTAACTATACAGATACGGGGTTCAAATTCTATGGAGTTGGAAAAGGTCATACATATGAACGACCTGATGCTATGCGAGATGTTGGATTTAGGCCTCTAGCACCTCGTTCAGCACTTCGACCACCTAGGGTAGTTACACTTCCAAAGGAGTTAGCCTTTATCTCTAGCACTGCATCTTATATGAGGGAGAAGATACAAGAACATATTGCAACTTCTTTGGGAGCGGTGGAAGTCAGCCTAGGGACAAGCCAACCTTCATCTAGTGTAGGAGTTCGTTCATTTGTGAGTAGTCCAAATGACTTGTTGAGGGATGGAGCGATATGAGCTTCTAGAGTATGCATCCTCTTGTAGAGACCACTATGAGGAAGCTATTAGAAAACAAATGCACACCATGGGAGAGGTATGTACAAGCATGTTTTGATCTATTTTAAAATACACATTTATAATATGAGCTAGAGTGCACGTAACATGTTTTTTTGGTGTATATACATTTAGTATCCAAAAAATTACACCAATATATTTATTTAACTTATGAGGTTTACAAAATTCTTAGAACAACATTGCTTTTCCCCTGATCTTAATTATGTATATCATGGACATGATCATGTACAGGTGCCACATTCATTACTATCTATCTATATTTTTGTACGTCAAATTGAAAATGAATTTATGTCACATAATTTTAAATGGTATGAGTCTTAACATTATGGAATTTTCAGGTTAGCGCTACACATGAATGGATTCACGAAGACATGATACCTTCATATGTTCCAGTGGTCTCACAGGTATTATCTATCTATATTTTTACATTAAATTGTAAGTGAATTTAAGGTGAACATAATTTTATATGGTGTGGCTCTTAACATTATTGAATTTTCAGTTATGTGCTACACATCAAGGGCTGCCTCAAGAGATTATTCCTTTCCAGGTTCCAGTCGTGACACAGGTATCGATACTTTTCGTTAAGCATATTTATTATGTTTATTATATTTCTTTTCGTAAAATTTTCTATTAACTTTGGTTTCTACTTTTCAGACTACATATAATATTTAGATGATGCAAACTATGCCCCAAGGAGATTGTGTAGACTTTGGGTGAAAGAGTCTACATTAAGCCATGGTAACCTCTTACCATTTCTTCGTTGGTATCATTGCCATATTATAAATAGGCTATCATAGAATAAACAATATGAATTTACTTTTGTTTCCAAAGGTTAATTTTTTGTGTTTGCTATGCAGGTTCGACCTCAAAAAATATTTGTGGTTCGTAGAGATGAAGATGATGCATCAATTTGCAATAATGTTGAAGAATATGATTAAGATGGTCTTACAAACTGGAAATTTTTTGATTTTGAATTAATTAGGTTGATATTTAGTAAAATTGATATGGAACAGAAAATGGAGGAAGATATAGTTCATATGGAACAGAAAAGGGAGGAACTTTCACTGCATAGCTTTCCCAGTAGTATTTTTCATGACCTAGGTCGCTTCATACAGTTTGACATTGTAAAGGACCCTATGGATCACTTCTACCACCAAGAAACAAACCATGTATACATTTATTAAAGGGCATGCTCTTCTCATCCCTTTTTGTGATTTTTGTTGCCAAAAGAAATGTTCTTTTCCATGTTTATGGTGTATGATTGAAGTTTTTAAATGTTTTTTCACAACATATTAATAAGCATAAGTAGATGAAGAAAGTATAGCAGGAATGGAACATTCTCCAAGAAAATTTACCAGGTTTGTTAGATGAAAATCATAATTATTACATAGATTGTTAGGGAATAGTTTATAGGAATTGCTTTCATATCCTGATGTGATCAATAGTTGACTCATAATAGCAAAATTTTATCATTTTTGGGACATCCAAAATTCATAACTTTGGTATAGAAATTATTTGAACAAGTGTACAGTATAAGGTATAACAAGTAGTACTACAGATCCTTACATACATGTGGCAATATTAACAGATCTGTACAACATTGATTTTTGTGCATCATGATGGTCTGTGGATGAGGGTTTGGTAGTGGAGCATAGAAGAGGGTGCACCGATACTTTTATAGGCTTTCAAAATCTACCTTTTTTTTCCCTATTTATATTGTATAGCATCGGGTATGTGTGTATCTTTTCCTAAGACTTTAAAGTGGTATTTTGAAGTTCAACTTAAACAATTCATAATGGATATTTTTAAGGTTTTTTTGCAAGAGCTGATTGATGATCTCACTTAGATTTTATTGAATGTCTTGTAGAAGTACAGTGAAGATGGAAGAGACACAACCAGATTTGTGATTGTAAATCTCTAGTACGATGCATGGTTATCTCCTGGGGCTTTTTCAAACATGTAACATGCATTGTGCCAGACACAACTAGCACCTCAATTCAATATGAAGGTGTTGTATTGTACAACAACCCTTCCCATTTCAAAATTTTTATATTAATTTTTAAAAGAAATGGGTCCCCTTTTCTTTTTCTTTTAGATTCAATAATTTTTCCTCGCTTCTCTTATTGCAAATATTAAAGAAATACCTTTGTATATATGTAAATATTAAAAAGAAATCGAATGAATAATAAAACGAAGAAAAACCTAAAACATAAGTCTTTATTGCATTTGAAAAAATATGAAAGAAAATTCTCAATATGTCATTGCTCAAAAATTTCCGATGCAATAAATTGAATCGCTAAATCTCATATCACATAGGAAAAAATTTAAAAGCCTTCTCCATCATTCTGATGTGATAGATCGCATTGCAAAAGTGCATATTGCACTAAACGTAAGGCTAATGCTTCCCTTTGACAAGTTCCGATGCGATGAAGTCTTACCGTAATCACAAATCGGCAGTCATATCACAAGTGGTCACATTTAAAAAGTTCTGATGCGATGAAGTCTTATCGCAATCACAAATCAGCAAAGTCATATCACAAGCAGTCCCTTTTGCAAAGCTCTGATGTGATAAGTCCAATCGCAATCGCAAATCGGAGGAAAACTTAATGCATACTTATGTGTTCATTTAAAAAGTTCTGATGCAATAAAATAAAAAAAATGCTCATCACTCATCGCTCTAAATCACATCATTCATCGACAATCGCAATCGAAAGCTTCAAACGGTAATCTTTAAACCGAGACTTTGAAATTGCCAATCCCCGATGTACGATCATCATTGATCGGAAATCAGTTAAGTTATGACATTTAACTCAAATGAGAATGCGCGATGTGAATTTCCATAAAGGCATTTAATTTTTAAGACGGAGATCATTAAGTCTGATTTATGAATGAAATCCTTTGCAGATTTTTTTTTTCAATAAAATAAATTTCCTTTAAATGATTTCCTTTCACATGATGCTGTTTACTCTTTTTTGTTTTCTTCCCAATTCTAAGAGGATTTTCATCATTTCCCGCTTATTTATAGATCTGTAGAACAACTATTCCGCCTATTTGCAGACCTGTTAAAATGCTTCCAGTCAGATAAAATGTCGAAAAAGATTAAGAAAGCAAAGGTTACCACCATCCCAAAGGAAAAGCCGGCCAAATTTAAGTTAGTAACCGATATTACATGCCTTGGTATCGGAAAGATGTCTTGGGAAGAAGTTTATAATATGCTTGAAGCTAAAAATCCCACTGTGGCAGAAGAAAAAGTGACAATGCTAGATGAGGACTCAGAATCAGAAGATAATCCCCTCAACGAACTGGCAGACTCTTATCTTCATAGAGTAGCGACTCGAGCAAATGTATTTCCATACTATGATTTAGTACGATGGGTAATAGAGGGCATAACAATCACAGACAGAGCATTTTTCACAGCTGATGGGAAGATGTTCAGATCCTTTAAATCATAGGATATCAGGGCAATGTATCATCTACCAGAGCCTCAGAAGATATACAACAAAGAATTTCTATAGGATTTCGCTTCAAAAAATGAAATAGAGTCAGACCCTATTAGATAATGGAGGCAAGCTCGAGAGAAACAAAAGCATGAATCCTCAGGTATATACTCGATAGAATCTCTAGCACCTCCCTATTGCTACGCTACTGCCATGATATGCAGACTGTTTAGGTTTGCCAATTCTACAAGGTTTTCTATTGAAATTGTACCTCTGATTGATACCGTCGTGAATTATTATATTATGGATTGGTTATTCATCCCATCCGATAAGATAGAAAATAAGATTCTTGATTATAGAAGGAATAGGAATATGTCTACCGGAATGACGCCCCCATTTCATCTATGTGCTTACATTATAGATGCCATATGCTTCAATTCTGAATTTCCAATTTTAGGATGGAAATGGACTCCTTAGGATCCCACTCCTATCCATATCTATCATAAATATTTGTGGAAACCCTATTACAGAAATCATGTATATAATATTTTCCATGGATTTATGTTGCCCATTCATCAAGCCATTTTTAACAAACCCTCTCCGTGGCTATCAGATAAGGCCAACCTTGACTTAACCCTAATTGGAGATTGGTTTGGAGAGGAGAATTTCACTTACATCCAAATATTCAGAAGTGTAACCAACCCTCATGTTTTTCCTCTATACATTCCTGATAAATTCCTAGCTCAAGAAATTTCCTATCAGATTACAGATAATGGTTTGTCCAGGAATCTTAAGACCTCCAAGAAACAAATGTGGCCTACATTTCCTGTCAAAACTGGATCTTACAATATCAATGATTTAAAGCATACAAAAAAATAATCCTTTAAAATTAAACAACTCAAACTAGCATTCATCGCCCCAAGGCAATATCAGCTGAAGAAAATCGCCCTTAATGTTACATCTACGGTACAAATTTCCAAGTTTGAGCATGAAGATGATAGTTTTGATGACCTGTTTGTCTCAGCTGAAGGTTTTACATAGGTTCAGCAACATGCAAGTTCAAAACTAGAAACAAGAAATATGGAGAAATTCATGCTTTACAGGAATAAGAGGTTAATAAAAATCCCTCTTGACCAGCTACAAAAAAATCCTCTGCTATCCCAAGAAGATCAAAAAGAAGAAAAGGGAAAAAAGAGTGATACTCAAACTGAACAAGTAAACACAGGAAAGAAAGTTAACAACTCCTCTGATATTGATATACATGTTAATTCAAAAGAATGTGAATAGTTCGATCAGCAGATCCAAGGACAGAATGGTTTTCAAAAACTGAATACAACACGAACATATATCATCACAGTTAAAGATACAATCAATAATAACAACACTCCAGATGTTGAAATTATTGTTGAGAATCCATCTGAGGAGATTGTGTTAAAAGTTGAATATATACCACCCTTGGACATTTTCTATAGTCTAAAGCATAGAGCTATGGTTAAGAGGTAAAGAAAGAAAAGAAAATTGGACCACAATCTATTATCATCTTCCCAGGCCGAATTGATGGATGTTGTTTGGAAAAACTCCAAGATTGATCCTTCATAGGACTTAATAAAACTATCTTAGTATGCAGGTGCCTATACAACAGCAACCATAGATAAAGCTTTCAAGGTAAATTTGTTAATAAAGGAAAAATACCAAAGAATAGTGCAGCTGGAGCATCAATTAGTTGAAGAAAGACAACAGAATGAAGAACTTAGAGAACAGTTAAATTCTGAAAGACAAAAGCTTGACCAGCAAGCTATATAAAAACAACAACAACTGACCCAAGAGGTAAATAAATTACAGGCATTGCTTCAAAGAGAAAAAGTGGTCAAGGAGGAACATAATGCAATATTGCAAGAAAAATTGCAAAGATTTAAAAATTATCTTGAGGTAGATCAATTCAAGCCTAGGAAGCCCTTGAATCAAATAAAATGTTATCATTACAGCCTGATATTTTATCTCAGAAGATAACAATGATTCATCCTTTATGTGAAATAACCATGTCACTTGCAGAGAAAAAAAGAAACTCAAGACTTGAATTTGAAGATGGCGATGAGAAAATCTCAGGATTTCTAACATGGCAAGAAACAGATCAAGGAATTGCAGCTAATTTACCTAAAATTCAAGAAGCACATAAAGAAATTATGTTTCCAGAATGGGACAGTTAATTAAAACAGAGAGAGCCATTTCCAGGGCAAGAGTTTTAATGAACAATGTGGTAGAGTTTATCAATGATAACCTACATATTGCTAACTTAATCTCCGATCACATTCCAGGACAACTTGCAAAGGTCAAAGAGTTAGAAAAACAATGGGAGCAAGAATTGAAAAGCAGGTACCAACAAATTGATGCAATACAAGAGCTAACATGGGATACATTCTAGTCATATCTATTCAAATCACACAGCCAACAATTGACTATGAAATGCCTCTCCCATGCTATTGCTAATATGCTTCCAAAATTTTCTGATGCCACCTACACCGGTCAACTACATTCTTGTTTGAGTCATCCGCCAGAAGTCAAAGATATGTTATCGAAATGCCAACTGCACACATCAAATACGTAGGAAGTATCTAAGATCTATTTTGATGGGAACCACCAGTATATTTCTGTAAAATTTCATCCCCAGCTTTCATGATTTGGTATTCACAACAACATCTAAGCGATGTTTAGGATATTTTGTTAGGATTTTTGGTGCTATTTAAACCCCTTTCATGTATTTAGAAGGGGGTCCTGAATTTGTAATAATTTTTGACTTGGAAGATAAAATTTTGTACTTCTAGATATATTATTTTTATGATGGATCACATTCTGTGATTTTCTGAGGAATCATTTTTAGGAGTCTGCACTTTTGTGTCTTGGAGATATTTCTAAGTGAAAGAACATGATCGGAGTATCAATTTCATCAGAGAATTTTAAATGTATCTGGTATTTCTATCATTTCTATTTCATTTTTCTTATGTGATGAAATATTCCTATTAAAATTGCTATTGTTTATATATATATATATATATATATATATATATATATATATATATATATATATATATATATATATATATATATATATATATATATATATATGTTTTTAAAACATTTCTTTGTTATATCCTTTATGAAAATATAGAAATTTTATCTTTCATAGTATGTATAAACAATATAGAAATATAAATCTGTGAATATGATACGTTATTATAACTCTGTTTAACTTCTTAAACAGAGTTATCATCATATGAAATATCATCTTTCTATTAAATAAATAAGTCATATTTATGGTTATTTGTTTAATTGAAATTATTCTTAAATCGTGTTCATCTTTAAATACCTGGGTTAGTTTAGAATTATTTATATTTATCAAGTAGTATATTAAATATCATAATTTCATCATTCATTATACAAATACCTCACCACAAACTCTTTCTATTTATTATTGGGAAACTAGTCCCATATTATCCAGTCAGAGCCACTATTATAAACGGAAAAGGAGTTGTACTAAGGTCCGGACCGGGTGGTTTCCCCAATGTTTGAAGCTAGGATTTCAGGGGCTTCAACAGAAGGACATAAAATTTATGCATTATTTCTTGAGCCTAGGCTCTAGAGAAGGCCTTCCTTAGTGAGTGTAAGTATGCAATCAAGATTCATATGAGATTTCTGAGGATGGATTGTAAGCCTATTGTTACTCTTATGGTATCAACTCTGAACTTATAAGCAGATTAAATCTCAAATTTGGTAGATCCACCAATTTATAGATAGTTCAGAGGTTCCTTTATGTATCTAGTGAATGCTAAAACTAATTTTTAATTTTCAGTAAAAACTTTGAGCCATAGTCAATTTACTAGGTTACTGACAGTATAGGTGCTTCATTTGGCTTAGAGGAATATGTAAAACTATGTCGTGGCATCTATGATGACCTTATTTGACATTTTGTTTCCTTTTTTTATTACTTTTATTTTATTTTGTTTTGTTTTTTGCTTTTTGTTTTTTTGCAGTTGGAGAGACTTCCTACTATGGTTGCAGGAGTATGGTCTGATGAACCTAACCTGCAACTTGAAGCAACTACTGAATTCTGAAAGTTGCTTTCAATTGGTATTTTCTTCAAATCTTATGTATTAATTGTCAATGAATTGCCATTTTATTTGTGTCTATTTTGTCCATCAGGCAGCTGACCATTGGTTTTGTGTTTCTGATAGAGCGTAGTCCTCCTATAGAGGAAGTTATTGATGCAGGCGTTGTTCCTCGCTTTGTTGAATTCCTAACGAGGCATGGTTTTCCACAGTTCCTGGTGAAAGCCCTTATTGTTTTATCTATAAATGATAGAAGGAAATAATGTACTTGATTGATTATTTCATGAAAGGGTTGAGGGATTATGTTTTCTTTTAGCCTCAAATGTTAGGAGAGATGGACTTCCTAGATTTTCTCTACCAGGGCATTCCATATATTTTATTTTTATGTTCATGCATTGTATCTTGTATATTCATGCATTCAATTTTTATAGGAGACAGTTTGGTTCACCCGCATTGTATGGACGTCATTGTAGTCAATAGTCCCTTTGACCTAATTTGTCCCTTTGACCTACTTTTTGGTCATTAGTTGTACATAAATATAATTATCTTATCTTATCTCCTAATAGGAAAGTGTTTCAGTGGTCTGAAAGTGGCTTTGTGGATTTTTGCTTGCTTGATTAAAATTTGAAGCAACATGGGCTTTGACAAACATAGCTTCAGGAACATCAGAGCATACACGAGTTGTGATTGACCATGGAGCTGTGCCAATATTTGTACAACTGCTAAGTTCACCAAGTGATGATGTTTGTGAGCAGGTTAGAGAACTATTTTTTAATGTTTCTTTACTTTGTTTCTGATACAGAGTTTTTGTCCAATATTTATATTCTGCATTAGAGCATTTCTCCAAGAAATTTAGTCCAAGTTTTTTTCCTGCATTTGGGCCTATATTGTCATTTTTGCTTAATATCTTGTCCTTTTATGTTAATAGGTTGTTTGGGCATTTGTAAATGTGGCCGTTGACTCGCCAAAATGAAGAGATCTAGTTCTCAGCCATGGTGCCTTGATGCCACTCCTTGCTCAACTGAATGAGAACGCTAAGCTTTCTATGTTGAGAAATACCACTTGGATCTTATCTAATTTCTATCGAGGCAAGACACAGCCTGCATTTGACCAAGTAGGGAATTTATGTTGTTGATTTTTTAAATAACTTTTCCTTGTTAGTTTTATCAATATGTCATCCTTGGCCATAGAAATACATTTTGCAGGGCTGAAATTTTCATGAACCGTTTTCTTGCAGACAAAGCCATCTCTACCAACACTCGAGCATCTGATTCATTTGAATGATTAAGAAGTATTAAAATATGCTTGCTGGACGCTGTCTTATCTTTTTGACGGAACAAATGATAAAATTCAAGCTGTGATGGAGGCTGGTGTTTGTCGAAGATTGGTTGAGCTTCTACTGCAAGCATAAATACTAAAAATTTGATGAAATTTTTTTAGCTTTTACCTATTATTAATGTTTTAAATAGGTGTATTTCGTGCAAGGATATTAATGTTATGGTTAAGGATGTGTTCTATTAGTTCTGGATTTATGTTTTTAGATAAGGGTTAGATATTGGTCAGAGCTATTCTTTTGCTAAATGAATTTGAAAATTTCAATTCTACATGTTTTGTCTCTACAGTCATCCATCTCCATCTGTTCTTATCCCTCCTCTTCGGATTGTGGGAAATATTGTAACTGGAGACGATGTACAGACTCAAGTATATCCAGTCTCTATTGGCATCTGGTTTGAAACTTGAAATATTGCAAGTCAATCTATGGTGTACACATCCAAGTGGAGATTTAATTAGTCTTATAGAATTTATACAATCACACATAAATTAAATGTTTCAGTGAGTTATTTGGGATAGAGAATACTTGTGTTTTATTTGCTAGATTATGTTCTCAAGTAATTTTGTGGGATGTGTGTTGCCTCAGTACATTATCAACAATCAAACACTTCCTTGCCTCTTGGCAATGTTGGCCCATAATCATAAGAAAAGTATCAAGAAGGAAGCATGCTGGACCATCTCAAACATAACTGCAGGAAACAAAGATCAAATACAGGTTCCTTAGCTACTGCTTTATATATTAATAATGACACTTCATTGAATGTATTATTCCTTGTAAAATGTTGTTAAAGTTCATATATCCTGATTTTGGATTGGTTTACAGGCTGTGATTGATACAAACATTATTCCTCCTCTTGTACAATTGCTGCAAATTGCTAAGTTTGATATCAAGAAAGAAGCAACATGGGCTATATCTAATGCTACTTCTGGTGGTACATATGATCAAATCAAGTTTGTATTTAATGATTATATATGATCAACACAAGAATATTGCTAAAATGGGTTTTATATTAATGAATAAAGGGGTTAACTTACAAGATTTAATGTAATGAGATGTGTTTGTTGATAATAGTCAGTGTGATGTAGATGTTGAAGAATTTGTGTCAGTTGATACAATGAGACAAACTACCGATTCCTAATTTTGGTTGCATATATATTGTGAATCAAGGATGCATTAAGCCTCTATGTGATCTTCTGTTCTGTCCAGACCCAAGAATTGTAACTTTTTGTCTTGAAGGGCTAGAGAATATTTTGAAAGTTGGGGAAGCAAAGAAGGATCTCGGTAACACTAGAGGTGTAAATCTCTATGCACGGTATATTGATGATGCTGAAGGACTTGAGAAGATTGAGAACCTGCAAAGTCATGACAATAAAGAAATTTATGAGAAGGCATTAAATATTCTTGAAACTTATTGGATGGAAGATGATGAAGATGACCAAACGTTACCTGCGACTGGAGACGCTGCACAACCAACATTCAATTTTGGGGAAAATCAACCAACAGTTCCTTCTGGTGGATTCACCTTTGGTTGAAAAGGTATAATTGTGTTTTACCGCTATAACATTGGTTCAATTGTTGGTTTTATTTTCAGTATTACTTTGCTTTAACATACATACTACTACTAAATTTCAGGAATTTCAGCTATTGCAACCCGGGGGGCAATGCTGTGGGTGTTTCAAAGAAAATATTCCAAGGTCTTATAACTACACTGTAGTGAGTCGTATGCAAGAAAATGCATGGTTTTTGGATGTTACTGGTGGCAGGTTATTTATTTTGGTATGTCATTATGACAGTACTAACTAAATTGTGCATATATAAGCCCCTCATTTTGAATGGGTTGGCCTTAGTTGGCTTGGTGGTACAGTTTCCATGCTTTACTAGTAAGGTGGTCTTTGTCCATAAGTCATAAAATTGCATAGTTAGATAAATGGACTCTTATCCGATGAGCCTTCTGACCTTTTAAGCTTAATGCTTGAGCTTATTGATATGTTGCCAAGTTGAGTGCCAACTTCTAGGTGTTTCGATGGAAGCAGTTTGATGGGTCATCAAGGTCATGATCATACTAATTTCTGGGTTATACTTGCATGTGTCCTCCATTTCATCAAAGATTCTGCCCCATATCGGTCTTGTGGCTAGTAAATGGCCTTACTAACATAATGTTCTAGGATAATCTTGGAACTGTGAGAAGTGCATGTAATCATGTGCTCTCTTCTTCTCCTCTGGTCTTTTACCCAGAGTTCGCATCGGATTTTTCACATTCAACTGAGTCTTTATCCCTCTCTCCCCTTCTCTTTCTTCTGACAAACTTTGAATGACCCAGAGTTTTGATTGGATTTCCACTCTCAAGTGAGTCCTTATGACCCTTCCCTTTTTCTCCCTCTCTTTCTCGTGCTAAACTGTGGATGAGAATAGAGAAAATTATCTCTTGGAAGTGTGATAGGATTTCCTCATACGGTACATTCAGTGTCTCAGACCCCTCCTATTGCTAGTGGTCATAATATTTTGGTAGTTGAAACTTTTATTGAATCATTTTTTGCATTCGCAATATTTGTCTCTGGACTTGGAGACTGTTTTTCTATGTGATTTTTTAGAATTCTATTGTTAATGAATTTAGAGGTCTTCTATCAACGTTTTTATATGTTTGGATAAAATAAGCTCGTTTTGAGATCATGTTGCGATTGTTTTATAAAATATGTCTATGCATATGAATGGATCTACTTGGTGCTTAACATTATAATTTGTTTCACAAACGGTTTGCAGCTATTTTGATAATGGATTTTGGTTGATGTTGCATTACTTTTATATCTTTGAACGTTTATTATAGTTGACTGTTGTTTTTATCTTTAAACATCTATTACCGAATAGTTATTTCTTTATTTTTTCAAGTGATGACATATCTTATAACTGAATGTAGTAGTTTGTTTTCAATAACTGTAATGATGACAATGCCAGTTTGATTGAATCTGAAAGTTTTTTGGTTTAGTGTATTATTTTGAAAGCAAAATTTGTTCTTAATCTAGTTATTACTACGTAGTTGGGCTCTTGTTCTAATTTGATTTGAACTTATTGATAAGAAAATTGAACCTAGGAACATTTATGACATTAGTTATCATTATGTTGCATTTATTGAATCCATTTAATTTTAATGTCTTAAAAAAATATTTAGTCAAGTGAATCAAGAATCATCTATGATATGCCCTTTGCAATTATCAAACCCTTTCTTTTGTCTGTTTCATCATCAAAATATTTACTTTTCTTTCCTGAATACGAAAGTTTAATTGTGTTAAATGAATTATTTAGGTTGAGATGGTATTTTAATAGAAAGTGCAAGATTAGTGTTTCAGTTTTAGTGCCTAGGAGACGATACAATATTTTTGCTCAAAATGATCATTATTAATCTTTTGATAGTATATTTTCAATAGGTACTACCAGTAATTCTCTACAATGGTTGTCCTATATAGGATTATTGTTCTCTTCTATGAGCATTCTTATTGCACCATGTGTCTTTGAATGTCATTCCAAATATTTATCGTTTTGAGCCTGGACTGTTGGCAAGGCTTTGTAGTGAACCACCAAATTAGTGTTTTGTAGTGAACCAAATTTATCAATTCTAATCCAACTAATACCTTCTCAAGTATTGGTTATGTTCAATATTTCTTAATATTACCATTATTAATTTTCACGAAGGATAAAAACTTTTTAATTTTATATTTCAACAAGCATAATAAACAGACACAATTTTGTTAATTTCTTCCCAATATGTCTCCCATCGCTCTGGTTCTCATCAAAATGTATCACATTGTTTTGGTTCTCATCATAAAATACCTTGCTTATGGGAGTTCTATTTTTTTGGTTGGTGTCTTTGGAGTTCTGTCAAATATGTGTAATTATCCTTCATTTTGTTGGTTGGAACTATTGGTGGAATTTGTATCACATTTAATTACACTTCATTCCGCAAGTTTTCTAAATGAAGAAATCAAATCCCTTGATATTCGAACACATTTTTCATTTCATTATGTATGCAAATCCTATCTAAATGACAAGATCTATGCTGCAATGGAGCCCATTTGCCTCTAGGTAGGGATACTATAATTATATCTTTTGAAATTTTGCGTTGAATACATTTTGATTACTGAAAGGTATTTTTTTATAATAACAAACAAAAGACTACAAACCTATCCAAATCCACTTATTAAGTTTTCCAAATGTCGATCAACTAAAAAATATTTATATTGAAACAAACGCCCTAGGGTTTCCCTATTTGCGACTCAACGAGTGCACCTTAGCATGGTGGTGTAAATGGTTTCGGAGCAACTAAAAAAATTAATAAGATCGACGAGTTTATGAAATGCACCTTAGAATGCTGTAAAAGAATCAGAAATTAACATTCTTCCTTGGTGAATCTTGGGTGGGTTGTCATCTATTTTGAGGGTGTTGAAGAAATAAATTGTTTACTAGTTTATAGATGTACGTGAATCTTGTTATTTTTATCTTGTCTACTATAGGGTGTTTTGTAGAAACTCAGAAAGTCTAAGGTGTTTGGTAGCAACTCAAACAGTTAAAATTCTCCCTCGGTGTAGGCGTTTTGTAGCTAACTCAGAAATTTAACATTCTCCCTCAGAGAGTCTTGTTATTTTTATCTTGTCTACTATAAGGTGTTTTGTAGCAACTAAAAAAGTCTAAGGTGTTTGGTAGCAACTCAGAAAGTTAACATTCTCCCTTGCTGGAGGTGTTTGGTAGAAACTCAGAAAGTTAATGCTCCCTCGATGGATTTTGGATGTGTTTTCACCTATATTGAAGGGGTTGGCCACATGAAGTAGATTAAATTTATTCCACCAGCTTGTCTGAGTTATCTGACAGTTCACAGGAGGATGAACTTATGTATTCCTCATATATAGATTAAGAAACAACAAAATATTATTTTGATGGAATAGGTGGAATTTTTTCAGATCTACAAGATTCTTTGTGGTTTTTGGATAGAGATGTTGAAGAAATGTTGGACAGTGATGAAGAAGACACAATGGATTCTGAAAGTAGTGATGAAGAAGGTTGTGAGGATCTTGATGATGAACAAGATACGTCTGGAATTATACCCTCAAAAATTAGTTCACAGAAAGGATGGTCTAGAAAGCCTATTAGAAATGAAGACTCTGATATTAATCTGGAATAGGATAGGGAAGCTATCCTATTCAGTGAAGATGCTGGTAGCGGTTCAACAGCAGACGCTCAGGAACATTCTAAAGGGGGGCTTCAAAAAGGTCATGTAGATGGGACACAATCAACTAATAATCATCATGATAATTTTGAACAACGTTTTGAGAATATTTTTCTTTCAAAATATTTCAAAGCCCCTTCAAATAAAAATATGGTTAAGTCTGTGCAACCTCCTCAGGGTTGGTTAGGCAACAGATATAAGGGGATCCCAGATAACTTTTAGATTGCTTCGAAAATTGAATGTTACTATAATTCTTGCCTTTTAGCAGTGATCTTATGCTATTTTAGAATGTGCATGTCTATCCTATATCTTATGATACGGAAAGAGTTGTATTTCTAATAATCTTGTCTTTAATAAGTTAATGGTAGACATTTCAGGGTGCTACACTGTTCTAATTTAATTGTCATCTTAAATATTGTGCTAGAAAAATCTAGAATATAATATGATTTTCATTTTGCTGTGTTGTCACTTATTTGTCATGAAACGTGCTTGAAGAATATTCATAAGTTTCAAGGTTGTTTGAGCTTGCTCAATGAAAATCTAAAAGTTTCACCATAAAAATAATAAAGATGAAGGAAAATACGAAAGAATAGTTTATTGTGTTGATACTTACAAATAATTAAATGAATGAATAAAAACAAGGAACATTAGAGTGAAGCTAAATACTGACATCAGTTAGTTCAGATTCTATCATTTTCATATATTTCAATTAATTATTGTTTTTGACATTCTCCACTCTCTGACGTTACTTTGCACCTCTCGGTGCAAATGCTAGTTAATAAGGCTCAGAATCATTTTTTAATAAGGCTCAAAATCATTGTATTTTATATATCTAATGATTGATGTAATTTCGTTGGTCTTTTGTTATGCTTATAGTTATAGTTGAATAATTTTTGACATTATCTACATTTAAAAAAAAAAGTCTCTTTGATTGTAAAGCGATATTTTATAATACAAATAGTTTTCTAAATTAATATGCAAAATAAGATGTTTTAAAAAAAGTGATAAGTTTCACATGAAATTATGAAACCCATATGGTCTATAGCTTGGAAATACAAATGCTAGAATTTATGTTATCACTGGAGAAAACTCAGTTAGAATATATATCATCAAGAGTAAGCAACCTCTAATGGTAATAAACATTTTCTTATGCCAATATATGTCATTTAATATGTTTTTGTTAAATATTTTTATTTTACAGAGGAGGTATTGTGCCACAGTCAGAGGTAGCACGACCATATGGTTTGGAAAAAAACATCATCTAACTTCAGTTCAAGTCTCCCTAAATTGTTTCACAGCTATGGAAAAGAAGATATTTCGATTTTGGCATCTCAATGGCCATTTGAACAGTAAGACAATTAGAAAATCCCTCTATATTTTTTTGTTCCTATTTAAGTTCAGCTTAGGTCAATAAGTTTGTGACCTTTGCAATTGAATGTAGAGGAAATAAAAAAATTGAAATTCAGTAAAGGGCAGATATCTTGACAAAAAATATGGCAAAAAATTAGCATAAATTGATAGCAGGTTTGATGCTCTTAACATTGATATATGGGGTTATAAGTCCTGTAATGATTTTTTCGAGGAGGTGTACATGGAGATTGAGGTTGGTAATGTCGAGTAAGCAGGGAAATAAAAGAGGAGGTCAAAGTGGAGGATGTTGTCCATAACAAGCACTACGAAAGCATAAATTCCACCTTTAAGGATGAAGATACCCCTCTAGTCTCTGTTTTGTTGAGGTTTTATGTTAGTTTTGTCTATTTAATTTTATTTCCTTCAAGTATAGACCCTGTGAGGTCTCGGTCATCTATTTCAAAGCTAGTAAGTGGCTATCCTTGACAACTAGTAAGTGACATTATCTTTTCTTTTTACAGTTACAGGCATTCTCCTTCATGGATAGCCTGCAACTAACGTTGGTTGTATTTTCCTCTATATATTAATATAGAAGTAACTAAATTATAGAGAAAAAATTTCCATTATCAATATTCCTTGATGGAACATTTATCAAATGCATGGTCATTTCTAAAATCATAGTTTTACCATGGGAAAAGCTAAAGGAAAGGGAAAATATTGACAGGTCATTAATAGCCTCGAATATATGGGATTTCATCACTAGTGGATTCGTGCTCCATATTTTTTTATTATCTAGAATGGAAATGGGCATATGCATTATCGACCATCTAGAATGTTTACTTTGTAAATTGTTCATAAACTTATAACATGTGGTGGCTTAGGCTCATTCTAGCTTTGAAAAAAAGAAGAAGCTTATAACATGTAGTCCAATCACCTTTGATGTCTACCTAAAATAAGGAATGGTTTAAATAAGCAATTTTTATGGTTACATGGATACTTCTATTAAGCTAGGTTGTACCTAATGATCTTCTCATGAAAATTTATGTCATGTCACCCCATATCTGTACCTAATGGTATTCTCACGAAAATTTATGTCATGTCACCACATTCAAAATTTCTTTTTCCTTATTGTGCATGTATCCATACCCATACCAGCATCCTAGTGGCCAACATTATCCACTCGGAAAAACCATTGTCCGTGTGAACAGAATATCCATAATTATGATGAACATGGGTGGAACCATGAAAACGAATGCTTACCCATCATGGGTCCAGGCAGTCCACACAAACCACTTCACAGTTCCACTAATTTTGGGGACCTTGTTTAAAAATTGGTTGTACTCATAATGGAAGAGTCCAAATATCTCAACATTTATAATTCTTCTTTCACCTCCTCAAATGATAGTTTGTGTATCAATGGAAAATTAATTACCCTC
This sequence comes from Pinus albicaulis, assembly GCA_034641835.2. Lineage (NCBI taxonomy): Eukaryota > Viridiplantae > Streptophyta > Pinopsida > Pinales > Pinaceae > Pinus > Pinus albicaulis. Next base: position 207,708 of record JAXQQM020088107.1, read on the forward strand.
AACTCAATCAACTGGGCCAAAAATCCAAGAAAAGGAAACACACACTTCAGTTCCTTACATTTTATGAATATGAAATTCCTTCAAGTTATTTAAGTCACCCAATGAAGCTAATAAGTATTTCAATTCCCTACATACATAAGCTGCAATTTCTTCAATTTATTTAACTTATGTATGGAAACATGTCTAGAAAAGGGCCTACATCCAGAGCTTCCAAATTGTTTAACTCTCCAATTTCAATTGATAGTTATTTTAAATTTTACCTCTCATATTTAACATTTTAAGCGACCTATAATATGCCACCGATGGAGGGAACACTTCATTTTCCTACAGTCAGAGATATTTACATAGTCAAGTATTCTTGTGTGCATTGCGTATACTCTATGTACACATGATATCAAATATATTTTAGGTTTAACATGAGTTCTTTATTTGAACTTGCCATCAAAATTACAATTATTTACTATTTTTGTGGAAGCTCGGATGGAGTCTAGTTTCCCGAGTTGAAAGAAATTTCAAAATATGAGCCTTACGTTTGTCATCAAGAGAATAATTTCAAGTTTTATTCTAGCACTAATGAAATTTAATTTTGTAATATTTCTCCACCAAGCTATATATATTCTAATCAATGATATAATATTTCATAAGAGGAAAGTGATATGTTCTCGAAAATGTTGGTTTAAATGTTTTGTTGCTTATCAATATCCTTGGTTGTTGATAATTTTCTTTAAATTTAATTTTAACTTTTATCTAACCCTTATCATTAGGAATATAGAAATGACGAATCAAACACTAGTAGAAAACAAGGTTCTCCAAAGATCATGTCCATACCTTTATATTCAAATTAAGCAGGGGTGAAGGGCCATACACATATGTGCAAAATATGTGGCAATAATTTTAATTGTTATTGCAATTATGTAGGGCATGTTGTTGCACATTCTCTGACACCACATAGAAAGAGAGGAATATTGAGAGTTAGAGGTAAACTAAATAATCCACCACTGCTCAAAAACAAAGAAGATAAGGATGATAAAATTATTTCCAATGGAAATTTTCATACCACAAATGTCAACAAATTAGACAATCCAAATAATATTAAGAGAAAAGTTTGAAATACCAATGTTAAGTGTTAATTTTTGGTTAACATGTTCTTTCTTATGTCAATTAATTCAATTATCCACATCAGCCCAAGTTCAATTTCATTTCTTTCATTAAAAATCACATAATCCATACACATTCAATAACAAATTTTCCTTACTACAAGGATATGGAAAATGAAAGTAGGAGAAATCCATCATGAGAAGAGACAATAATGAAGAGATTAGTCACATCAAATCTAAACTAATCTAAACTAATGAAGAGATGAAAATATGATAGCATTTGATATCAAAACTAAACTAACAATACAATAATATATATGTAATTAAATATTCATTCATCACCATCATATCCATGCAAAAAAAGGGGCGAGTTAAGATCATCTAGGGGTAAACAACATGGAAACAAATCACCATATCATGGACACCTTAAATCACCATAAATTAATTATCTAGCAAAGCACCCTTTCCAGTAGATCATAATATATTGTTCGTACCAACACACATCTAACCATCCACATGTCCATTTATTTGAAATCAATCCACAATATTGTCTTAAAATATATAAAGTCCAATACATTGTAGCAATTATATGCTCTAACCCTAGAATCAAAGTTCAGTGTTCATCTTGAACAATGTGTTCCACTCATATGGGATGTGCTAGTGGAAAATTTTCCATAATGGCATCATGATCATCTATCGATAACATCCATTGTCGCTATTTTTTTCTACTCTTCTCTTGCTTCAACTGCAACTGAGTTGCTATGACCAAGTGACTATATTGGGCATAAATAACCTCTGGCTGGTAATCTTGAAAACTAATATGATATTTACATTTCTTTACTTCTTCAAAGAAATGTCCCATTAAAACCATTGAACCAATTGGGTATGTGTAATTTGATGGATCATTATACTCTTGCATCAACGTGGATTTATACATAGCGCATCGTAATAAATAATAATAATGCACTTTTTCTTCATTATTTTTTGGTGTAATGACAGCGAAGACATCACCTTCTCTAACCATATCATAAACACGATCATAATCATTGTCAAACACAACCACTTCATTGTCCATTTCCTTGTTATTCATGTTTCCAAATGGGGGCAATGGTGTCAATTATTTGTGTTTCCATGGTTTAAAAAATTTCTTAATTTGGTTTTCACAGTCATCGATTGACTTTTTCTAATTAATACATGCAGAAGAAAAGAAAGAGCACTTTCATTTCTCAATGTAATGTATATTTGTCATGTTCTTACTCCTAATTGAGTGTAAACTTCTTGTTTGAGGGATTGCAAGGAAATTAAATGGCAACGCTCTATCAACATCACCCATTGCAATATTCCAAAAGTACCTGCTTGAGAAAAACACACACATGTATGAGTCAAATTTTGAACAATATTTAACATTTTTTTGATAAAAAAATACACACACATGTATACACATATATCTCTAGACATGTATAATATATTTTTAGTTAAATGTGTACGCTTACCTATGCACATCAACCATCCTTGGGTTTGATACATGACTTAAATTGTATTTGCACCAATTAACAACATCTAAAGGATTTACAAGTCAGGAAACTGAGTGATTCAATTGATGCCTCCTAAGTGCACATTTTATGCATGCCCCATCACCATCGTGCTCTCCATTTCCATGCCATGTATCAAAGAAATTCCATGTATGTCGAATGTTGGTTCTCTTATGAATATGAGACAACCAAAATAACAATCTTGCTGATTTAAATTGACCTGCACAACCATCTGACCATACCCAATGTTATTTAAAAGTGGCCCTTTGTTTCAAAAATTCATTATAAATAACATTAAAACAATGCTGAAAAAAAATGTATCATGTGTTCGATCATCACTGATGTAGAAATGGTACTCCTTAATCACCTCACGATTATTTTCATCGCTATTGATGTCATCGATATAAAGCTCTGCATGTCTATAAAACATATGCACAAATATAGATACTTGGTCTGAATGATAATACTCACTTTGTATCTCCTTTTTTGGACTAAACATGTAATTCTCGACAAAATCAACCACTGATAATATTGTTCCTTTTGGGAACACATCAAGTGATTGCTTGAACTGTAAATCCTGCCATCGAGCTATATGACAGTGCTTAATATATTTGTATATTTGCACCCTAAACTTCTCCATAAAAGATGTCACTGAAATTTCGTCGTCAAGTAAAGTGATCTTTTTGATATTGTGCTTGAATCTAAAATAGGAGTGTAAGTAAAATTTTCATATCACTTCCAATTCAGATTGAGATTTGACAGTTTTGGATCATTATGATCAATGCGATACTTTTCATCATAGAGTTCCAAATGAGAACATTCCAGGCATTTTCTTCCACCAACAAATTCTTTTTTATAAAATAATTTATTATTCTCTTGTGTTCATAATATCTTCGATAAAAATTCACGAACACTTGAAGGAGGTGGGTCATTTGACCAAATATTTTATGCCAAAATTTACAAATGTCTCATAAAATAATTGGAATTCTACATAGTATCGACAACAACATGTGTCTCAAAAAGTGATAGGCCTGACATACCATGGTTTAATCTTCACAAATGTGCTAAGGGAAACCTCCACATTAATATTACTCTCCATAAAGTTCTAGAATAATTCTACTTGCCTGACATGTGTTATATGTTTGGCATGAGCTTCAAAAACTCCCTTAGATATATGGCGTCACACAGTGTCCTTTTCATTTAGCGCCACATGAGAATTCAAATTTCAAAACTATTTTACCCTATCCCTCACACCATCAAGAAGTATATCATGATATGGACGCCTGTAGATATTAGCCCAACATGCAAGTTCATCATTCTCATCTAATTGAATTCTAAATTTTGTATGCCTCCATAAACGTTTTCTTGATGTTTTAAACAATTTTGAAGTTGCTAACATCAACCAACTTGATACATTTTGTTTCGAAAATACACCTGTTAAAATTTCTCTATGATCATTCTTTTCAACTTGAGATCACTTTTTGGCTAGTGTGGCAAGCGTCGACGTCACATTTTTTGATACCATTTGATTTACCAAAACCTCTTTCTCACTTTTAATGCCCAATAATTCCACACCATTTCTAAGATATTTGTGCTTTAAAAATCTACGTAACATCTGAGCTTGTGCTATGATAGATTTACCTTCAAAAAGATGTTTCAACCCCCAATTTATTTTATCTCAAACTATCCTTTCAGGCATTGGTGGTCCCAATTCTTCAATTTTAGTTGGATCCATATTATCTAGAAATTTGTAGTCATATAAAATGTTCTTGAAACTTCCAATTAATTGCAGTGAAATTCGAGGTGTGGTAGTATCTTCTTGTGGTTCTGATGTTGTCCCTCCATAAAAAACAATATTAAATTCTAATTTGAAATTGACATATACATATTTTTAATTTTAAAACTATCTTGAACTACAATGTTTAAAAAAAAAAAAATACAAAATTCAAATTGAAGAAACTATTGACTAACCAGTGAGATCGATATCAATATTCTCTTGGACATTTGTGTTTTCAATATTCTCGTTGACACGTTCCTAAACATTCTCTTCGACATTTGTGTTTTCAATATTCTTTTTTACAAGTTCCTCAAAATTTCTCATTTCCTCGTCATTTTCATGCACATCTACATCTCTTTCACGATGCTCTACCTCCACATTTATTTCATGGATTATAATCTTTCCCTTTCCTCTCGCCATTTTTTTGTAATCTCTTATTATTTTCTGTTGAATCAGTTCTTTTTTGATCATGCCTTGATTGGAAATTCCTTTTGTTTCCCATGTTCAAAAAATTGGAAACCTAAAATCCAATTCTATTTGGACCAAATACCCAAAAAAAACATAAATACTTCAAAATAAGTACTTCATGCTTTCAATAAGAGAGAAAATTAAATAATTAATTAAATTCATAAAGACATTTTGCAAAAATACTGCATGCCTTCATAGAGGCATTTTGTAAAAATACTTCATTCCTTCATGCACCCCAAAAAACTTCAAAAAAAATTCGCCAAAAAAAAAATTTGCACCAGGAAAACTTCAAAAAAAAATTTCGCCAAAAAAATTTCGCACCCAGAAAAACTTAAAAAAATATTCGCCAAAAAGAATTTTGCACCCAGAAAAAAATTTCACCTTCGTAGGAAAAAAATTCGCACCCTCGCACCGTTGCACCTTCGCTGGTTCAGAATGGTGTGTGAAATATTGTGGAATTAATCTTTCGAACGAGAGTATTTATATAGAACTCTTGCGTGAAACATTGCGATGATACAATGAATCTTCGCAAGTTTTCGTCGGCCGAAGATAAAATTTTTCTATTAAAGTTTAAATAAAATCTCGTATGAGAGTTTATCAAACTCTCGCCCGAGATTTTAGTAACCTCTTGGAAGAGAGTTATATAACTCTCATCTGAGAGTCTGCCTTGGGTAAACTCTCGGGCGAAAACTCTCGGCTGAGAGTTTGTACAACTTTCGGAAGAAAGTTTAGCCGCATGGTTAAATTTAACCTATGGTGGTTTAAACTCTCGATTGAGAGTTTAAAATTTCTCGCTCGAGAAATTATCTTGGCTGAGAGTTTATGGTCAACGAAAAATCCATAAAATTCTGCATTTTTCAGGAACCTGCAGCTTTGGAGGGGCAGAAAACCTACAAAAACAAAATGTTATATTCTGAACCTGGTATCATTAGATTCATGTCTGAATCTAGTTTCTAATGATGTAATATTTTTGGAGTTTCATTAAAATTTTCAATTTGTTATTAATTTTATACTAAACTGTGTCACTGTGAAATTTCATTGTTCTGAAAATTGCAGTGAATGAAAATTCAATAACTTTAAAATGGCAACAACAAAAAAATCATAAAAATCATATTGCAATTCCTCTCCCTATCTTCTTGAAAAGGGTATTCTCATTTTTCTTATTGACGATCACATTGAAAATAAAATCTAGGGCTCACAAAATGTATTGAAACATCACCATTTGTTTGTCTTCGTCCATTTCAAAAAATAATAAAAAATAATGATTTAATCTTAAAATTACCAAAAAATAGCCATTTCATTAATGCAATCTATGTAGGTTATGATGATATGGTTTATTTCCAAAAAATGAATAACCATCCCTAAAAAAATTTAGGGTTCAAAAATTGACTATTTATGTTTGCCTGAAAATTTCAATTATATGCAGTTAGTAAACAACAAATTTATCCCTCTATATGTCAATATATATATATTTTTAAATATGAGTATGGAGGTAAGAAAATTCTCTACAAATCTTGTTTTTATGTCAAAGCGTAATTTGCATTTAAAATATGAGTTTAGTGGAGTTGAAGTTGAAAAAACAAAAAAATTACAATTTTCAACGTCAAAAAAGAGAAAAATGTGTTTCCCAACTTCATGTTTTCACCATCATGTATGAGGTTATTGTGCTCGCTTTGCTCTGTTATCACTAAAAACTTACGTCCGTGCTCTGTCAGTGATCGTTCACCTTCTTTCTATAAAATGAGGCTGATGAAAGAAAAAGAAAATCAAATGTGAGGTGGTCAGGAGAGGTTTTTTCTAGCAATTAGAGTGAGCATATTGATACAAAAAATTTCCAATTAAAGATCTACAAATGAAGAAAGATTGTTTGTTCTTGAATTCCTCAATGCTTTCTCTCCATGATGTGACCATTAGAGGAAATTTCAGCCTAAAAGTGGCCTCCTAAGGAAAAATAATAAAATAATAGTTAAAATAATAAAATAAGAGCTATGAATTTTGAAGGGAAAAGAAGAAAACAATTTTATTTTATTTTTTAATTATATTGTTGGCTTATCTCCTTGTAGGTTTACTCAAATTTCAAGTGTAGACACTCATTGGATGCATAATTAAATTTCACATCCAACGAGTACCCATAATGGATACTTTTGAGAAGACATGCATTGGTAAGAAATGAATATATATTAAAAAAATGTGATCAACACGTTTTTTTGATGTATCTTCAAATTTTATCAATGTGGGTCTTCTCAAAATTATGCATGATGGACACTCGTTGGATGTGGAATTTAATTTCTCATCCAACAAGTTTCTACACTTTTTGAGTAAACCTATAAGGAGATAAGCCAAAAATACAATTAAAAAAATAGTTTTTCTTATTTTCCCTCCAAAATATTGACATGTAACTCTTTTTAAATTTAAATAATTTTGATTAGTTTACACATTATGACATGGAAATTATTTAAAATTTCATGGGCACTTTTAGGCTAAAATTTCCTCTAATGCATTTCACCATTTCTGTGTTACCAAACTTTCTCATCTGACCCTATATATGTGTGTTAGGCGCTAGAAACCCTAGCTCTTTACAGCTTGAAATATTTTCTCAATTTTCTATTGCTAGAGTACTCTCTCTGAGCCCCAAATACGATCCTCTCTCCCGTAGTCCCATGAAATCCAACTAAGGACTCGTTTTGTCAGACTTGGCGCTCGGTTAAAACTAAGACGTAGTCGACTCGGTTCTCCTCCTTTACCCATCATCCACACCAAATAGATTCCCAGGTCAATTGTTAGAAGAGTCATTTCCCATGGTGGAGGTGATTTTGTTCTACAAATTTTCTTTTTGAAAAAAAATAAAAGACCTGGTTGAATCCCTATTACTTATATAGACCAAGTGCTTGTTTCATCTTGGAGAAATAGGAAGCAAAGTTTTCCCTTGTATCTGAGCCTTCTCAATAAGAATCAACACAGGGATAGGGAGATAGACCTATTGCACACAAGTGATGACTAGATAGAGTTTATTTTGAACCTGTTACAAGCTTATGTTGGTTACATACTTGCAAAGTTAACTCAGAATGTGTATAGCCTACAATGTGGCAAAGTCCAAATCCTCATTCCTTCCCAGCTGGACTAAGTTGGATTGTTGCGTCGGAAATAATTTGGATGAAATATTTCTCTCACACTACAATTCCTCCATGAGGTGTATGATGGTTACTTATTATATTGAAGAAAACCATTAATTTTACTACAATGGATCCAAAGAACGTGAACCTCTAGTGGCATTATTTTTAGCAACAACTATTTATCAAGAAGGATATATACAACACGTTGGTTTATGTTTGTACATGTTGTTGGACTAGTTATTTGGAATATACATTGAATTCATATCATTATTTAAGTCTCTTCATATTCTGATGGTTGTGTGATAAGTTAAGAGATATTAATGACAAATTTTTAAAATCACAAGACAAAGTTGTGTAGGTAACAGAGAGTTTGTTGCATTGGTATCATCATTTATACATGCTTTTGTGTTGAGCCTATGTTGTATCAAAGTTTTAACTGAATTGAAGGTCAATCCATTTGTATTTTAATGCATGCATGAGTCATACTAGGGTTCAGTATGTTGGTTAATGGAATATAAAAGTTTGGAATAGTGAAATAAATTGAGCGCTTGTATATAATGTAAGTGAAATACAGGTTGTTGGTGCTCTCCTTATGCATTGGAATTGGTTCATATATGATGATTTGATGGTTCATGTGCATTGAAAAATTTAAGCCATATTGGTTGCCAAAGCTCCAATGTTGATTATTTTATGTGTTAAATTATATGTGCATTTTTTAAGAGGGTCTTCCATTATTAACAAACAATTAATGTTGCAACTAGCATTGCTTATATAGCAAGTCATTGGTTCATATTATATGTTGGCTTGTGCTTTTCATATGAATTGGTTGAAACTATATTGTGACATTGTCAATGCACATGACTAATATATAGACAACTCAAACTGAGAGCGGTGCTTGGTGTATTTTCTATAAAAGCCATATTTTCATTTGTTGAACCTTTTCTTTTTCCAAAAAAAATGGTTGGAGTATTGGAGTTACTGAATACTCTAATACATTCTATTGTCAACAATACAATTATGATTGACAAATCAATTCTCAGACACATTCAAACCTGTTTGGAGAACGAACGCACAAGAGAAGATATATTTTTTGCAGCTTGAATCTTAGCTACAACAAGAGGAGCTAAAACAATGTAATCATAATTCTGAACTTGTTTTTGTTCAGAACAATCCCCTTTTTGAGTCAGAAGTTGACTCCCGTAAACATGCAAAAATTAATTAAGATAGTAAAATTGAGGTTTATTTAAGAGCATATTTGCATGCAAAAGCAAAAAGTCAACCTCCACTTCCCAAGTCCATCATCATACATTGGGAAGAGCTTGTCAACAACAAGCATAGAACCGGTCTTAGATATGATAAGTATGTGTCCTTTTGTATTCTAGACTATTCCAAGCCAATCCAATTTCAGAGTGTTGGATTTCTTAAGGACAACTCATACTCACTTACTCCTCCACACCAATAAATTGACAAATGCCAACAAGGTGAAAAATTTGGCCATGTGAAAAATCACTATTTTGAACTTCATTCATGTGATCATTGTGGCCAACACAATCATCATTCAAACATATGCTTCAAAAATAAGGCTCTTGCAAGAACAAATATTCACCTTTGATGGATCACTTGTTGGAAATGGGCTTCAACAACCAAGAAGCACTACAAGGAAAAGACCCTCTAGCGGATGTTTTTGAGGAAGTTCCACAAAGAAAAATACCCCATACATCCGTTTCTAGCGGAGGTTACTAGAGGAGGTTGGTAGGTGGAGGGTTTTGCGGATGTTTTACTATCGGTTCTCTTATCGTTAAAACTCGCCCTGGTTCTCTCAAAAAAAGAACGCACCGGTGCGAACAAAATCATTGGCACATCGGACACCGTGCACTCTGTACACACCTGCCTGATGCGTCATAATATAATAGAGCACCGATGCCTCACAACTCGTCCGCGCCGGTGCATTTTAAAACACAACGCCAACACCGAAACCACCCGGTGTGGTAGACAGAAACCACACCGATGCATCATAAAAAACACTCCAAAACACAAACCAACCGGTGCGTTTGTAGAAAATAGTACTGGTGCACCTCTAAAAAATGCACACTGGTAAAAGGTTAAATTAAAAAAATATTTACGACAAAAAACTCAGATTTTTCATTTTTCCAGTGTTCCTAAGCTATCAATTATTGGTGCACACGATACCATAGAATGTACCGATGCACATCGAACATTGGCACACCGGACAGCGTGCGTGAAGTACACACACTGCCGGGGCGTCCAATTACTGTAACGCACTGGGGCATCAATACTCTTCTGCGCCGGTGCATCATAAAACACTGCTCCAAAACAGAATCGAGTTAGTGCGTTCTTCTCTAATAGCACCGGTGCGCTACAAACCGCACGCACTGGAATAACATTATATATAAAAAAAAATTAAGGCCAAAAAATCGGTGCTTTGCCACTATTACGCACCGGTGCATTACCATTATGCCGCCCAGGTGCATCATTAAATTTTCGTGCCAAAACTAAAACATCCTGGTGCAGTTTTATTTAACAGAACCGGTGTGCTTATAAAACCCCATGCACCAAAACAGGGTTAATTAAAAAAAAATTTATGGCCAAAAAACTTCATTATTCACTTTCTTCAGTGCTCCAGAGCTCTCAAGCCCCAGTACTATTTCCTTATTTCTGAGCCGCCCTGACATCGATGCTCTCATTGCACCCATTGCACGCACTGCTGCTCTGTATTGGCCACCAATCTCCAACTTGCATTTTGAAAAACAGTGGGAAAATTTTATTTTCCAAATTTTACAGCCAATATGACTTCTCGACGATGAAATGTATAGGTATTTTTCTATTTTTTCTATAATTAAGCCTTTTAGCGGATTAGAAATTGAAATAAACTTTAAAATAACAATTAAAAAAGAAAAAAGAAAATTTGTCGCGTGGTGCGCTCGAGCTATTTGGATCGCACCAGATAGGGGTGATACCTGTAAAATTTACAGGTAGCACCGCTACCGGTGCTAACAGTAACCGCACCGTTCCTAGGGCGGTGCCGGAAGGTGCCTCGAATAATTTTAAACTAAAAATAAAAAAGGAAAAAGGTGGTGCGCTCATTTATCTAGGCTCACCGTTGACCCTGGAAATCACAATGTGGTGCGTTGACTGCATTTTCCACCCCGGTTTATGTCAGCGCACCGCATTTTGCATTCCGAGAGGGTCAACGATGCAACTGGGTAAAATACCGCATCGTCAACTATGTCATTGTCATGAAGTCAGTGCGCAAACACGACTATACGCACTGGGACGTATATTTCAGTCAACGCACCACTATTCTGAATTATATACAGTCCACGGTGCTTGAAAAATAGACATTAGCACCGAAGCTGGTGCGGTCTATTTCATTAGGGGCCCCAGGGACGGTGCGCTAAAATATTAGGCCGCACCGGCACCGGTGCATGATTGTTTTTATGGAGCACCGACTTGTATGTTTGTTTTTTTTTTTTTAATTATATATGTATATTTATAAATACATTTATGTTTTAATTAAAAAAAATTATTTAATATGGCAATGATTCAGAGAGAACAGAAGCAACAGTAGCAACAACAAGAAGAACAGTATGACATGATTTGCCAATGGGAGGTGAGAGAGAGGGAGAGAGATGGATGCCCTCGACCTATTACTACAGATACCCAGGAGATCCTTAAGCAGGTAGGCCTCTTCAAGTTCTATGAGGAGGCTATTTCCGGCCTAAAGGCCCATAGTGTGCTTTTGAGACATCTTATCGGAAGGTGGAATGCCCACCGACAGGATTTTCAGGTTGGTCCTGACTAGTGGTATACACCCACTGAGGAGGACATTTATTTTATTACAGGACTATCGAGGAGAGGGGTGGATTTTCTCTCATTCCCAGACGTGCCACCTGGTTGTGTAGTATGGAGTCAGTTAGTTTACTCCCAGAGATACATTGGAGCACATGTACTGTCTCCTTCAGAGTTTCAGGTACCTGGAGGTTAGTAGGTGCTTTTGGTAGACAGTACGTGCAGTGCCTCTCTATTATCGCTTCGATCATTTTGCACAACACCAGTGACGGGCAACGCATTAGTTGCTCGCTTTTATATTACGTTGATTATTTAGTACAACAACCACAACTTGTCAGGTGGTCTGCCATTTTTTTGCGACAATTTTATATGACCTTAGATAGATGTTGTGCTCATGCACAAGGGAGGGTCAATTTCTCTTTTGCTTTAGAGCTGTTTTGTTTATTTTTTGAGAGGTTTCCAGAGATGATACCTAGTTTTGTTCGACAGCCTCATAGGCTGATGTTGGAGGCCCGGATGTGAATGTGGGGGCGGATGATGCCCAAGAGGGGAGACACTACGCTTCCAGCGAGGATATCACATGATTCGCTGGACTTACTAGCCAGCGTTGGCGGGCTGCATCCCTTCATTATGGTCCCATGTCCTTATGCTGGACTAGATTGGTGAGGGTGTCCCAACATCCTCGTCACTCCTGATGAGCCGCCAGATGATAGATTTAATATTATTGTTTTATTTATATTTATTCTAACATGTTCTTTAACTTGTTTTTATTAAATTGTGTAATGAAATTGTCTAATTATTGTTGTGTACTTGTATATATTTTGCAGGCATTGGCTCTTTTGATGGCGATGAGATGCCAGATCCACCACATGATCCAGGTGTCGATCCTGATGATTACGATCAGGAGATGGCTTATGCGCTGCCAAAGGATGAGGCCGGTGGCATAGCAGAGAGAAGTGCTGATCCTCATGTGCTTCATGGTGCACCGGTACCGCCTTTTGCTAGGTGTGGTCGACCCTAGACCAGATACCGGATGGAGTTGGGTAGCCAACTCTATGGATTAATTTCAGATGTGGGCATCATGCCCGCTCATTACAAAGAGATACATGGTGATGATAGATTGTTACGGATGTGGAGAGGCATGCCGTGTGACATGTACGACCTGATGTGGCATGTCTTAGGAGCTACAACAACTGTTACGCAATTGAGGAGGATTGTCCGTAGCTATAGGTGTATTTGAGCTGCGGCACGTGATGGACAGTCCACCAACAGCGACTCAGATGCATCTCGTGATCGTTCACCTCGCGGCCCACCTAAGGATCAGCATGAGGCTCCACTGCCAGCATCTGACACTAGTCATCATGGAGATGAGGCTGGACCATCGACCACGTCCAGTCAGCAGCCAACATCCATCATGAGTACTAGTCATGATCATCATGAGCAGGCTAGACCATCGACCTCTGAGGCTGCAGTACTATTGACTGAGCAGGTCGCCTCCACTACTACTACGCCTCATATTGATCATGTTGTACTACCACCAACAGATGCATCCATCAGTACTAGTGATCATCATGATCATGAGTAGGCTAGTCGACCAGTGATTGTCGAGGCTGCACCCAACTTTACTGAGCAGGCCACATCCACTTGTACTAGTGTTATTGATGTTGTTATACTACCACCAGTGCCTGATCCATGACATGATTTATATTACAGTTGTATATTTTTAACATTATTCAGTTATATATATATATATATATATATGGTCCATGAATTTATGTTCATGTTGTAGTTGTACTTAATTTTCATGTTGATGATCATCATGATGTGGCGCATATTGTTAGTCATGTTAGATATGTTCATTTAATGTTTAGCTTGCAGATAGATGCGTATATGTGATAGGCGCATGAGTTATTTGAAATTATATTGAGATGTATATTTGATGTTTGTGTTGTGATGATGTTAATATATAAAGTTAATTTGATGTTAATTGAATGTGTTTATTAGTCGAATATGATTTTTGTACGATGGTTATCATGATCGTGATGATGTTTATTAATTAATTTAATATTATTAAATGACCATGATATTTATTAAATATTATGTCATGAATGTAATTGTAATTTAAATTTTAATTCTATGTAAAATTGTAAAATTGTATTTGTATATTTGTACTAATTGTAATTTTAAGTGTAGATGTATGTAAAATATTTATTAATGTAAAATTTTAATTGTAATTGTAATATTTAATTTATTCTGAAATGATTGTAATTGTATATATGAAAAATTGTAAAATTGTAATTCTAATTCTAATTGTATGTAAATTTCACATATTGTAATTGTAATTTTAATTGAATTGTATGTAAAATATTTGTAAAATTGTAATTGTAATTCTATGTAAAATTGTAAATGTAATTGTATTTTTAACTGTAATTTTAATTGAATTGTCTGTAAAATATTTGTAAAATTGTAATTGTAATTGTAAATGTAATTATATGTAAAATTGTAAACGTAATTGTATGTAAAATTAAAATTGTAATTGTAATTCTAATCATAATTCATGTATGTGAAATTAATGTAAAATTGTAGTTGTAATTTTAATTCTAATTGTAATTGTAATTTTAATTAATGTAATTGTATATATGTAAAATATTAATTCTATGAATGTGAAAATTTTAATTGTATTAATGTGAAATGATTTTATCAAAATATTTAAATTTATAAATTTGCAAATAATTGTAAAATAACAAACCTAGAATAATACGAATTTTTGTAACATAAAGTTTAGAAAATAATGAATATAAATTCATGTACTTTATGATTATCATTATTTTATTATGATCTTACATATATAAAGTTTCGAAAATAATGAAAATAAATTCATGTACTTTATAATTATCATTATTTTACTATGATCTTACATACAAAAAAAAAAAACTTTAAAAAGTCCGGTGCGCTTATCATCCTAACAGGCACCAGTGCGTCGTATTAATACAACGCGTCGGTGCATCACATTTCCAGACACTGGAAATGAATAAATGAAAATAAAAAAACACAACTCTATTTTGTTTAAGTTAAAAAAAAAAAAAAAAATTGAAAAATGGGCGGCAAAATATTTTTGAAAATCTAATTTGATAAAATAATTCTTTAAATACTAAACACTTTTCATTATTTCACTATTTTTGCTATCAATTTTTAGTCAGATTTTTGCACGAGAGTATGAGGACACTGTGGAAGGCGAAATACGTTCGAACAAAAGTATTCAGGCAATCAGAAACCAAAACTTTGGTGATTCAAGCCCTTTATCATAGAATTTCAAACCATTTCGTGATTAAATTTAATTCTTTTTTTTTACTTTTTTCTGCAGTTTTATTTTTTATTTTTTATTTTTTCCTGCAGTTTTATCCATTTTTACCCTGAACCCTACATTTTTTTGTTTTTTCCCTTTCTTCTCCCTATTTTTGTGATTTCAGAATTAGGGTTTTTCATTTTAGATTGACGTCCAACCCATGGGACGACTTGCATAGTCGGATCCCAATCCATTCGGCCATTGCGTGAATTTTTGAAAAAATGGATTTTTCTTTATCGGTGCGCCCTGCGTATGCCACCGCACTGGTGCTCTGTATTATTACAGCGCACCACCCAAGTTCTGTGTCGTAAAAAATTGAAAGCATTTTTTAAAATCCATGCGCCAAATTTGAAATAGGGCACCAGTGCTCTCTTTAATTAGGAAAGCACCGTATGGTGTATTACAGCATTTGTGCGGTGCGTTTATAATACCGAATGCACCATAAAGTGTGTTATATTGTCTTGCAGTGCGTTGTTAATATACACATGCATCGGAGGCGGTGTATATTTAATGAAATGCACACCGGTGTCTCGAGATTTATTTTCTACCTGAAAATTTGAGAATTTATTTATAAATATATTAATGAATGATATGCTACAGGTTTTAGATTGATAAAGAAATGACTGACTAGATATCAAGTAACAAAAATACTGTTAACACATCAAGAAAAGCAAAAAAGACAAGTTCTTTGTAAATTTTTTATAAAAAATATTATTTTTGAACTATATGTAACTTTAACAAATATGTATTGTTTACTGTGTATCATGTAGAGCCACAAAATGACAAAGCTCAATATGATTATTTCTGATCTACGACCAGAAGAGCGTAAAATTTTAGTGGAAAAATTGCAAAAATATGAATCAGGTGAATGAAACAATACTATCGATCCAATATGAGTTTCTTTTTTTAATTATCATTAATAATATACTTAAAATTATTAGATAACATGTGTCAAATAGTCTACTAATTCACATGTATTTAATGTTCTACAGGGACCAAAAAATCAGAAAAGGAATGCTGTTCTAAGAAAAGAAAAAAAATAGAACATGCAAATGAAAATGAATTGCTCCTTGGCTCATCTGGAGTGGTGTTGGAAGTTAACGAAAGGGGGAAAAACTTTTATAAAAGTTTGATGGATCTAGTGGAACGAATACAACAACGTGCTTCAAATGTAATATGTAATCATTGAATTTTTCGATCATTAGGTACAATAAATAAACAATTTAGCATTAAATATTAATTTTCAAGAATTTTCTTATAGAAAAGAAAAGAAAATGGAACCCATTCAACACATAAAACAGGACGACAAGGAAGAAAATGGTTGATCTCTAAGTTTGTGAGTAATTGTTACTTCCTTATAACAACTTAACTAGATTTCATTTTTGTATTTTTTAAGTTGTTTTAAAAAAATCATCATTGAATGTCTTCAAACAGGTGCTAACATACAAAGAAGAACCATCAAACGAATTGATTGAAATTGGGTTAAATATGGGTTGTGAGTATATGTTGGCATATTAGAAATTAATTGTGGAATTTGTAAGCATCTATCGATCTTGTTTTACTTAGCTCCGTCTATAATTAATAGAACAAAAATATCTTTTATATTAAATATATGATTTGTTATGGGGTATAAAACTTGTAGGAAACAAAGTATGGAACTGCGCCAACAGATGAAATTTTGAAAGATAGCATGGTACATGGTTTTGAAAGAATGTGTATAGTTTATGAGTCAATTGTTGCTATGGTACGTCATTTTTTCTTTTCGATTTACATTGATGTATATTATTTAATATTGGAATTTTCATTATTCTCACCAATGTATATACACTCATTTCAGTTTATTTTTATGTTTGTAGATGGAAAGTGAAGAAGAAGAAAACAATCAACGTCGTGAACACAACATTCCTGAAAAATAACCCAAGTCATGGAAGTAGCTCTAGCAGTGATAGCAGTTCAAGCGAAGAATGATGATCACTATGTAATTTGGATATCAAAGCAAGGCGTTTTATTTTTTGAAATATGTCTGTGAAATCAGACATTTTGTTTAATGTAATGGACATAGTGTCCCAATTGAAAGACAAAGAGATACGAATAATTGTCCCATTTTGTATGATAAATATTGTCTTATATATATATATATATATGTGTGTGTGTGTGTGTGTGTGTGTGTGTGTGTGTGTGTGTTTTAATTTATTCTATTGCGTTCTCCATTGTCGCTATTGCGTTCTCCATTGTCGTTCTCAAATGCACTAATAAAAATTTAATTCATATGAATATTGTTATAAGATTATATATATGTGTCGACTTTTGATGAATAATGAATTTAAAAAAACCACAATAATTCTAATATGATATAACAAATTAATCCAAACAACACATTCAAATGCATTAATAAAAATGTAATTAATATGAATATTGTTATAAGATGTGTCGACTTTTGATGAATAATGAATTTAAAACAATCACAATAATTGGACTGTCAGAGGTGGATGTTTCTAAAAAAAACAAAATGAAAACCGGTGCGTTTATGTGTCTATACGCATAGGTGCATTTATGATTCTATGGGAATCGCACTAATACCGATTCCAATTATAAATATCGGTGCGTTTGTGTGATACTGCGCACCAGGGCGTTTATGTATCTATAAGCACTAGTGCATTTGTAGATGCCATGTGCATGGCACGAATACTGACACCAATTATAAATCTTGATTTCTTTCTGTGATATGGAGCACCGGTGCCTCATAAAGATACACGCACCGATGCGCTTATACGACCTATGGGCACCGCTCAAATCCCAAGACCAATTAGAATGGCCCCGTGCGTTGTATCACCAACACCAGGCCCAGTGCTGTTTTTTTCCTTAACGGCCCGATGCATTCTCCTTAGACCGCCCCGGTGCGCTGTCTACCGATACACACCGGTGCGTTAAAACTTGATAAGAGCACCGATGAAAAAACATCCATAATAACCTCCGCCCGCCCATTTTTTTTTTAGTTGTGTTGAATTTCCGTTAAAATCTCAGCAAAAACCTCCGTTACCAAAAGCGAATGTGGTATCATATGTTTTTTTGACAATTTTGGCCAATTTTATAACACTAAAAACCTCCTTTATAACCTCCGCTAGAGGGTCTTTTCCTTGTAGTGAAGATATTTTGATCGTATCACAAAATGCGTTCTCAAGTTTTGAAAAGTCTTACCATTGAGTTTCCTTCATCTTATCACCTTGTATTTGATAGGGGGGAATTGAGGGTCATATACAAGTTTCAAATATAAATCAAGTGAGCTTGAGCCACAACCTAAAACCGATACCAGAGACAAATATTGTTGAGTCAAATTATACGTGTATAATTTTCCAATATAAATTGTCAATCCAGGAAGGTAAAATGATGAGATGCAGTGCACAATATATGCAGGCTGATCACTGCAAGTGTTAATTAACTATACAGAAAACAACTAATTCTTCTTTCCCGTGTCAATACTATTGCAGTAAAGGCTATGGAGTGGCATATATCATCCCTCTATAGCACTTAAGATTGCTGATATTGACTGTGAAAAGATAAATATCAAACAAAAATCAACAACTCATGCTGCTTTCCTGTATCAGTACTATTGCAGTAATGATTATGGAGGCATATATCATCCCTCTATAACACTTGTGTTTGCTGATATTGATGCAGGAAAGATAAAAAAAATCAATCCAAATCAAGAATCAAACTTAAAAGAATGAATCCAAGCATTGGCCAAATGAAAAGAGCTCTTCAACATAAAATATTAATTCATTTAACAATTCTACAGTTTGTTGTAATAAATATAGAAAGGAAACACTAGTTGTTATAGAAAATTATTAATACATAATTAAAATAGAAATAAACACACACTCTGTCGCAGGAGTTGTGAGCGAAGGGGGCCCTCCCTCACTCACAACTCCTTTAAAGATTGAAGAAGTTTCTTAGGAAAATAAACAGAACATAAATGATTTTATTAATCTAAAATAATAGTCGATTACAGTCTGATATCATGCTCTGTAACAACATCTTCCAACCCAACCCAAGAACTCTGAACTTAAAAACTGAACTTCATCTAAGGAAATTACATCTAATTTTATACATTTCTGGCAACCCATATTTGGCTTTGAACAAAACAGATTACTAAACTAAGCCTACAGCTAATAATACAGATACAGATTGACAATGGTAAGCTATTGTTGGGTCTAATCCATGACTGAAGGAATGGATTAGACCATTCTTGTTGTGCGGATGAAAATGTCTGTCAATCTTGCTGCAGGATTTTGAGGTGGTTACAGGAAATCGGCGTATCTGCAGGAAATCGACGTATCTGTAGGAAATCCAGAACTGCTGCAGGAATCTCGACTGTATGAGCTATCTACAAGATTGGTGAAACTGCTTGAATCTAACAAGTCTGCGCATGAGTCCAAGGCTAGTTAGAGTAGTAATGCAATAATGACACAACCAGTTCAAAGAATGCTCTAAATTAGATAAAATGACACTTCTAATGTTGTTTCAACATACCTTAGCCTATGATACTCTTTTTAGCCAAAATTGGATGACATAGCCGGACTAGGTATAATTAAAGGGAAAAAAGAGGTCAAAATTGGGGGCAACAAGGCTTAGTATATGTGGAAAAAATAGGTAAATTTTCGACTTAACATCTCTCCCACACCAAAACTCTTGCATGTCCCTATGCAAGAAAAACTGAAGTAGTCTTCAAAAAAAGGCTAATTTTTCACCTGGGTTGCAGCCACTGCAACCAGGTGATCTAACTGAGCCCGACTAGATTATGCTTGAATCTGTCCTCTATAATACTTAGTCTTGCTCTTTAGGTGGTCGATCTGGGCCTGTTTCTTCTTCATGATGCAGGCAGCCTTTGCATGCCACTCTTCGTGCTCCTACTACATCTTGCGGCTATTTTATTTTAGAGCCTCTTTCTCTGCTTTCAAGACCCATTCTAAAAGGGTAAGTTATCTGATAGTTTCCTCTAGGATTTGTCGAGATTTTTTCTTCAATGGGGTCACTGCTCCCTCATTATGCCCTTGTGAGGATTGGGGCACTCTCACATCCTCTTGTGACTTCATGGATTCATTCTGACTTTCCTCTAATGAGGGTTCTGGAAAGGACATAATGTCCTTCTCATTGACTATAGCAGGGCTCAACTTTTATTTTCCTTTGGGCTGGCCGCGAGACTTCTCTGTCTTTTTCTTTTTAGTTGGTGCCTCCTCTTTTGCTACGTCTTTGATGGCCAGTTGGGAAACTCGGCTTATGGTATACCATTTTGCAGGGGTCAAAGGCCCCTTCCGCCAAGAGATCTTCCCAAAAGTTTCTCCTGTCACCACAACTTCATCATCCTCATCATATTTTTCCACCTTACGTCCATGCATCTGCGGTTTCTTTTTCGACTTCTCTGCGGGTTTCTCTTCCTGGACCCCTAAAGAGTCAGGATCTCCATCCTCCACAAAATGATTTTCTTGTAGAAAATCTTCCCAGTTCCTCTCATGTTTCAGTAGGAACTCCACCAGAATAATATTTACCAGCCTGTGATGGTAGAGGTTTTCCTCTATGTGGGAAACCCTCTCTTTTGCGGCTGAGGACATCTTGTTCAGTGAAATTTTCAAATAATAGGGAAAATTTAAAGGGTTGTCCCAGAATTGTCCAAGGAGCCTGATATGAAACAGAAAAGCAAGGCCAAACCTGCCTTCACATGTAACATATTTCTGCAAGAAAAATAGTAAATGACAGTACTTATGCCTAAAAAATTCCTGCGGAATCCCCTTACTCCAATCGGGGTTCGAATGGTCCTTCTGTAGGAAATTCATGCACATGTCTTTGTTGAAGCGGCGGTTCTTAAAACACCGCTCTCCATCTTGAAGAATCCCACATGCGCTTGCCACCAATTCTTCTGTCAGCCTGAATTGGATGTTCCCCACCTGTGCTTTGTCCCCGTTAAATTTGAAGGAAAAATATTTGGTTGCTTCAGAATTATTCCTGCTGAACCTTTGAAAGAAGGGAAACCATCCAGCCTTTTATATTCTCGCCTTTTTGCGAGGATCAAATTCTAGTAGCGCAATACTCCGAGGCTCGAATATGATGGGGGGTCGAGTCTTCGTCATGGCGGAGAAAATGGACAGGCAGGGGAAAAAAATGGGTAGGGAAATTATAGACAGAAAAAATAGAGCAAACACGAGTTGCGGGAATGTAGTCCGAGACTTATGAAATAGTTCAAAAATGAGAGGAAATACATAGGAAATATAGAGATTTTTCGAAGGCAGGTTGTGATCATGATTGCTATCATGATCCGACCTGCACAATAAACCTAGAAAGTACAAACATTACCGGTGAAATGATGACATGTCATGGGATTAATGTCATAATGGTCCATGGCTACAAAGGGTTACCATAGCCTTAGACATGCAGAAAATTAAAAATTAAGTGTCATCATACCTTTACCTCGAGAGCCTTATCAACGGCTATACGTTACCGCTTACCTCCAATGGTCCTGTCCTCAATGACGTAGCCTACTTTTACAATGATAACCTATTACATCAGACATATAATCCATGAAATTAACCTCATAATGACCTGTTAATAGTTTATTACATGATTTTAATCTATGTTTTGTTTCATAATTTCTTTTATTTTCTCTTGTCTTCTTAGGAAATCCCGGTGTTGCTGTGTCTAACAATTGTTCTGCAGGAATTAAGAACTGGCTGTCGAATGCTCTGCAGGAATCAAAACTACGACTATTGAACATTCTGTAGAAATAATTGTTAAATACTCTTCAGGAACTGAACTGCAACTAATGAACATTCTGCAGGAATTAAAAATAACTATGAACATTCTTCAGGAAGTCAAAACTACAATTGTTGAACATTCTGCAGGAATTGAAGATGAATCTGCAGGAACCACTTTCTCCACCTATTGTGTACAGTCCGCTGCACATGAATGAATTTGTCGATGTCAAATGTACAATGGGCTCATTGGATTACCAATCATTGAGGTTAATTTTTAACCAATGCGAGGTCCATCACCATTAATGAGAGTGAGGACCAAGGTACCCTGATGCATCCTATTAGGTGTGAATATATGAGTTGTTGTCAAACCCCCTGTAGGATCCAGTAGTAAAGAAGCCATAATGATTCTCCATTACCACTGGTGAGATAGCCTGTCATTGGAGCATATAAGCTTCAAGGCATCACAAGGCTCTAATCCTATACCCAGATAATTTGCTGATGTCGATGGGCCAGAATTGTTGGAAGGAAGGCCATAATTGTTGGAAGGAAGGCCTTAAGAAATCCCAGATCAGTCCAACATGATCAATCCATTGATTAACTGGAAAAATAGATTTATTGAAAGGATCCCAAGGGATCTACTGACGTGTGTTTTTAACAAGCCCAGGGCAGTCCATGCTCGCCATATTTCAATTTTAAAGAGTCTGAAATACTGAAAAATAAGACTCCAAGGGGTTCCTTTTCCGTAAATAGTCCATTGGGCCCGGAAAGAGGGATAAGCCTATACCCAATAGACATTACTCTCATGGATTATTGAGCATGAGGAGGAATAGAGTGAGCTCATTGCATCAGCAGGAAAATCAGGAAGAGATAGTGGAAGGAAGGATCCCTTCCCTTACCACCTCCAGCTCTTTCTTCTTCACAATTTCCTTCAAAAATTCCTCCTTGGATTGGGGTTTTTGGTATAGCTTGAGTTTGTGCCCATTCACCAGGAAGGTAACATTCTCATCATCAATAGTTTTAATCCAAATAGATCCATTATCAAAAGCTTTCTCAATTTCATAGGGTCCTAGCCAATGTGTGTTAAATTTCCCTTTAAATCTTTTAAATTTAGAATCATACAACAATGCCTAGTCTCCCTCTTTGAATTGTTTCTTTTTGATGTATTTGTCATGTCATTTAGACCTTTTTTGTTGGATCAAGTTAGTATGCTGAAATGCATCTTGCCTAATCTCATCTAATTCATTAAGCTGCAAGATTCTCTGTTGTTGTGCTTCTGATGCCATTCTAAAAGTTTTGATCTAAAATTCAATGGGAAGAAAAACTTGTTTTTCATACACTATTTCATATGGAGAAAAGCCAGTGGTGCCTCTCCATGTGATTCGGTAAGCCCACAAGGCCTCAAGAAGTTTTTCAAACCAATCCTTCTTATGTAATTGAACTGTTTTGGTAAGGATTGTTTCCAGCACCTTGTTGGTTGGTTCCACCTGCCCATTGGCCCATGGATGATAAGGGGTGTACTTCCGGTGGGTAATCTGATATTTTTGCACAATTTCTTGCATAAGATTAAACACAAACTGAGCACCCTGATCAGTAATTATTTCCCTAGGTACTCCAAATCTTACAAAAATACCAGAGAAAAGAAATTCTGCCACTGCTTTTTCCGTTGCTATAGGTAGTGATTTTTCCTCCACCCACTTTGTCACATAGTCGGTACAAACTAAAATATACTTCTTACCTTTGGATGGGGGGTTGATGGGACCTACAAAGTCAAGAGCCCACCTCTTAAATGGTTCTATGAGAACCTATGGCTGCAAAGGCATTTCATCTGATTGTACATGTCGCCCCATTCTTTGGCAGCTATCACACTTTTGAACATACTCCTTTGCATCCTTGAAGAGGTTTGGCCAGTAATAACCTGAACGAAGGATCTTGTAAGTTGTCTGCTTGTCTGCAAAGTGTCCTCCACATGTTTCATCATGGAAGGCTCTTAATATGTCATAGATATCATCTTCTTTGATACTCCTGTGAATAATCAAATCGGATTTTGTGAAAAAAATATCTCCCCTAATCCAAGAATAATCAACACTTTTCCTAATAATTCTCTTTTTCTGATTAGATGAAAAGTAAGGTGGAAAATTTCTCGTAGTAAGATAATTGGCCATGTCTGCAAGCCAAGGTGTTTTAACAGAGATGTAAAATAGGTTTTCATCTAGAAAGTTATCATTAACAGGAACATCCTCACCTGCATGATTAAGCCTATATAAGAAATCAACTACCTGATTTTCTTTTCCTGGCCTATCCACTACCATGATGTCAAATTACTGCAACAGCAAAAACCACCTAGTAATTTTCCCATTAGTGATTGGTTTATTCATGAGATAACGAATAGCAGAATTATCTGTGTGCACAAAAAATTCATAACCCGTGATGTAATGTCTAAACTTCTTAATAGCATAAATTACAGCAAGGAACTCTTTTTCAGTCACTATATAATTCAGTTCTTCAGGGGTTAAATTTTTACTGAAAAATATATAGCATGGGTAACAAGATCCTCCTTTTGACCCAATACTGCTCCTATGATTGAATCAAAGGCATCAATGGAAATATGAAAAGGCAAATTCCAATCTGGGCCTCGTAAGACAGGAGCTGAAGAAATTTTTTCCTTGAGTTTATCAAATGCAACATGACATTCATCATTCCAATGAATTTCAGATTCTTTAGTCAAAAATTAAAATAATGGAGAGGCTACCTTTGTGAAATTTGAAAAAAACCTCCTATAGTAGTCTGTATGTCCAAGAAAATTTCTAACTCCCTTTTGATTTGTTGGTTGGGGCAGTTTTACAATAACCTCAATCTTCGCTGGATCAACCTTGATTCCTGTAGCAGAAACATGATGACCCAAAACAATACCTTTAGTCATAATCATAAGAAAATTTCATTACTTAATGAAAGATTAGTTTCTCTACATCTCTGCAAATTTTTTTCAAGGTTAAGTAAAGCTTCTTCAAAAGCATCACCCATAACTGTAAAATCATCCATATAAACTTCTACGCAATCATGCAAAATATTAGAGAAAATACCAAGGACCGCCACTGAAATGTGGTTGGTGCGTTTCATAGACCAAATGGTAAGACTTTGTATGCATAGGTACCCCAAGGACATGTAAATGTTGTCTTTTCCTGATCCTCTGGAGCTATCCTAATCTGACTATATCCACTGTCTCCATCTAGGAAGGAAAATTAATTTTTCCCTGCTAAAGTGTCTAGTACTTGGTCTATAAATAGTAAAGGGAAATGGTATTTTAATGTAGCTTTGTTTAATTCCCTAAAATCTACGCACACTCGCCATTTACAGTTTTCTTTAGGAAAATGACTAGTGGATACCCACTGGCTATCCGGAATAGGATAGATGAATCCTACATTTAACAAATTTTTTAATTCATCTTTTATAATTTCTCTTAAAGCATGATTTGTCCTCATTTGTGGTTTTCTTACAGGCCTAGCATTTTCTTCCATATAAATGTGATGAATGCATGTGTTTGGGTGAATGCCTCTCATATTGATATATTCCCATGCAAATGTGTCTGAAAATTTTCTCAATTTTTGTATTAATTGCTTTTCTTGTTCAGGAGTTAAGGCGAAATTTATGTTTAAATATTTTTCAGGAAACATTTCTACTAATTTACTCCCCCATTCAGACATTGAATATGCAGGAAATGTAGATAAGAGGGTAGAATGTAATTCAAAAGATGAACTATGTTCACAAAAATCCTGCAGATCAGTAATGATATCTAAATTATCACTAGAATGTCCTTCTAAATATTGCGGGAAATCAGGATTGGAAATACAACAATTTATCAGATCTTATTCATAATTTTACTTAAGATTCATGGATTGGGCTATTGTTAGAACTGGTAAGGTACCTTCTAAATCATTTTCTTCTTCCTCTTCTTCAACCCATTGTGTTTTTTCTAATCTCAAAAGGGTTTTAGCAGGGGGTACAAGTTAATGTGCTTTTTTTCAGCCCCATGAGTGATAGTCATGTT
Organism: Pinus albicaulis; assembly: GCA_034641835.2. Classification (NCBI taxonomy): domain Eukaryota; kingdom Viridiplantae; phylum Streptophyta; class Pinopsida; order Pinales; family Pinaceae; genus Pinus; species Pinus albicaulis. The sequence goes on from JAXQQM020088107.1 coordinate 233,642, forward strand.
TCGAGATCTACACCCTATGTAGGCATTAGCCGCAGCTAACCACAGCCTCCCCAAAATCAATGGATGCCCTCCCAAGTTAGTTTTAGGTTGAAGAACATAAAAATTTGCAGGATACTCCCAGGAATCTAATGAGATGACAATGTCTTCTAAAACACCCTCTGGCTTTACCTTAGACCTATCTGCTAATTCTAGCATGGTAGGAGTGCGTAACAAGTCAAAGGATCCTATATGTGACAAAGTTTCCATAGTCATCACATTGATGGCTGCACCTAAATCAATCAAAGTGTTCTTTATGGGATATCCATTGATAAAGGTGGTAACCACAGGGATTCTAGGATCTGCATATTTTTTAGTAACAAATCCGGTAGACATTAAACTTGCAAGATTTCCACCTACTTGAATGGTTGAGGGTTATTTATTTTGTCTCCCTAGTTTCTTGGTACATAGTTCCCTCACTGTTTTAGCATATATTTGGATGTATTTTATTTCTTGCAGCAATGGGATCTTGATACACATGTTTCTTAGTTCGGATACAATATCAAATTCAGGCTATTTTTCTTTGATTTCCATTTCCAACCTCTCTGGAAAAGGAGGCTAGACTATATGAGATGAGGAAGGTTCTTGTGGCCTTGAGGTAGATGATTTTGTTGGTTCACATGTGGTTTCCTCTTTAGGCATCTCTAAGGTATCTTCCTCTACAATCTCCTCAATTATTTCGGGCTGATTCACCACTCTTCCCGACCTAAGGTTGATTTCCTGCAGCTGCACAGGTAAATCATACAACTGTACAGGGAGCTCCTGTAACACAGGAACAAACATTTCCTGCAGAGACACAGGAAATTCCTATAAAATAGGGACGAAAACTTCCTGCAGCAGCTGGGATGCAATACAATAGGTAGGAAAAGTGGGATAAACGACCAATCTAATGTTGTGAGAGAATCAGACGGTTTTATTGTTGGGGTTAGACACTGGTTGAGTAGGAATTTGTGTGTGAAGAGGTTGATTTGGTGGGGCAGTCAATTGAAGCTGTTTTTGTGGGTGTATTATTTGTTGTGGTGTGGGCTGTGAATAAAATTTTTGTTGTGGGAAACTTCGTGTAGTCGGATAAGAATAGTTCCTCTGCCAAGGTTGTAGAGGAGGCCAAGGCTTACAGGGCATTGGAACATTCCACATCTGATTTTGAGCATAAGGAAATTGAAAATTTGACTGTGACATACCTATAGGACGTGGCTTCCATGGTCTTTGAGGTGCCATTGCATAAAGTGCATTGAAATCTCCTTGATCTGCTATGTATGCTGCCTTAATTTCAGGCAGATAAGGACATTGGTTAGTGGAATGCTCAGCTTCACAAATTCGACATACCTCGATACTATCAATAGGGCATTCCCTTAGAGCATGTTTCTTCTTGCATTTAGAGCAGAACACCGCTAAGGCTTTCTCCAATTCATCATGTTTCTCTTGTTTCTTCTTAGCCTGCAAAACATTCAATTGTGAAGATAAAGTGCTAAGAATATCAATTTTAAAATTTTCAAATAAATTACCCTATTTAGATCTTGTTACTCCAGCTCCAGAAATTGATTTGAAAATCTTGGAAGAAGGATCTCTTGGTCCACCTCCAACCTTGGAGTTTCATCTTGAATATCTTTTACAAAGCTCACACACATCATCATAAATCAACTTTGATACATCACCTGCTCCCATTAGATTTAAGACCTCTAGATATTCTGGTTTTATGTCCCTAATAAAAATTATCCTCTTGGTCTCTTTGCCTAATTGATTCATCTTAGATCTATGTAAATTGTATTGGAATCTTTCCACCAAATCCTCAAGGCTCTGCCCTTCCTTTTGGGTCATGCCAAAGGTTTCTTCCCTGAGATCCCTCATTTTGCAGTAATCCTGGTACTTTTTCAAAAACACCTTCTTCATGTCATCCCAAGTTGCAATGGAGTTTGATCCTAACCCCATAAACCACCTGAGAGCTACATCTTTCAATTTAGCAGGAAAAAATTTCATCTTTGAGCATTGGAAGAATAGTCATAGCACCTGCAGAGTACATCGAACTCAAATACGAATGCATTAAGGTCTTCACTAGAGGCACCACGAAAGTTAGGCAAGGTTGAGGGAGGAATGTTTTTCATCTGAGTGGCTCCCTTATTCTCTCTGATAGGAAATTCAAATATGACAAGTTTCTCCTCATTCTCATCAGTGCCTTCTAAATGAGCTATGTCAGTCCAAGAAAGAGTAGGACCTTGGAAGGCTATATATCCTTCAGAGTCAATGGTCTAAAATTTTGGTTCTTTGACAAAATTTACAAGGAATTATTCTTCAGGATGACCACTAAGAAGAGATGTGGTCTTCCTTGTAAGGGGAGATTCAATATGGGCAACAATAGAAGATTCTCCAACAGAGGATTCTGTTGTAGAAAGATAAACTTGTTCAGAAATACATACCTCCTGTTTGGATTCCTCCTTCTTTGCTACCTTGTTTCTTACATATTTCCTTCTTCTTGCGAGTGTATTAGTAAATGGAGTGGTGCTCACACCAGCACGAAAAATATAGAAAATATTGGACCCTATTCATCTAATATTCAAACAAAATAAAATAAAAAATAAAAACTTACCAAACAATCAAGACATGGCTTTGGCGAGTGTCTGACCTCTTGGGTGAGTAGGCTTTGCCTTGCGTCTTTGCATTTTGACTCCCCCAGTCCTGAAAAGTAAACAAATCAACAAAATAAAACTAAAACACTTTCAGTATCATCCCTTAGCATCTCCTCGACAACGACGCAAAAATGTTGAGTCAAATTATACGTGTATAATTTGCCAATATAAATTGTCAACCCAGGAAGGTAAACTGATAAGATGCAGTGCACAATATATGTAGGCTGATTACTGCAAGTGTTAATTAACTATACAAATAACAAATAATGCTTCTTTCCTGTGTCAATACTATCGCAACAAAGGCTATAGAGTGGCATATATCATCCCTCTATAGCACTTAAGATTGCTGATATTGATCGTGAAAAGATAAAGATCAAATAAAAATCAACAACTCATGTTGCTTTCCTGTATCAGTACTGTTAGTGCTCGAATCTACCTTAGGCTGAAGGAAATTAGAACTCAAGGTAACATCAAACAAAGCTCAGCCTCATAGCTAGCCCTACGAGGACAGGAGAGGGCTCTCTCCGGGTCTATCTCGGCAAAAGATGTCCGATGGGCCTGAGATGACTGAAAATAGATACTGATTTTAGGCTAGTAAATAAATAGGCAAGAGGTATTTTGATTTTTAGGCTGGATTTTCTGGGTTGTATGGGACCAAGGAACAGTATGAGTAGAGAAATTAAATCAGAGACACAAATTATTTCGTGAGGCAAGACAGGCAGGAAATTTAGCAATCAAATTTGAAAAATATGGAATAGAAAGACAGTTGAGAGGCTGAAAAGGGCATGTGTGATGAATCCTTTTCAGACAGAAGAAGCCATACAGAACATGAACGCTTTCCCAAGGCAGAGCAGTAAACTGAATTCTACCTTTCTTACTTAAAAGCATTCAGCTGGAAATGATTATGAATGAAATGTAAAACATTACAAGATACATATGAAACAGTAAGAAAACACTTATGCTAAACTCATACCACAGGAATCTCAAAAATCAGAGTTGCATCATTTCATTAAAATCTCTGCCAAAACTGTACAATGCAAACGCTGGGTTTTTTCCTCCACACATTTCCCAAAACTCTCTCCTAACTCTCCCCCTTTACAAATGTTTTATAATACAATAAATAGGCTCAGATGTGTGATAACAAATTGATGAAAATAGGGCACTGTTTTAACTAAAATCATGAAAATAGAAAAAGGCCATTCATCTGTTCTAAAAACAGAACATCGCTCCCCTTGAATTTCTCTGATGACCAATAAGAAAGCAGAAACTGTAATGTAGAGCCTTGGAATTGCAACTGAAAACCAAAATAGGCAATCGAACCCTTTTGCTCTGCTGTGATAGATATCTTCACTCTAATTTTGGTTTTCGGTCTTGAATTTCCATTTACATTTTCCATTCGAATAAAACTAATTTTAAAATAAAAATAGTTTTAAATTCTGCCTTTGATGGTGGGGAACAGAGTTCCGCCAATCCCAAATTGACACTCCTTAGACCTCTTGGGCCATGCCCTGAGACAGCTGTAGTTTCCTCATTGACTTCTCCAGCATCTGTCCGATATAAAACCTATGAAAGATAACTCTATTTCTTCTGTTGGCCTCTCAACCACGCGCCAATATTCACCTTCAACTATCTCTACAGATGGTTCTCACTTTGGATTCACCAAATGCCAATTAAATCTGTTTTAATCTCATGAAAACAAAAGTATTTCTCCTTAAAGTCATTTGCTATCTTTATTAGAGAAACTACAACAGTGTTCAATGCTCCACTGGTTTCAACAAAAGCATCATGTGCTTCCAGAGCTTCAAATTTGTTTTCAGCTGTAATAAATGATAGCTGTATTTCTTCAGCAACAGCTGCAGCAATTTTAATGTCAAACCCTTTTTAGTATTAAGACCAGTTCCAACAGCAGTCCCTCCTTGCGCAAGCTGGTATATATGAGGTAATGTGTTTATAACACGGCCTACGCCATATTTTACCTGCGTTGCATAACCACTAAACTCTTGATCCAGAGTTAACGGAGTCACATCTTGGGTATGCGTATGCCCAATTTTCACTATAAATGGGAGCGGAGAGACGTGAAACACGTGTCGAACACCGTCACTCTAGAAGTAGCCCTTCCTCTTCTTTCAGTCTCCGAAACTTCATCGCCTGCCGCGTCTGCGATTTGGAAGCAGAGGCCACTGCCTGAATGCCTTTGCGGAGCTTTGTGAGCCCGAGATCCTCCATGCGCTTCTTATTCCCCTCCAATCGTTGTTTTCAAGCTTTCTCGTAAGAATTGAATATCCCATTGCTGCAGCTTGAGAATGAGAAGTAACAGGTTCTTTGAAGGACTCTTATAGGGAAATGCTGCCACTGGGTTCTCAATAAGAATTGAATTTGCTCAGTATTGAATTGTACCACCGGACTAGATTCTGAAATTTCTTTGATTTACGGATACTTGCCCATCTTTGCCCAGTATCAGTTCTCATTTTCTTAATAACCTTTCCGCCCCTCCCAAACAGACAACCAATTGATTGTTCGGAACTAGTAAACGAGCAGTTGCTTGTTTAGAAAAATCATCATCTTCATCATCAGATCCTCTGCCCTCCTCAACAATTCTTCCAAACACGTCTTAAAATCGATGAACAAAGACTTTAAACTTACTTGGAGCAAGAAAATGGTTTGATTTTGAAAAATTGCAGAAGTTTGATGAATTTCGGGCTTGATGGCTCAATGCGTCGCGCGCACACCCAGTGCACCGCGCCTCCTGGGTGCGCCGCGCCTGAACAAATCAATACTGCGGAAAGACGCCCGATGCGTCGCGCTCTGTGGGTGCGCCGTGATCTATTCCAACGCGTCGCGCCCTGTGTCAACACAATCAACTCTTCACCAAACACGATTTTCGCCTTCCACGATTTTGAATTCGACTTCTCATTCAACCTTTGGATGCACAAGAATATTAAAACATATGAAAAGATCTTTTAAAATCGTGGATTTTGATTTTTGGTTTTACAAGACCCATTTTTATAACATTTGGCATTGACATTTTTTACAAATTAATACAACTCTGAATTTTGTCAATTTGACATTTGGCATGAACTCAATGTTGTTTTTTATTTGATTTTCTTGACTTGGGAAATGACAATTTTTTCAGGGTAATGGGCATAAGATCTCGACTTGACTTAATAAAAACCCATTAGTTGCAAATTTTGACATTTTCACAATGAATTCTATTCTTGATAGCTTTCGACTCTTGGACTGAAAAATGAGTTTCTTTGTTGTCTTTTGCAGGAATGTTAGCATGTCTTTGGCAAGGTGACTAGAACCTTAAATGGAGAAATGTTACGGCTGAAGAACATAGAACTCACATGGCAACTTATTTACATAAAACAAATTTGACAATTTCTTCTTCAAAACAGAGTTTTGAAGAAGAAATATCTTTGAGCATTTTTGACGATGACAATCCTGAAATGAAAACTTATTGAAGCTCCCTTCTGGCCTGCAGGTGTTATTGAACATTTTGAGAACGACAATTTGCAAACCCTAAGCCTAATGACCAAGTTGACTCCTTGTTGACCTAGACATCAAACAAGAATGTAAATGACCTAAGCAAGCAAGATAAGGCATGAGGGGAATGAGTAACAAGGCCTTCTGTCAGTCAATGGCATGCACCTAGCGGAATGCAACTGAGTAAATCAAGTGAGACACCTAAAAAATGAAATGTGGAAAGAGCTTTGATCTCTGACGGAGGGCTGCAAAGTCCGACTCTAACAAACTGAACAAGACATTTTGAGCACTAGTAGCGGAATTTAGACTTGCGCGCTTTCAGAATGTCTATTTTTTCAACATGGGGCTTTCTTTCTATTTTTCAAACCACCCTCTTTTTCTATTTTTCTATTGTTTTGAATTTTCTATTTATTTATTTATTTTTCAAACAATGGTATATACAATGATTGAAAATGTTTCAACTTAGAAATCTTGGAAATGGTGAAACTTAAGCATCTTATCTTCATAAGGATCTCCTACCACTCTTGGTCCACTCAGCTCTTGAAAAGAAAAATTTGGAAAATTTTCTCTTTCAAGCATGACATAAGGATTCATGCATGAATCTCTAAACAACCCCGTATCTTCCCGCTGTACCTCTTTATACCTCTGATTCCCACTCCTTCTTTTGTTGTACATCTTTTTCAAATAATGCAGATATTCTTTGTCATTTTTAAAGTATATGATGACATCATCAAGGTACATCAGAATGCAGAAATTCAAAACTGGAAACATTGCTTTTAGGATCATTTTTTTGGTGTCCGGTGGTTTTGCAATTCTGGGTTTGAAAATGGAACTACTTCCAGCATACTTGAAAAATTCTTTGTGTTGTTTGCTTTGCAAAGGAATCATTTGGTGATATCCTGAAACATCATTTTGCAAAGACACATGATTAAAATCATTTATCATTTGTCTATCATGGGCTTGGGCAGGAAGGATGTAGTTTCTGTCGCAAGGGTGTGTGTTAGTATTTCTAAAATCAAAACAAATCCTATGACCAATTGTTTTATCTTTGACTATTATTGTTTGGTCAAGATTTTTGTATTTTCTTTTGTCGAAGTTGTTTCTTGGAGTGATGGCAGTGGCATAGTGTTTCTCACTGTTTTCTCTATATGAAGTAGTATTTTGAATTTTTTTTCAAATTCTAGCAGTTCTAAGTCTTTGATGGAGTGGCAGAATACTAGCTAGTTCAAACAACTCAGGTATATTTGGAATGCAGTCATCATATCCTTTCATAAGAAGTTTTTCAGACATTTTTCCTGGATTTGGAGCTATTATGGCTACAGTCAAGGTTTCATTTGAAGGGGTAGAGTTATGTGATAGTAAATCCTTAAGGTATGGTAAGAACATTAAGCTTCCCTGCCCCTGATTTCCAAAGAGGTTTGTGATATGCAAGTCTTGTAATGCCTCTGTTCTGAAAAATTCTCCTGATGTTACTGCTAATGTTTGCCTAAGGTTTGAGAAATTTTCTTGATGGTACATAATGGTTTGTGCTTATTTCTCTATCCTTGTTTCAAAAGGAACAAACTTTCTTTCCTCAAGACATAGTTGCTCATGGTCATGATATTTTTGGGTGTCTAGTTCATCATAGAGAACCTGGGGCAGCTGATGTGGTGGGTCTAAGTTTGTTTCAAATCCTCCTGACTGTTCTTCAATGTCCTCTCAATGTGTAAAATGAAAGAGTTCAGATCAAAATGCAAGGAGTACATCAGGATGTTATCTGGCCTTTCTTCTGTGCTGACCATATATTTCATGTGTGATTCCTGATAGAGTATTGTAGTTTGGTTAAACATAGGAATAGTGGCGTAGGACATATCAAGTTGAATATTTCCATGAAGCTTGGCTCCCCAAGATCTGGATAAAAGCATTTTGTACTTGGGGGGGATGTCTGCTACCACTATGTCCATGATCAGGTTTTTTGCAGGTATTTGGGCCAAACTGAAACAAAGATCTTTGATTAAGCCTAGACAATTGACTCTACTTGAATCAAATTAATATAAGTCTTTATAAGGTTTTGTTATTTATAGGCCTAATCTTTCCATCACAACCTTTGACATGAGATTATGCGAGGCCCCGGAGTCTAGCATGGCATTGTGTAGGATTTGGTTATGGATATTCAGACTGATATAAAAGGGAAGAGTGGTTCCTTCTTGGAATTTCCCTTCTATTTTTGGACCAAACAGCACTTCAGGAGTGTCATCAGCTAGATTTAGGGTGTTTGCATCATTTCCTATATTCAGGACCTTTAACACTTAGGATTTATAAGAGCTTTGGGTGATAAGTTCAGTGAGAGGCATGGTAATATTTATTTTGGTGATTTCTCCCTCAAAACTGAAGGGTGCTTGTAGTTTAGATAGGTTTGCTTCAATTTTTTCAGCCATGACTTTCTCTATGTTATGAGTTTTCTGACTTTGTTTCGGGATTTTATTCAAAACAACCATCTCGGGAATCTTGGAAGAGGTACTGGGAAAATCTGGGCCAAGGCTTGTCTGAATAGCTTTATCTTTGCTTTGGTCAGTTTTCTTGACCATGATTTTGTTGCTATCCATTGCTCTTTTAAGGATGGTATCAAGGATTTTAGCAGTGTCTGAGCTACCTTTCTTGGAGTTGTCTCGGTTTTTTCTACTTCTAAGATCATACTGCCTGTGAGTTTCTATGATGGAATTCTGAAAATCTATAGCAGGATCTTCGGGCTCTTCATAGTTGGTTTCATTTTGATTCGGAGAGAAGAAAGCTTGTTCTTCTTCTGTGAGGTAAACCTCACTCTCGTTATCAGAACCTATAAAGTTCAAATGATTTTCATCAATGGGTTATGTATCCCTCTCATCCTCATCAAAATAATTTTCATTAAAGGGTGGCCTAAGTTGCTAGTCATTTTCCCTTGGTTTGTTTTGAGGCTGTTCTCTCCTAAAGTTTTGGTTCCAGTTTCTGTTTGGAGGGTTTGGCTGGTTGTCCCTAAGATGTGTCTTTTCTCTTATCTTTTCCCACATTTTCGCCATGGATCTAACCAAGTCATATATTCTAGGATCTAAGGAAGGGGCTGAAGGGGAGACGTCATCCCGGTATGTGACTTTCCTTTCTGACCTGGTCCTAGCTCTCTTTTCTGCTAAGTTGGCTTATGCACTTATGGCCACTTTTTTCATTTCCTCTAAGGTTGGGGGGTCCTTGTCTCTCAGTTGATAAGTCATGTCTGGGTCAAAACCTTCGGGGAACTTTGCTAAGGCTAAGCAAAGTGGAGGTTTGAAATGAGGTGGGAGGGCGTTATACACACTGTTGAACCTAGTGCAGTATCCCTGGACACTTTCCCCATTTTCCATCTTTAGATTGTTATATTCCGACAGGATTTGAATGGGGTTCTTTCTGATTTCCCACTTATTTATGAAGGTTTGGTAGAGTTCTGGGAAGTTGTGTATGTTGTTTGGAGTTAAGCTCTTAAACCATTTTTTGGGTTCTCCACCCAGGCTTTGGGCGAACATCCTCATTCTTATAGTCTCATCTTCTATTTCCATGTATTCAAAGGCATCGCTAATTCTATCTACATGTTGTTGAGTGGTATTAGCCTCAACTCCGGTAAAGTGCGGGATTTTGGATTGATAGTCATTTTGTAAAGGAGCCAAAGGGTGTGGCAACACCAAGGGTGCATACTAGGCTGCCATGGTGGGAGATAATGGATGATGCACAATATGAGGGTTTGTAGGATGAGTTGAAGTGATTTGAACAGTAGTGGTTCGGATGGGTGTGGCGGATGTACTTGGGCTAGTGATCTAATTTTGAGCAGATCCGGGGTGGTAGGAGCCAAAGTGATGGAGAAGCTGAAAGTCGGGAGGTTTAGTAGGTAAGGCTTCTCTACTAGAACTCTGTGGCAGATCTATGGGCTCAAGATCGTCAAAGTTTACTTTACTTTGTGACTTGCTTCTAAAAAGGGTTTTTGCTGATTTTAAGTCAAATGGGGAATCCTGAAAGGATGTGAGATGTTCAGGTACTGATCTTGCTTTACGGATGGACCTATCGGTAGCTAAGTTGCTAGTTTTGGGAGCTTTCCATAGAATCTTCTCTGGGTAATCTACTATGATAGGGGGATTTGGGCCCGGGTGAGATCTGGTATAGAATCTTTGTGAAGCCAAATTTCGAATTCAGAGTTTAGAGAGGATGGTATTTGTGATTTTTTCAAATGGATGGCCTCTCTAGGGGTTTTGCTAATGTGAAGGATGGTGAAAAAAAAAATGAGGCTAGTGGAGTCGCCAGGTGGATTTCTTTGAGAACTATGGTCCACCACCAAAACTATCAAAGATGCTTTTAGGAAAATGTTTTCTAGCAAACTTTGATATGAAGACTTGCAAGGAAGAGTGATCACTTGGTTTCAACAGTTCGCTAGGCTGTCTGGACAAGCTAATGGTTCTATTTGCAAGTTTATTTATGTTTATCTCCTATGTTTAGGTGAAGTTTTCTGAATCGCTAAGTTATACTTAGTTTGTCACTGATCATAGAGTTTGCACCATGAGTTTTAAGTTTTGGAAAGGATGAGTCAATAGAAAGGTATGGTTTATGAATTTTTAGTTTTATGGAGTTTTTAAGCCTACTGGAGGCTAGTGGAGTCGTCAGGTGGAACTTGGTTGTTTTTGTAGAGATGTAGCTATGGTCCACCACCAATAACTAGGGAAAAGCCAATCTGGGAATGTTTTGGGGTTTTTTGAGTTTTTGTAGAGCCTATGAGGTTTGGAAGAGTTTCCTATAACTGAATCATCATTTTGCTAAGATGGTGAAAGAGCTAGTTTCTACTCTTCAAACAACACTTAAGTTTTCTAAGTTTGATTGAGACTTCGAGAGTTACTAAGGAGTACTTATATTGTCACTAACTTGGAAGGTCCCACCGTGATCACCATTATGTTAGTGAGAGATGGTATGTTAGTGAGAGATGGGATAAGTCAATCAGATAGTATTCTTAAGGCTGTTGAATTTTTTAGGGAATCTAAGTTTTTTTATCACTCAGAGTCCCACCTTGATTGCCATTATGTTAGTGAGTGGTGGGATAAGTCAATCAGATAGTATTCCTAAGGCTGCTGAAATGTTTAGGGAATATAAGTTTGTTTATCACTCAAAGTCCCACCATGATTTCCATTATGTTAGTGAGCGGTGGGATAAGTCAATCAGATAGTATTCTTAAGGCTACTAAAATGTTTAGGGAATCTAAGTTTGTTTATCACTCATAGTCCCACCGTGAGCGCCATTATGTTAGTGAGCGGTGGGATAATTTAATCAGATAGTATTCCTAAGGCTGCTGAAATGTTTAGGTAATATAAGTTTGTTTATCACTTAGAGTCCCACCGTGATCGCCATTATGTTAGGATCCCGTGATTTGGCTGATTGGCAAGCCAAGTGATAGGGTAACATCAAACCAATATTTGGAGCCCAAGGACCTAGCCTTCTTGGACTCAGAGAGGGTTCTCTCTATTTGTGTAAGGGATATATGTGTGCTTTGCTTCTTGTGTTTATGATTTTAGGCCAGTTATGAAGTAGGTTTTTGGTTTTGTTTTTAGGTTTGTGAGGGATGAACTGATCAAAGACTAAGATAGGTAAAAATATGTCAGATCAACTGGGCTATGGGGTCGAAAAGGTCAAGAAAGCTTTCAGATGGTGATACAAGGTTGTTGAAGGGCCAATTTGATCGAGGTAAAATGGAGTGGGATGGACACTAAATTTGTGAGGAACAAAGGATTTCCAACATAAATAGTTCAATAGCTGACATAAACATGGTAGGGCTAACCATTAATCATGAGAAATGTAACTATAAACTGATCAATGCATAGAAATAAACATTCAAGCAATACATAGAGATATATGACTCTCTAACTTTGGGAAATTGCTATCAGAATTTGGGGAAATACATTTAAGATAAACAAACAACTCAAATCACTATGAGGAAATTCCTAAGCATAGTATTTCAAGCTATTGGGCACTTTGAAGCAAGATTGCATAGTTTTAGGCAAAGGGCAAGATCAGTACAAGACCTCCTTGGTTCAACAAATGACAATCAAGCAATCAAAGAAAGGTTTCAGAGGTGGAGCTATGACTAGCCATGAGTAAGCACGACATGTAGGAATTTGAATAACTGATATGTTATCCACCGAGATTCTCCTGATCACACACTATTTTAACTTCATGCACAATACGAATCTCTTCTACCATTGATCATTACTTGCGGAAATAAAAACAATCACATGCGCACATTAAAACCATAAAAAATCACACATATGAACACAATATTTTATGGGAAAGCTTAAACCTGAAAAACCCCAACTATCTGTATATTATATGTCATAGAGATCATGTAACAATCATCATACAAATCTCCTCACAAGCTCTCAGTACAATCTCCAATTACTACACACTAATCAAGCTAGATCTAGCAAATCACATGCTCCAATCTCTGTCACCTGATAGCCTGCTTCTACTACGCAATCCCTGCTGAAGAATGGCTCTTAATTAACTTCAAACCACCTAGCTTGTACTGCGCAATCCTCATTGGAATCTCCAATCACTGGTTGTTTCAAATCATGCAACAGTATAGTCACAACTGATAGTCACACTGCTCTTTCACCTACCTCTTCACTGGTCTCCACTGAAACTGTCCATGCACTAAAGTTAAATGATGTATTATTTAGTTGATCAATGAGTTTATAATTAGTTAATTAATTAATAATTAATTCACACCACTCTCACTAGTGTATCAATCAGTTAGACTAGATACAACTAGCTCAACTATGTTTAACTCAGTTAAACTGAACACAACTCCATTAACTTCCTCAATCAACTCCACCAAACTCTCTCACATGAGTTTTAACTGAAGTATCCATGCAATAGCTCCACTTAACCCTTAGGAATAGCGTAATTCCTTCTATCAGCTCCTGTGCCACATCTGTGCACTTAACTGAAGTGCTCCAAGAGAATAAGATAATGTTTAGAGTCCAAATATTATTAAGAGCTAATAATATTTGACATATCTATTTTTAGACTGGCAATCTAAAAATAGATTCAGCCCAATATGTCTAAAAATAGAAGTTCATTTATTTTTCCAACTTGACCAACCATCCATAAATAGTATCCTGCAACTCATAGAATATGATCGACATGTCTAAAAATAGACTTTGCGCCGAAAATAGCCTGCGGGCCCACTTAGTGAAAGCGAATTCTTTCCACTAAGCTCATCATCTTGTTGCAATCTCAACAGGGCATACCGTGAATCATACTTAGCATGAATAAAACCATAAATGAAACAAGCAAACAATTTCTTCAGTTATCAAAGAGCAATCAAGGATTCTTTGATATGACTAAGAAGGAAGAAAACATAGAAGCTATAAAGAAATAGGAAATTTGAGGTGCCTCCAAGGGCATGTCTCAAATATATTCTCTATTGTCTTATAGCAATCAAGAACATGGAATATGAATGAAAATTAAGAAGCATAACAGATAGGGACACTATACCATTTTACCAAGTCAAGGAATCCAACAACAGTCCTCTTTCATCATCCAAAAACATTCAAGAAACTATCCAATGCATGAGACAAGTGTTTCTTCCAAGCTTGTATAATCATATATTTCTCTATATCATCAAGTTCAGCCTTATTTACAATGAAGTCTCTTGGAATATATAGGCCAAGATGAGGGAAAAGCTCCTAGTGCAACTTGCAATCTCATTGGCCCATAAAAAATATCTAATTTTGTCCTTGAGGCTTTGCAAATCCCAAGGCACAAAATATCTAATAAAATATCTCAAAAATGCTAAAAAATGAAAACAAATTGACTTTTCCTAACTAACCATGCCCAAAAATAGCTAAACGCACATGAGGAAAAGTCACTTTAGAAAAGTACATTTTTCACAAAAATACTTAAGAAATATATCAGCAGAAAGTCTTTTGTCTTGCGGGAAACGTTTGGATGCCTTCCTGATGTCAAAATGAGGCTTGTGATGGCTTTTTAGAAAGATATAAATGTTTATTTTCTAAAAATTCTTATTTTTCTCCAAGATAATCACTATAATTCTGTCAAAATCTGACCTGTGTGTAAAAACCCAAAAAATAGACTTTGCTGATAAACGGGGCAGAGTGTGGAAAAAGTGAGTGTTTTTCGCCATTTTGGGGGAGAAAATCATCTTCAATTGATCTGAAAATCATTGAGTAGATGCCCCTAAAATTAAGGCATCCTATGATACCGTTTTCATCTTTTGACGATGTCCCAAATAGAAATGGCGATGCCCATGATTTTTAGCCAAAAGCCCAAAAATGACAAAAAACCAAAAATTGTTGAATTTCGCCCAATTTTGGCGAGCATGACCCTCAAGGATTTTCAGAAACATGCTGAGAATCTGAGGCCAAAATTTGGAGCTTTGAGGTGTCTTTCTTCATTTTTGGTGCCAAGCGCCTCCTTTGAGCTTCCTTGAGTTTTTTCTTGTGTGGCCTTCAATTTCTGTTGGGTGAACTGATTGAGCTTCTTATAGTACCGGGTCATCCTCCTTTGAAGGTCCAAATCTCTACTGACCTTTTCCAACTTCTTTTCCAAGTGATCAATCACCCTCTCGGGCCATGCTTCTTGATTTTTTTCTATCTCTTGGGTGAAAAAAGTAGTGAGAGGAAAAGATTGGAAAAGGGCAGCTTCTTCCTCCTTTTGTTTCTCAAGGGGTCTTCTGAGTCCCATGGTCCTTGGCCTCTTTCTCCTTGGCTAATATTCATCTTTGCTATCTTTGAACTTGCCCGTGAGTTCTTCCAATTTAACTTGCGCCTTGGAGGCCTCCTTTTTATAGTTGATGTCCCATGTCTCTTATACTGCCATGTGGACACTCATCTGTTTATTTTGTGTTTGCAAAAAGTGATTGAAGTTTTTAGACCTCTATAGATATGCCCTCAAAGAATCAATTTGTTTTTCTCTATTGATCAAGAGAGTCTCTAGGATTCGGGCCTCATTGTCGCTATCATCACTTTGGATCTGGATTATGTCAAAGTCCCTCTCCTTCTCATGGCTTCTTTCTTCTTTCTCCTTTCCCTTGCTTTGGGTGGCCTTCTTGGTCTTCCTCCTCTTGGGTAATTCGACAATGGGATGCTTGGGCAATTTCCCCTTGCTTCGGAGGGCCCTAGTAACATTTGGAGTTATAGTTTGAGGCACCCTTTTCCTTGATGTTCAAGGCTTGGCCACTTTTGGAGAAGAAAGCATGGCCCCTTGCCTAGGAGAGACAGCTAGCACATGCTCTATTGGCTCTTTGACCTTGTTACTTTCCTCATCATCCTTGCCACTTTTTTGAGTTTCTTCATGAATGCTTTGACTGTCCTCTTACATGTCTTTTTGAGGGCTGCCCTCTTTACTCTTGTCTTTGCTGTATTTAGGATTTTGAGGCTCTGTCTCTTTAATGTTTTTGGCTTCATCTTCATCTTTTTTGATACTATGAGAGCTACCAATATCCTCGTCAAACTGTTCAACTTCCTCATCATTTCTCTCGTCACTGTTTTTCTCTTTTTCATGGTGCTGTTCTTCATCACTGTGCTGCATATCATCACTGTGTTTTTCTTCACTATGCTGCCTTTCCTCGCTGTGCTCTTCTTCACCTTGCTTCCCTTCCTCACTGTGCTCTTTTTCACTTTGCTGCCCTTCTTCATCATGCTCTTCTTCCCCATTGCTGTTGTTCATCATGTTGCTTCTATTCATCCTCATGTTGCTACTCATCTTCATCATGATCTTCTTCCTCATCATGCTCTTCTTCTTGTTCAATCATGGGAAGATTGAGCTTCTTGGGAATGGGCTTACTTGAAGAAGGTGAAGGATGGTGAGTGGAAGGTGAAGGAGATGCATGGAATGAAGGAACAGTGGCGAAATCTGGATGTGCAATGAAAGTGTCCCAAGAGATTCCCTTTTTCTCAAGCTGATGAAGAATGACAACCTTGATGAGGGAATGATGGAAAAGGCAAGCTGACTGCTGAGAAGGAGGTATTTTATGAACAGTGGAGGACATTCTTTCAATAATTCTATGGAGGAAGAAGGGGAGATTTAAAAATTGGGCCCTTGTGAAATGCATGAGCCACCGGACATGGTAAGAATAGAATTAGGAAAATCTTCACTCGCATGTGAAATAATTCATGATTATCTTCATGTGGGGAGCATAACTAGTCAACCGATTTGAGAAGGGAAAGATGGATGGACATGTATCCCGATGCTCCAGCTTCAAAAAGGGTTTGTACTGTTCTGAGTCTAGGTGGCTCTGTTTAAATCATTTCTCTCCGACATAAGGGATTTTGGTGGCCTTGGAAATGGATCTAGGACAAAACTTGAAATCCAAGCCTGCCAGCTGAAAGTGTTTCCCTTGAAATCTCAAAGCACAAAGATGTGTCAAGGGGAGATAGATTTTCACCTTCTGCACCCTTTGACAAAACTCTAGACATCCAACTTCATGAAAGGTAAACAAGACTGATGGATGAGCATTTACCTCTTCAATTGAAACAGGTTCAAACCTCCTGTGAAGGCCACTTCTACTATCTTTCCTGGGAGGCATTTTTGTTATGGATATTCTTTGTTCACTGACCAAAACAAGCTGTCTCAAATGGTCCTTGAAATGGTTTCTCAACAACACACCCTGTCCTCCTTATAAGTCACTGTTTTATCCTCTTTGATGCCAATCAACAAGTGCTTGTCAAATGAAAAGAAAAAGGTCAATTTATCACTGTGCTTGGGCAAAGGTCTTGAACATGTGTGTTTGTGGTCTCTTGGTGAAGAAAGAACTCTTGTGTTTTGACAAAACACTTTTTCCTCCAAACACCTTTCTTTTGTTGTTCACTGTTCTTCACAAAGCACACAAGACACCTTCAGCTGACTTTGAAAAACCTTTCAACACAGACTCTACTTTTTAAACAATGGAGGATGCACAAAGTTTTCTAATCCACAATATAGAGAGGACTTTTATATTTACCAAGCCTTCACCTTCTAACCCTGTTTTCTTCTGAGTTTTTAGCAAACAAGGTTTGCTCTCTTCTTAACACTATTAGAACATCTTCCAGCAAAATTAAGGCCTCTACAGCTTTGTGTTCATTTCAATAATTGTGGGCAGCCTCAGCTTTTTATAACATAAAAAGAGCTTTGTAAACTAGCTTAATAAATCTCCTTTTTAACTGTTTTGTTATTTACCAGCCATGACCAAAAAGACCCTTTTGAATTTTGACAAACTACCTGTCTCCTTTAACCACTGTGTTTGAGCAAAAGACTTAAACCAGGTGTGTTTATGGTTTTTGTTTGAAGATAAATCTCCCTCTATTTTGGCATAGACCACTTTCCCTTAAAACCCTACTCCTTTGCTATCACTGTTTTTTTGAAAGGCAATTAGGGATTTTTTAAGGCTGATGCAAAACCTTGTCTAATACTATATTGATCTCAACACCCACAGCAACAAACAAATTTGATTTTGACCAAAAACATAAAATTCTTCACCATTGCTTCTTTCTTGGAAAACACGGTATCAATGCCCCTTTTAGAATTCCAAATGTACCAAGGGGTAATGGAAGATACCTTTAAGATGGCTTCAGACCTTGTTTGATTTATTGGAGTAGCTCCACAAAGTTTTTTGAAGGCGTTTTGGATGTTTAAAGAGGAGCGACACGTTCACTGAAAAGAGCGTCGCGCAGTGAGGGGTGGCGGGTCGGCCTTTGGGCAGTGGTGAACGTGCGCACAAGCGCGCCACGCACTGCTACAGGCACGCCACGCAAAATTCTAGGCACGCCGCAAAGGCTTGAAGCCTTGAAAAACTTGGAATTTGCTCGGAATTTCTTGTTTTCTCCAGTGAGTAGCCAGTGAAGCGCTCGTTTAGTGTTTTGAAATTGAACAAGGGGCTTTGCAATGGTCTGTCCACCTTTTAAAGTTGAAAAAGCCAAAAACCTTTTGAACTTACCTTGTGAGGGTTTGAACGCCCTTTTGAAAAAGGCTTTAGTTATATAAAACTCAAATCACTTTCAAAACATTAAAGGGACCCATATTCAATCAAGATTCGTATCAAAATGTTGTGGTCAACCCTTTTTAAAGACATCAAAGACATGACTCCTTTTTGAAGTGAAGAAAATCCTTTAAAAGAAAATCTTTTTCACTATTTTAAGGCGAAACTCTGTCACTGTTGAAATAAAAAGGCTCCTTTAAGAAAAAAAAAACCCTTTCACTGCCTTTTCCTTGTTTCTTCATTTAGAAAATAACCCTGTCACCTCTTTTCCATTTCTATCCTTAAACAAGGAAAACTGCTCTGGAGCAACATCAAGGACTGTTGATGCATCCTTAAAATGATATTTCTCTCTGACTGTGGGTAAAAACTTAGTTGCATTCACCGAAGCTTGACTTATATCTGTTGATCAAGGGAAGAGGCTTTTAGAGACCCTTAATGCAATCATATGCAACATCCATGGTTTTTTCACATGTTTCGTAACAAGGTCTTTGTTTATGACAGTAGTATGTTTCATTTGCTTTGAGTGTTGTCTCTGAATTTAAAATATAGGTCATACCCTTTCCTCACACATACTATCTCTGTGTGTTCATTTGCAAGAGTCTCTTTCGAAAACAAGGCTCAGACTATCTTCTTTGTCATTTTGATGAGTTTGCTGTAAGCTTGGGCATTCTAGCCTTTGTTTACTCTTTGAAGGAGGCTTTTGTAGACATGACAAACAAATATTCTTAACTCATCATAGTACCACTTCTTTTCCTCTTTTTAACACCATTTTCTACTAATGATCATTCAATGTTTCCCACTGCATTTCAATTCTGTCTTTCAACAGTGAAATTGTGTAAGCATCCCTTGAAACATCACCGTTGTATCAGTGGTTTCTTCTATTGGAGAAAAGGTGTAAACAAGATTTTTAGGCCATTTGTAGCATTGTTAGCCTTGTGTTTTTTGAATGAGGCTACACCTCTGTTCCTGACCCTCTACTTATTAAATGAAGGAGGCCTTAATCATATTTCCAAACCATCTACTTTTAAATGAAGGAGGTTTTCAACCAATGACCTAACCATCTGCTCATGTTTGGAGGAGGTTTGCAACAAGTGACCCAACCCTCTGCTCATGTTTGGAGGAGGTTTTACACAGTCACCCAACCATCTGTTTTCAAACTGTGTCAATCTTTCCTTTCACTGCATACCTATGCTTGGTACATCATAATAAGTAATAAAAAGTGAAAAATTGACAATATACCATGAGGGGCATGCTCTGAGATGTGTATTTTGTTGTTAAAATACCCTTATGCATCTTTGGAAACCAGAAGCAACCTGACTTGTATCTGCAGAGTATTACTTGATAGTCATAAATCACTAAAATTTTGACTGTGTTTGCAGGAGTTCATTGAATTACCTCTCTGACTAGTACTTGAATCCTAGGCTCAAAACAACATGAGAAGCAGCTGTCTTCTCATGTTTAGTTTAATAATGTCTTCTGGAACACTGGTACCTTTTTGCTTTGTAAAAGACATTGAAACACTATAGAGAAACACAATATGAGCTTGGCTTTTGAAACATTGCACTGCTAAGACACCAAGACTTGTTAGTGGCGCGACCTAAGGGTGTATCAAGCTTTATTTGCAGAATAGGAAGGTCATCTAGGACTGTTTGGTGTTAGACAGAGGTTGCTTTGGCTTAGGATAGTTGCCCAAGGGAGGACTGCCTAAAGTGCCACTACCTAACTTAGGGGAGATTTTTGACAGATTTGGAGTATTCTCTTTGGTATGATCAGATCCCAAGATGAGATAGGACTAGAGGTAGGGTAACTGACATTCTTATCAATTAGTTGGTTAATGAATGAGCTGGGGCTGAGGGTGAATGACATCAGATGACTTTAGCTTATAACAGCTATTGGAAAATTTTGTACGACTGAGACTAGATAGGGTTTGAAAATTAGATTTTTTCTCATCATAGGCTGATTGAAAAGGTAGGAGGGAAAAATGTTTTATGGGTGTTTTCTAGCTGGCAAATTTGACAAATTGGAGATGAGCTGCTAGAAAACTTGGCTTTAAAAACTAGTCATCATCAACAGGTGAAAGATACTGATGACTAACAAAATGTATATTGTATTTACATATAACACATTATATACAGGTATATAGATCTGTATAAATCTTATGTACTATGTTTTCAATGATGTCTCGTTGACCGTGTTTGGGAAATTAAGAAAAATCTCATTTCATTTTTCACTAGTTATTTTTTCTAAGGTAGTAAATCTTTACTCATGTTAGACCTCCGCTATGAGAGGGAGCCAGGCGGCAGACTTGTTAACGCCAATTCTTGAATTGATATATTTGATATTCAATCTTAATACCTGTTACGTCTATCCACTACAAAGTGTGTAAATAAAAATTATAAATAAATAGAAATCATTCTTTAGATTTTTAATTTTTAATATTATATTTGTCATTCAATGGAGTGAATGGAATCACACGTGTTGTTTGGTAAGTACTATATCATAATCGTGGCAATTCTGGTCTTCTTGTAAGCTCGTTGATATTGCAGATGTGTGCTTCTTCTTCAAGTTCCATTAATTTTAATCTCTGGGCCTTGGAGGGGTGGTACCAAGCGACATAGGAAAGTTCTTTGTGATATTATCCAGGGTATCATGAAGCCTGGAATCAGGCATTGGTAGCTGGCGGCATGAAAATTGCATTGGTGGCTAGTGGCATGAAGCGTATCAGCCAGCTAATTTAGTAAGAGACCAGGGGTTTCCAAAGTTTCTCTGTGGTGGCTGTGGATGAATCTGAAGAAAGTATGAGAGCACTGTGTTGGGCTTGTAAAATTATTTTCCCTGCTCACTACCCACATGGAGATGGCACCCAATATCAACTCTAAAAATTAATTCTTGTTCATATATAGCCTGATACTTGCTTTGTTGCTGCCCCTAGTATATATATAATATTAAATGTGATGTTTAGTTGTTCTTATGGGGTGAATTCACATCATATATAGTGACCGAGGACGTTGTAAATATTTTGGAAATGGATGCGTGCAGGACGAGCCAAAAGGTATTCAAGAGAGCTCTCTCTATGTTCAGAGACGACAATGTGAGTATTTCTCATGTTTTTTGCAAAATCTGTGCCAAAGTTTTTAGTTTGGATGATGCTAACAGTTACAATAATAACAATACCATAAGATTTAGGTGAAGGCAGAGACAAAGACATTTGTGGGTGAGGTCAAGTAGAGGCTCTGTGTGAAGCTGCAGGGAATTTGGGTGCCGATTTTATGGTGATGGGTAGCCATGGCCATGGTTTTTTCAAGAGGTACTTGCCTACTCCCAAATTTGTGGGTTGTACTAAGTCATTTCTTTCTCTATGCATAAGAGTGAAAAAACACTTTAGGGAAATTTGATGGTTGTGGGTAGATTTCAGCAAAATAGGCTCTGATTGATATGAATAGTATGTGCAGGGTTTTTGTGGGAAGTGTGAGTGATTATTGTTATCAGAATGCAGCGTGGTGAACAAGAATTTCTGCAACAATCAGTAAATTAATATAAGAGAACATAGTAAATGAATGAATGAATGTGTGCATTAAATGAATATATTCGAGTAGCTATAGAAATATATGATTTGAAAATTTATGGATATGATATTCTAAAATAATTGTGAATACCTCGTGCGAAGATCTTGAATGCTGAAACTGATTCTAGAAATTGACATCTTCATGAAATGATAAACAAATTGAATCGTACTAATCCTCCATGGCATTGATAACTCTCCAACATATTGAAATGAATTTAGTTAAATAATTTTAGTTTTTGAACTTCAAATATCAATATCTTAATTTTGAAATGATTTTTTTTCAATTGTGTTATGAAATTAGTCTAGAAGGAGCAACAGAAACAAGGGTAGTAGATGCATAAGTCAAGTGTGTTTCAGCATCATGAATAGTACGATACCCAGGAGGAGCATACCTAATAGTAGGAGAAGGCCATGTTGAGGACATTGATTTAGGCCATTCAATTCGCATTCAATCCGCCCTATTCCGATCGCCCTCATTATGATCATCGCTACCACTTGGGAATGAGCACCGGTTTCCAATTTCCATGCCCAAGGACAGAGCCTGCTAAAGCTGCAACTCCTGTCGAAAATGAAGAAGCCCCTCTCGAGCACTCGACAAAGGAAATGAGCCACAACCAACTAATCGATGGCGCAGGCAATCGGGAAACCAACCCTGAAAGCTCCTCCTCCAAGAAAATCTCCTCTTGCAAATGTTCCTGTCACTCATTCAACTTTGGTCTGCCATTCCTTTTAATTCTTACTTCACGGGCAAAGCCTGGCATGGAGTGAACAGACGCGAAAGTTAGTGGGCTAGGCTTTAGAGAAGAAAATAGATATCCGAAGGATCCCTGCTTTGGAATACTCTCTCGGATATTCAAAACATGTTTCTTGCAAACCAATACATCTGCTCTCGATCATTACTCAGCCGGAAACAATGGTCGACAACACTGACATCATGCTGGCAAGTGTAGGTAGGATCAATGAAAAATGGTAAGCCATGTGTAAACCAATGAACCATGGTGAGCCATGCATAAACATTAAGAGATAGATTTATAAAGTATATGTTCATGTAATTTTAGCATAAAATGCTTGCCTATTAATTCTAGCATTAAGAAATTTGACGAAAACATTCCAAATGAATTGAAACCTATCCTAAGATTTTATCAGATTTTGCCTCGATATGAGGCCAAATAAGATCTCTAAATTCTTGAGTGGTTGGAATAGTGGTGGAGATTTTCTTATTGGTTGTAAAAAAACACTTTATAGAATATAAATTTAAAACTTTAGGCTAATTACTTGGTTTGCAGCTTCATTTCTTTGCAAATTAATCAAAACGAAAAAAATCGATTACAATAGTCCCTGCTAGCCCCGAAGGGGCAGGGACTAATAATAAAATTTCAGACCTCCTCATCTCGCATTTTTAGGGTGGCCGGAGAAAAAAAATAAACAATACATTATGGCTGGAGAATATATATATATATATATATATATATATATATATATATATATATATAAACTTCACCACATGAAATGTATGGATAACATGAAAGTCGTTGATATCATGGAAGTCATATGGAATGGTAGAAAGTATATTCCTAATGTGCAACAAATATTGGAAAGTGAGGACTGGGTACTCTATAAATATAATATAGACATTCAAAAGCAACGAAGAATTCATGGCAATATCCATACGTTCATACATCATTTATGGTATGCAATTTAGCAGTAGAAGAAGACAATCATGGGTTGCAATAACAAACAAATTGGCTTGATGTCACCTTTTCAACTCGGCCCATTCAATTTATCACACCGGTATGGATAATGTGATACATTTTCTGTGTATATTAACATTCACAAACACATAATTTTTTCAGATAACGTTTATGAACGGAATAATGATGACCTTGCAGAGTTGTGCTTTCTCCAATGACAAGATGTCGAGCTATAAATCAGGTTCCTCGGCCTGCCCACATTAAGTTTTATTCATAGAGAACCACTCCCGAAGGATTTCTCATCACTGAAGCTTCTTCTGTTGGAGAAAAAGGGTTTGGGTACTATATTTATACTGCCTCATCAACAATAATTTATTAATATAAATTTGTTAATATAAGTATACCGCAATGCAATCTGATAGTTTGTTTTTTTAGGTTTCCTAATTCACCAGGAATTTTTACCAATGAACAAATACATGCCTGGAAACGAGTTGTTGACGCCGTACATATGAAGGGCGGCATAGTTTTTTGTCAACTCTGGCACGTTGGGTGGGCATCCCATATTGGTGAGTCTTTTTATCTTAAACTAATATTCATAATGTGCTCCAAATTTTTTCAATCAGCAACTCATGTTTTGATAAAAGAAATTTGGAGGTGAAGCACAAGTAAATCATTACTTTCAATTCACGTCGTGAACAACTTAATCCCAATTTTGTTCGATTGATTTACAGTTTACCAACCCAGAAGAGATTTACCCATTTCGTCGACACGTAAGAAGATTTCAGATGAGTGGAAAATAAATATGCTAGATGGATTTTTAGGCGAGGAAAAATAAAATTCATATTCTACTACACAGAGATTAAAATAAAAATTAAATTACGGACACAGAGAGATGGATTATAACACTATTTCATTAAATAAACTGTACGTTGTTACAAAATTAAATTCTTTAGAACTCCTGTGTTTTGGATTCACATAATAGAGCTTCAGTTGCTACAAACGCAATGCTTCAACAAAAAAAACTTCTCCTCTCTGTCTCTATGTTTCTATTCATTGCTACTCACACAATGCTCTCTATCTTTTTCAGCCTTCTGGGTAGAAATTACAATACACAGCAATTGTCTTTACAATGCGCACACGACATATATATATAAAATTACAATATTATATATTATAAATATTTCATATTTATAATATATATAACCAAAGTTAAAAACAAATGTACCGGGTAAAAGTCGCTAAAAGTAAATAATAAAAACATAAAAACTTGTATGCTAAGGTTTGTAACTTTATTCCATTTATTCTTTCCGGGGAGTGCTTGGAGATCATTCACGTGAGTTATCTTTACCTCCCAGAATTATTGTGGTTGGTGAAGAGGTGGGTCCATAGATGAATGATGTCATCTCCTCTGGGGGTTGCCTTTCCCCTTTGCTACTTAAGCTTGGATGTCCTCGTGGAATTTTGCTACTGTGCAATGAATATGGTTGGTGGAGTTTAATGCAGTGGTTGTTGCAGAAAAGTATGCAGTTGCATGAAGTGAAAATCTAGAGATTTCTGCCACCATTCTTCAAAATCCTCACATCATAATTGATTTCGTCGCTTCTGCTGTCTCTTCATTCCCATCACAATTAATTTTCCCTCCTGTTGTTCTGTGCGAGAAGTTGGAATTAAATTCCAACACTCCCCCTTAATTTCAACTACTGGGTTTTCTTGCATACCCAGGCATTTCCTTAAATAATTAAAATTCTTCTGTGTTAATGGCTTTGTCAATATATCAGCAAATTGTTCCTCTATCCTGTAGTGCTGCAAAACAATCTCACCATTATTAACCAGTTCACGTATAAAATGAAATTATGCATCAATATGCTTTGTTCTCTTATGGAAGACATAATTCTTTAATAAAGCTATCGTTGAGCTGTTATCACAATAAATTGTTGTTCCTTTGTCCTTTTATGACATAAGTCTTTGAGCATTCTTCTAATCCATAATGCTTGGCATGCTTCTGCTGTTGTTGCCACATATTATTCCTCTGCTGTTGATAAAGCAACTATTGGTTGCTTCTTGGAAGCCCATGAGATGGCTCCCGATCCCAAATGAAACACATATCCAGATGTGCTCTTCCTGTCATCTACACTTCTAGCCCAATCAATGTCAGTGTAACCAGTTAGTTTAAAATTTTCAGATGGGGAGTGTTGTCGTTCCTAGAGACAGCCTTGAGTTGTGAAAGACCAGTGCCTAGGACATCTTATATTAGCAAGGAGCATATAATATAACAGAGGAAGTTATCAATAAAAATCTCTCATGCTATTTCCTAAAACAAGGAATATTTATCTGAATGGGACCAAGACCTTCAGAAACTGACACAGAGAAAGGAATACTGCAGAGGCAACATGCAAAACCTCCAATATAAAAGCAACAGACAATTCAGAGACAAATTACTGTAAAGAGGGCCAATTCCGAAATACCTCAGAGAAATAAGTTATCAGAAGGTGTATGTGGTGAATGAAATATTGAGAGAATATTAGTTATCATTGAGCTGATATCCAAATACACAATACCACCATGTAATGGGCTTACCAATCTAAGAATCCATACATGACAATACCGTTTTAAAAACACCCTCCCAAAGCAACTAATATAGAAGAAATACGGTTTAGATGAATAATGGGACAAAATATCATGCCTGAGCCATATTTAAAGTGCTTGAATAATCCGAGCATGGGTATCAACTAGGATAAATCCATACCAAAAATCAGTGAGCCACTCGCATTCCAGAAACATGATACAGGAAAGATGGATGAAATGAAATGATCTATTAAAATAACACATAAGAGAGAAAGTTACACACTGTGAAATATCAAAGACCAGAATCCTCTTAAAAGATAGAACTCCTCCTCACTGAGACCCTACGGGCTCTGAGCCTTCATACAAGAGTTCAACAAAATGTATACAAAAATATCCTTTCACTGCCTAATTTTTTGATAAAATCTGGAACCTTCAATCATCTGTTCTTTGGGAGCTTTATAGGAGAAAAATAAAGCTCGAAAAGGGAGTAGGTGATGAACATTCAATTTGCCTCATTAAAACAAGATGGCGGAAACGTGCACGCCCATACTACTTGATGAATTTGTAAAGCTGTTTGTACTTTGTGGCCTGCTTTTTGAAATAAATGCTCTGAGTAGAAGCCTCTTCAGGAGCATGGAAAAGAGGTAAAATCACATAAACATTACGTCCTTTCCTGAAAGAAAATGGTGCTGAAAAGAAAGCTTTAGGGCATTGTTTTCTGCAAATAGTACGTTCTGCCTTCTAAACCCTGAATTACGGTTTAAGTTCTTCAATGCTGAACGTTGAATTCCTCAATCATTCACTGATATTTCTCTGCTGATCCATTAATATTTCCATCTGCGCAATCTGTGCTTTGAATTACTCTGGAGGGTTTGAAAGATTTGAACCCCGCTTCTTTAATGGAAGTCTTGTCGACATGCCTTCCCAGGCCTTCTTTCATAATTATAGCCTCTAAAAAATGGTCCTTTGATGTGCTCTCTGTTACAACAATAGAGACTGTAAACCCTGGCAGTTTTCTGTAGCTGTAACCTTGCAAAATCTATAAACTTGTTAGGGAAACCAGGCATGGGGATGGTGAATGTGACGGGGTCAATGAAAGTGGTCGTGCAGACATGGCGAAATGGTGAAACAATGTAGGCCGGCGACAAAAAACTCAGTGAAACGATGGTGAATGGACTGGTGAAAGGTTTTAACACGAAACATGAAAATTTGACCTATGACTGGGATATATAACAGGCAGAGGAAAAACATGCGACACACACGTGGAGCGGGTGACGTGGAGGTACGGGGTCAACTGGCAGAGAGATAGGTGATCTGGACCATCAGATCTCAGGAGGAGATCAGAGGCTGAAAATTCGTCGGAGGGCAATGGACAGTGGGCCAGGGGTACGGCTTGCCTCGGCTAAATCCTGCACAGCTTTGTGGAGCAACTACCGTGGGATGGATCGCCCCAGATCGGACAGCTCTCATGGATATCGCGCCGTGTCTACGAACGAATGATAACACGTGATGGAGGGTGGTTTTTGAGCCGTACACGGAGACATGCGGAAAAATATGTATGGAATCCCTCCGAAAAATAAAATACCGCCTACCGCCCAAAAGCGGTGCGATAGAAACCGGGCGGGTTTTGCATAGTGAGCGGGTGTACTATGAACCATTGATTGCAATTTAAATGGATGGAGGACAGAAGATTTGGGCGATGAACGGAGTGGGCCACGGGCACGATGAAGACTTGCGAACACCATCAGATCTGTACAGATCAACGGTTATAAATGTACCCGATGTATATATGTGATAAGCGCCTTTATGGCTGGCACTCAGTTTTGACCTCCAGTCCTGTGGAGAAAAAGGTGCAGGGGCTAGGGCCAAAAGGTGCTAGGCCTTAATAATATTATAATGTGGGATTTCGGCCCTTTTATGCAGATTTAAGGCTAGGAAAAGGTAATGATGAGCAGAAGTTGAATTTCTCATAGCAGAAAGAGGGGGTTTGAAAGGTTTAAGCGAGGTTGCTTATCAAAATTATCAAAATTTTAATAGGATGATGACATGATCAACATTTGCTCCACCTGGGGATGGCACGTTCATCCCTGAGCGTGTCGAGAACTTCGCATACCACCTGATAGTCTTCTTGTGTGAACTCTACTCTTCAGCACTTCTACTCTTCTTTTCCATAATTCATCACGACACCCACATTATTTCAAACTAGAGTGAAAAAAAACTAATATACAGTATAATACATCAGGCTATCTCTGCTTGAACTAGAACTGGAAGTAGGGTTTAAGAAATTGACCATTTACAGGGGCGTCAAGCAAGTCACCTTGTAAATTTTCCAACTTGAAAGTGTTATCACCTCCTTGTTCCACGATTTTGAAAGGACCGAACCAAAGTGGGTCGAATTTACCATGTTTTCCTTTTTCAGCCCTTTGGATATCCCACCTGAGCACTAAATCACCAATCTGCAGATTCCTGTCCTTGGAATGCTGATCAAAAAGTTATTTCATCTTCCCCTGATACTCTGTCAGCCTTTGACTTACCTGGTTGCGTGTTTCTTCCAATTCCACCAGCTGATTTATTCTCCTGGTCATATCATCAAGCTCTTCTTGACTTTCCTGCATGAATCGGGCTACTAGTAGGGCTAACTGTATAGGGAATACTGCAGCCCTCCCATATACTAATTCACATGGGGCTTTCCCAGTTGCTCTCTTGCTGGTAATTCTATTGGCCCACAGAGAAAATTTCAACAGGGAATCCCAATTTTTCTGATTTTCATTTATAGCCTTCTTCAGTGCTCTTATCAGGGTTTTATTGGAAGATTTTACCAAGCCATTTCCCTGTGGATAATAGGCTATGGAGTGGCTTAGTGTAATGCTATACTGCTGACAAAATCTCACAAAATTTGTAGATTTGAAGGCCTGTGCATTATCGGTCACTATTCTGGCAGGGCAGCCAAACCTGGATATGATGTTTTCTTCCATGAATTTTATTGTCACAGTATCCGTGGCATTCCTTGCAGGTATGGCTTCCACCCATTTTGTGAAATAATCAGTGGCAGTTAAAATCCACTTATGCTGACCACTTGATGGAGGATGTATTTCACCTATAAAATCGATTCCCCATTGTTGGAATGGTTCTTCCACGTGCATGTGAATCATGGGCAAAGGTGCCAATTTCTGTCTTTCAACAAATTTCTGACACTTCTCACAAGCTCTAACCCGGGCAAAAACATCTCCAAAAAGCTTGGGCCAATAGAAACCAGCCTTCAGGATTTTGTGAGCAGTGGCCCTCCAGCTGTAGTGACCCCCACAGATTCCTTCATGAAATTCAGCTATAATATTTTCTACCTCATCGTCTGTGAGACACAGGAGTAGGATGCCTGAGGGATCTTTCCAGTATAGCTGGCCATTGGCGACTATGTATTTCTGTGATTTCAATCTCAGCGTTCTGTATTTAGCTTTATCACAGCTTGGAGGGTAGCTGAGTGTGAGGAGATATTCTACTACCTCTTTGTACCACTGACTGGTGAGGTACTTTATGTGTGTTTCCGGAGTAGCTACCCCAATTCCCTGTCGCTCTTCTTTCTCCTCAGATTCCTCATTTGCTATTATGGACAAGTTTATACCCAGAGCCTGATAGTTTGATTCAAATAATATTTTGGCAAGCCCCTGCCCTTTGATCAGCTTAGTAGGGCGGATGTCTAATTCATACTCCTGTATTTTAGCAATCCACTTCCCCCTTTTTCCTTCACTATCTCCCTGAATGAGAATATCTTTTACAGCCACTGTAGGCACAAATGCAGTGATATGGGACTGCAAGATATATATGTGGAATGCTTTGAGGGATTTCACTAGGGCATATGCCTTCTTTTCTAATATGTTATACTTTAATTCTGTATCACGGAGTACCTGACTGAAGAAGGCAATGGGCTGCTCGTACCCCGCCTCATTTTTTTGCAATAAAACTCCTGCTATTGTATGAGGTGATGCAAAAGAAAAGATCATGAAAGGTTTAGCATAATCTGGTCCATCTAGCACAGGGGCTTCTGCAAAAGCATTTTTTATTCTGGTAAATGCCTCTCGTGATTCCTGGGACCATTTAACTTCATTATCTTTCTTCAGCATGTCGGTTATATGTCTAACTATTTTAGCGTAGTTAGGAATAAACCTTCTCAGGAAATTAATACGCCCTAGGAACACTTGTACCTCCTTCTTATTTCTGGGAAGAGCAATACCATTTATACCCTCTACCCTCTTAGGATCTATCTTCACCCCATCTTTAGTCACAATGTGTCCCAAAAGTTTACCCTCTTCTAATGCAAATAAAGACTTTTGAGGATTTAGAGAGAGACCATACCTTCTGCATTTCTCAAAGGTTCTACGCAGATGTTCAATGTGCTCAGTATCATTTTTGGAAAATACAGTGATATCATCGAGGTAGACTACCAAAAATTTATCTTGCTCCCCAACAAAAGCAATGTCCATGGCCCTCTGAAAAGTGGCCCCTGCATTAATCAATCCAAAAGGCATCCTGGCATACATAAATGTACCCCATGGTGTAGTGAAAGCGGTCTTCTTTTGATCTTCTGGAAATATAGCTACCTGATTATAACCAGAGAATCCATCCATCATTGACATCCTAGAAGCTCCAATCACTTTCTGCATGATGTGATCCATCTTAGGCAATGGATAATTATCCTTTAAGGATGCTCTGTTTAAATTTCTGAAATCCACACACAGCCTTATTTCTCCGTTCTTCTTTCGGACAGGGACTAGGTTTGCCACCCATTCAGAGTACCTCAATGGCACAATTATTTTGGCCCTTAACAGCTTTTTAATTTCCTTCTCAATAGAGGGAAGCAGCAGGGGATTTATTTGTCTGAGCTTCTGCTTATGAGGCTTTGCATCTCCCTTTAGTGGAATTTTGTGCTGCATTATATTGATGTCAAAAGTTTTCAAATCCTGAAAGGACCATGCAAAAACATATTTGCAAGACTTAAAAAATTTTGATATAGCTTTTTATATTCTTCTGGGATCTTCTTGGATAATTTTACAATTTTGGGGTCAGCTTCAGTACCAAGATTCAGGTCTTCTACCTGGTTTTCTTCTACCACTTTGCCTGGCTGTAGTGGGACATCATTTTTGTCAAATAATATTTCTAGAGGCACAAGCCCTATAGGTATAATGTTTCCCTTAAATTGCAACACTTTATTACCTGCCATTTTCTCCTCCCAATTTCTTTCTGAAGTATACTCATTCTCTCCCTCTTCACTAGCATCAATCTCTATATTAGAGAATTCCCCTACTGTTTCCAGAAATCTCTTCATATGTTCTTCATCCTCAAATACCTGCCAGTGCTTGATGTTATCTGGGATTGACGGTCGATAACGTACCTCAATTTCATATCTTAAAAGAGGGTTCTCAGGTGGATGAAATGTACTAGCAGCCACAGCAAGGGAATCAACCATCCTATTCTGTTCTCCAGGTATGCAATGGATATTAAATTCCAAGAAAAAATTCTCTACCATGTCCCAAACTTCATTCCTATAAGCCTTAGCCAGGGATGTTTGGTCTGACACTGATTCTTGACTTGTCTAACCACCAGTTCTAAATCTCCTAGAACTTTTAAAATTTGTATATTCATGTTCCTGGCTGTCTGTAATCCTAACATAAGTGCTTCATATTCAGCCACATTATTAGTAGCTTCATATTCTAGCTTGAAGGACAATGGGGCCCATTTCCCTGTAGGAGAAATCAATAATATTCCAGCTCCATTACCTTCTCTTGAATTTGCTCCATCAAAATGGAGTGTCCAGATTCCTGTTTCATGGCTCTATGAGGGCTGCTCAGTCTTGATCTGGCAGAAAGATGGTTCATGGGCATAGTCTTGATCTTCCTCCAACATCAAGCATGATAAATCTCCTTCTTTACTGTAGACTGGTGAATTAACAGAATTGTCAGCCTTAGTCACCATCTTGACAAATCTAGTTTCCCTATACAACCTCCTCTCTTGGCCACCAAAAACTGGGATGGTGGCATATGTTAAATCCAATTTAATTCACCCACCAATTTTTGTTCCCTAGGACCTTGACAATAACATGGCAAAGCGAGCTGGGATGTCAGCCACCACGATGTCCATTAACACACTTTTTGCTGGGATTTGGGCCAAATTGACCACCAAATCCTTGATCATCCCCAGGCATTTAACTCTTTTGGAATCAAATGAATAGAGATATTTGTATGGATGGGTGATTTGTAATCCTAGTTGTTCCATGACTGAAAAAGGTAGTAGATTATGGGAAGCTCCAGAATCTAACATACAGTTATGTAATAGCAGGTCATGAATCACTAGAGACACATAAAAGGGAGGAGTAGAAGCATCTAATTCCTCAACATGTGGACCAAAGAAAAACATGGGTATTTTTTCTTGAAGGTTGAGAATATCTGGGGTGAGTGGTGCTTCTGGAGGGATCATAAAAGAGGTGACTTGGGATTGATATGCAGGTTGTTTCAATAGCTCAGTCAAGGCAAATGGGATTTTGACTTTCTCAAGTTCCTTTTGCAGACTGAAAACATGAGAAGATTTTTCTATTACAACCTCCTTTGACTCTTTATTTTCAGCTGCGGGTTTGACTTATTTTGACACAGACTTGGTATTAGGAGGAATGACTACTTTTAAAGAGGAAGGAATTTGATCATTAGATTGCAAAGGTTTGTTTAGAGGGCCCTTACCTTTGTCTGTGACCTTCTGAATTGTAGCCTCCTTCTGAGCAAGTGCTTCCTTCTAGGGTAGCTCTTCTTCTTGATCTTGAGTACGAGTCCTCTTCCTAGAAGATCTGAGATCATATCTTCTATTGAACTGTGCTTGCATGAAATTAGCAAATTGTTTACAATAATGATCAATGTCTGCGTCTTCTGTGTCTCTGGCCTTCTCTTCTTCTTGCAATGAGCACTCTTCTCCATCACTATTTGAAAAAGCAAGATTTGCATCCTCCAGTCCATAGGCACTGTCTTCAGTAGGATCATCTTCTGGACCTTCCAAGTACAATGGGTGTGGTACTTGATCTTGTTGTTCCTTTGGTTCCCTTGGCAATATTTGCAGGGGTGGTTTCCTATACTGAGGATTGTAACCTATTTTTTGAGCATTGTGGAAATTCTTGGAGGCTAAATTCTTGGCTTCCACTTCAAGCTTGACCAGTTTACTAGAAATGTTCTTAATCATTTTGCTCATTTCTTCAATTCTGTCATTAGCTGAGTCTCTGTCTTGATAAGAGGTGGACACCTCCTCTTTGCCCCTTCTTATAGTATCTTGTTCAGATTTTCCCTTTGATTTTCTAGTGGAGGAAAAGTTTGCTTCCAACTCTAGTGCATCTATCTGGGCATCATCCAGAGTAGCAGGCTTTCTTTCTCTAAGAGAGAAACTAAATTCTGAATCAAAGGCTGCTAAAAAAAAAACTTTAGCAGTAGTTTGATGAGGCTTCATATCAGCAGGAAGACTCAAATAAAATTTATTAAATCTCTTGATAAATTCTGATACCCCTTCATTATGTCTTTTCTTAAGTGTATTAAACTCAGTAAGACAATGTCCATGATATTTCTTCTCTCCCCATTTCCTGAGGAAAGTATCTTCCATTATTTCCCAAGTGGTAATAGAACGACCTGCCAATGTCTTAAACCATTTTCGAGCTTCAACATCAAGAGATTGGACAAATAGCCTTAAGACCACATCTAAATGTTCCACATTAAAATTCTCTGCAAAAGCACAAAAGACCTCAAGATTTTTTTGAGCATCAATCTCGTTTTCCCCATTGAATCGGGGTAAAATATTCAAATAATCTTGTGGAATATCATTCAACACTTGGGGTAATGCCAGAGGGGCATATTTATTTAGCAAGAAGCCTAGAACATTGGTCATTAGAGGGGGTGGAGGAAGTGCGATAACTTGATGAGTAACAGGAGGAAGAGGAAGTGGAGTATGAATAACAATATGAATGTAATGAACAACAGCTTGAGGTGTTGAGGGGAATAATGGTCTGTTAATAGCAGACACTTTAGTGACTTCTTTGACCTCTTCGACCTCAGGAGTAGGGTGAAAATTATCTTTATTTCTAACCCCTCCTCAGGGTGGACTATCTGAATAGTAATCGGTATCTCCCACAGTGGAGTTGGGAAATAACACTTGAGTTACTTGGGAAGAAGAGGATGGAAAGTTTTCTATAGAAAATTTAGGGATTTCGGAGTGAATGGATTTTCTTTCCCTCCAATTTCTTCTGTGTATGATCTTTTCAGGCTCAGACACTGAAGGTGTCTTTGGTTGAGACGTATCTGACCTCAAGTGTGGCTTACAAGGAGCCAGGACTGCAAATAAATTTATCTAATAAACAAATGTGGAGTCGCCAAGGTGAGAGATCTACAACTCTCAACTCTTCATACTAACCTACTTGAAGAGTGAATTAGATTTTGTCGAGGCCCATAGATTTAAATTTTCTCAACTTCGTTCCCCGAAAACGACACCAAAAAGATGTTGTCGTTCCTAGAGACAACCTTGAGTTGTGAAAGACCAGTGCCTAGGACATCTTATATTAGCAAGGAGCATATGGTATAACAGAGGAAGTTATCAATAAAAATATCTCATGCTATTTCCTAAAACAAGGAATATTTATCTGAATGGGACCAAGACCTTCAGAAACTGACACAGAGAAAGGAATACTGCAGAGGCAACATGCAAAACTTCCAATATAAAAGCAACAGAAAATTCAGAGACAGCTTACTGTAAAGAGGGCCAATTCCGAAATACCTCACAGAAATAAGTTATCAGAAGGTGTATGTGGTGAATGAAATATTGAGATAATATTAGTTATCATTGAGTTGATATCCAGATACACAATACCACCATGTAATGGGCTTACCAATCTAAGAATCCATACATGACAATAGAGTTTTAAAAACACCCTCCCAAAGAAACTAATATAGCAGAAATACGGTTTAGATGAATAGTGGAACAGAATATCATGCCTGAGCCATATTTAAAGTGCTTGACTAATCCGAGCATGGGTATCAACTAGGATAAATCCATACCAAAAATCAGTGAGCCACTCGCATTCCAGAAACATGATACAGGAAAGATGGATGAAATGAAATGATCTATTAAAATAACACATAAGAGAGAAAGTTACACACTGTGAAATATCAAAGACCAGAATCCTCTTAACAGATAGAACTCCTCCTCACTGAGACCCTACGGGCTCTGAGCCTTCATACAAGAGTTCAACAAAATGTATACAAAAATATCCTTTCACTGCCTAATTTTCTGATAAAATCTGGAACCTTCAATCATCTGTTCTTCGGGAGCTTTATAGGAGAAAAAGAAATCTCGAAAAGGGAGTAGGTGATGAACATTCAATTTGCCTCATTAAAACAAGATGGCAGAAATGTGCACGCCCATATTGCTCGATGACTTTGTAAAGCTGTTTGTACTTTGTGGCCTGCTTTCTGAAATAAATGTTATGAGTAGAAGCCTCTTCAGGAGCACGGAAAAGAGGTAAAATCACATAAACATTACGTCCTTTCCTGAAAGAAAATGGTGCTGAAAAGAAAGCTTTAGGGCATTGTTTTCTGTGAATAGTACCCTTTGCCTTCTAAACCCTGAATTACGGTTTAAGTTCTTCAATGTTGAACGTTGAATTCCTCGATCATTCACTGATATTTCTCTGCTGCTCCATTAATATCTCCATCTGCGCAATCTGTGCTTTGAATGAATCTGGAGGGTTTGACAGATTTTAACCCTGCTTCTTTAATGGAAGTCTTGTCAACATGCCTTCCCAGACCTTCTTTCATAATTATAGCCTCTGAAAAATGGTCCTTTGATGTGCTCTCTGTTATAGAAATAGAGACTGTAAATCCTAGTAGTTTTCCGCAGCTGTAACCCTGCAAAATCCACAAACTTGTTAGGAAAACCAGGCATGGGGATGGTGAATGTGACGGGGTCAATGAAAGTGGTCGTGCGGACATGGTGAAAGGGTGAAACAATGCGGGGTGGCGAAAAAAAACTCAGTGAAATGATGGTGAATGGACCGGTGAAAGGTTTTAACACAAAACATGAAAATTTTACCTATGACTGAGATATATAATGGGCGGAGGAAAAACATGCGACACACACGTGGAGCGGGTGACATGGAGGTACGGGGTCAACTGGCGGAGAGGTAGGTGATCTAGACTGTCAGATCTCAGGAGGAGATCAACGACTGAAAATGCATCGGAGGGTGATGGACAGTGGGCCAGTGGTACAACTTGCCTCGGCTAAATCCCGCGCAGCTTTGTGGAGCAACTACCGTCGGATGGATCGCCCCAGATCGGACGGCTCTCATGGATATCGCGCTGTGTCTACGGACGAACGATAACGCGCGATGGAGGGCGGTTTTTGAGCTGTACGTGGAGACACGCGACAAACGATGTATGGAATTGCTCCGAAAAATAAAATACCGCCTACCGCCCAAAAGCGGTGCAATAGAAACCGGGCGGATTTTTCATAGTGAGCGGGTGTACTATGGACCATTGATTTGCGATTTAAATGGACATCAGACGGATGATTTGGGAAATGAACAGAGTGGGCCAAGGGCACGATGAAGACTTGCGAACACCGTCAGATCTGTACAGATCAACGATTATAAATGTACCCGATGTATATATGTGATAAGTGCCTTTATGGCTAGCACTCGGTTTTGACCTCCGGTCCTATGGAGGAAAAGGTGCAGGGGCTAGGGCCGAAAGGTGCTAGGCCTTAATTATATTATAATGTGGGATTTCGGCCCTTTTATGCAGATTTGAGGCTGGGAAAAGGTAACAATGAGCAGAAGATGAATTTCTCAGGGCAAGAAGAGGGGGTTTGAAAGGTTTAAGCGAGGTTTCTTATCAAAATTATCAAAATTTTAATAGGATGATGACATGATCAATAGGGAGTATGAAATACCATACCCCTTTGTTCCAT
The DNA here is from genome assembly GCA_034641835.2 of Pinus albicaulis. Lineage (NCBI taxonomy): Eukaryota > Viridiplantae > Streptophyta > Pinopsida > Pinales > Pinaceae > Pinus > Pinus albicaulis. The sequence goes on from JAXQQM020088107.1 coordinate 270,587, forward strand.
TTACATACCTTAGAATCCTCTTGGCTGCCTGCCAATGAGCCTCTTTCGTCCTTTCCATAAATCTGGAGATTAAACTTACAACGTGTATAATATCCGGCCTAGTTGCAGTAAAATACATGAGGCTGCCAACTATGCTTTTATACAAACTTGGATCAAAATCCTTGCTGCTGTCTTCTTTTCTCAATTTTAACCCCATGATAGTTGGAGTTACAACTGCCTTGTTGTTCTACATGTTGAATCTTTTCAACACTTCAACATATTTTTCTTTGGAAATAAAAATCCCATTTTCATTTTGATCTACTTCTATTCCAAGAAAATATCTCAGAAAATCCAAATTAGTCATTTCAAATTCACTCTTCATGACTGCTTTAAAATCAGTAATGAGAGAAACTTCATTGCCAGTAAAGATTAAATCATCTACATATAAAACAACAATAATAATCTTACCATCATTTTCTTTTATGTAGAGTGTGGGTTCTCCATCACATTTCTCAAATCCATTTTCAATCAGGTAAGCATCTATCTTGCTGTACCATGCTCTCGGTGCTTGCTTCAGCCCATACAAAGCTTTCTTCAATTTGCATACTTTGTGCTCTTGGTCTTCAATCTCATAGCCTGGAGGTTGTTCAACATATACCTCTTCTTTCAAAACTCCATTCACGAATGCATATTTCATATCCATTTGGTAAACCTTCCATTTATGTTGTCCTACTATGGAAAACATTGTTCTCACTGTTTCCATCCTTGCAACTGGTGCGAAAGTTTCTTCATAATCTCTTCCTTATTGCTGCTTGTAGCCTTTGACAACAATTCTTGCTTTGTGCCTTTCAATATTTCCTTCAGCATTTCTCTTGGCCTTATAGACCCATTTTACCTCAATGACTTCTTTACCTTTAGGGAGGTCCACTAACTCCCATGTATTTCTCTTTTCTATTGCACCAATCTCTTCGTTCATTGCTTCAATCCATTTTTCTTCTTTTACAACATCTTCAAAATGAATTGGGTAATCAACATGAAAATATAAAGAAAATAAAGAGTTCAGACCAGCATTATCATTTACCTCTCCTTGTTCATAAATCTCACTCAGATTTATGAATCTCAGTCTTCTTGGTGTACTTGGAGTTCCACTTGAACTCGAGGGAGTTTCAGTTCCCTATGGTGTTCTTGAAGAAGCACTTCCTTGATTTGTCAAGGCTGTTCTATTTCCAGCTTATGGTGTGGTTTTTTGTGCTTGTGGTGGTGGAGGAGGAGCCACCATGGAGGAATTATTTGCTGCTGTGCATTCCTCTTCTTCTTCGTGAGACACACATGTCTTCACGTTCACTGTTTTCTCTAAGCTTCCATCCCAAGCTTCTTCTTCAATGAACTGCACATCTCTGCTTATTATTACTTTCTTGTTGGATGGATTATAGAGTTTGTATGCCTTGGACTCATCACTTTATCCAACAAAGATACACCTCTCCCCTTTATTGTCCAACTTCTTCCTTAGGTGATCTGAAATGTGTGCATAAGCCACACAACCGAATACTCTCATGTGGGTGACATGTTGCTTTATGCCGCTCCACGCTTCTTCTAGAACTCTGTTCATGACAACTTTGGTTGGGCATATATTCAAGATGTACGCTGCATAATTGACAACTTCGGCGCAATACTCATTTGGCAAATGTTTTGCCTTCAACATACTTCTGACCATGTCCATGATGGTCCTATTATTCCTTTCTGCAACACCATTTTGTTGAGGTGTGTACCTTGTGGTAAAATTCTTATGTATGCCATTCTCCCTACAAAAACGTAGGAACTCTTTGGAGATGTTTTCTCCACCTCTGTCAGTTCTCAACACTTTGATGTAGTTCCCACTCTGCTTCTCAACACGAGCTTTGAAGTGGAAGAACTGTTCAAAAACTTCACTCTTCTGTTTCAAGAAATACACCCATGTATTTCTAGTGTAATCATCTATGAATGTCAAAACATATTTGTTACCAAATAAAGATGGCGTTTGCATTGGTCCACAAAAATCTGAGTGGACAATTTCTAAGGGTGCCTTTGCCCTTATACTCTTCCCTGCTGGAAAGCTTTCTCTGTGTTGTTTGCCCAAGATACAACGTTCACAAAGGCTATCTGGTTTCTCAATCAATGGTAATCCTTTTACCATTCCCTTTTTGCGCAACAAGTTCAGGCCTTCGAAATTGATATGTCCAAATCTCAAGTGCCATAACCAGTTTTCATCTTTCACTTCCTCTTGAAAGACCTCTTGTGTTACAACTGCTACATTTCTTCTTTTCTTCAAGTCTACTCTGAGCTTGAGAGGAAACATCCTATTTCTTGTCATCTGCACCACTGCAATGACTTTCTTGCTTGGAGGTATGTCCATGATTGTGCACACATCATCTTTAAAAAATACATTGTAGCCCTTGTCAATGAGTTGTCCAATGCTCAAAATATTACATTTCAAGCCAGGTACATAATATACATCTGGCACAAACTTCTGTTCTCCATTTCTTGTCAAGATACTTACTCTGCCTTTTCCATTGACAGAGATCTTACTATCAGTTCTTGTTGTTACTTCAGATTTAACATTTTCATCAAGATTGGAAAACATTGCTATGTTTCCAGTGATGTGGTTACTACAACCTGAGTCAAAAAACCATACATCATCTTTTCTATCTTGTGCTACATTAAATTTTAACAACACATTCTTTTGGTCCTTTACTTCTTTTGTAAAATTGGCATTCTGCCTATTATTCATGTCATTTTTCTTTTTTCTACATTCATTGGCACAGTGCCCATATTTCTTGCAATAATGACATTGGACTTGGGATTTATCATACCTTTGTCCATGAGCTTGATGTCGGCTTGAGCCTTCATTCCGGTTCTGATTGCTGCCCCTTCCACTCGAACTTGCAGGGCTGTTTCTTCCTCTGTTTTGGCTTTTGCCTCTTCCTCTGTTGTTTGCTTTGCCTTGACCTCTTCCTCGGCCAAAAGAAATTTGAGTTTTGAAAGCTTGTTCCAATGAGGAATCTGTTCCTCTGTTCAGTCCGTGTTCATTAGACATCAGGGATGCACTAAGCTCATCCATTGTAAATATTGAGAGGTCCTTTGTCTCTTCTATTGCCACTACTATGGCATCAAATCTTGAGGGTAGACTTCTCAAGATTTCTCCACTATTCTTATTTCTTCAAGTGTCTCTCCATGAGACCTTATCTGGGTAACCAACCCAATAAAATGAGTGAATAATGAGTCTATAGTGTCAGACTCTTTCATACATAGAGTTTCAAAATCTCTCCTCAGCATTTGCAACTTTGTTGTCTTCACCTTCTCCATGCCTTAATAGGCTGTTTTGAGAATATCCCATGCCTCCTTAGATTTTTTTGTTGATGCAATCCTTGGGAAAATACTCTCGTGCACTGATTGAAAGAGATAGAAGAGGGCTTTGGAGTCCTTCTTCCTATTATCTCTTAACAAGTCTCTTTCTGCTGCTGTCAAAGTAGCAAGTGTTGTTGCGTCTGCTAGTTCTGGGTAGCCTTTCTCAACTAGCTCCCATATGTCCTATGAAGCAAACAGGGCTCTCATCGTGATTGCCCAATAATCATGATTCTTCTCGTTAAACTGTGGAAGTTGAGGATTCTTCAGACTGGTGCCTGTTACTGCCATTGTGATTATGCAAACACGACAGTTTCTTTGACCGTGTAAAAAAAATGAACAAACAGAAGCTTTCTCTGCTGGAGAATCCACTTCAATAAACTTCTTATAGCTTCTACAATGAAGAGCGATCTCTGCTTCGTTCATTGAGCGCCTAGACTAAATCTGATACCATGTTGGAATTTCTGGACAATTCTGAACACACAGAGGAAAAATAAAATTCCTCTTCTACAACACAGAGATTAAAATAAAAATTAAATTGCAAACACAGAGAGATGGATTATAACACTATTTCATTAAACAAACTGTAAGCTGTTACAAAATGAAATTATTCAGAACTCCTGTGTTCTAGATTCACAGAATAAAAATTTAGCTGCCACAGATGCATCACTTCAACAAAAAAAAACTTCCCCTCTCTGTCTCTGTGTTTCTATTCACTGCTACTCACACAGTGCTATCTGTCTTTTTCAGCCTTCTGGCTAGAAATTACAATACACAACAACTGTCTTTACAATGCGCACACGACATATATATATATAAAACATTAAAATATTATATATTATAAATATTTCATATTTATAATATATACAACCAAAGTTAAAAACAAATGTACCGCGGTAAAAATCGGTAAAAGTAAATAATAAAAACATAAAAAAATTTATGCTAAGGTTTGAAACTTTATTCCATTTATGCTTTTCGGGGAGTGCTTGGAGATCATTCACATGAGTTCTCTTTACCTCCCGGAATTACTGTGGTTGGTGAAGAGGTGGGTCCAAAGATGAGTGATGTCACCTCCTTCGGGGGTTGCCTTCCCCTTTTCTACTCAAGCTTGGATGTCCTCCCGAAATGTTGCTGTTGTGCAATGAATATGGTTGGTGGAGTTTAATGCGTTGATTACTGCAGATAAGTATGCAGTTGCGTGAAGTGAAAATCTGGAGATTGCTGCCACCGATCTTCAAACTCCTCACATCATAATTGATGTCGCCGCTTCTTCTGTCTCTTCATTCCCATCACAATTAATTTGTCATCTTGTTGTTCTGTGCGGGCAGTTGGAATTAAATTCCAACAAGAGATTCTGCTTTTAGTCCAACAGTTCCGTCAGGCCGCTAGAAATGCCATGGCTGCAGGTAATTAAGTAAGCCCAACAATTTAGCTTTCGAATTTGCATAAAGGGAATGATAGAACATTATTTTCAATTTTCGCATGTTTCGAGGGGGTTGAGGTGCATGCTAGCCACGGGTATCTAATTGACCAACTCATGAAAGACGGCATAAATGACCGGCACGACAAGCATGGCGGCTCACTAGAAAACCGGTGTCATTTTGCATTATAAATCTTGTGGAACGTGATTGAAGAGATTGGCACCGAGAGAATGACCATTAGAATTTCTTCTGTCGTAGATCACTTAGTCGCCACAGACTCAGACCCTGTTGGCCTAGCATTGTATTTAGTACATCAATTTAACCTCATGGCAACCCAATATGGCTGAGGGATTTGTTATTTGCATCTCACGCAACATCGTTACAGTGCAGTAAGTAAAACAAATAGAAATGAAAATGAAATTTTAAAGTTCCATAATTTCCATTCCCTGGTGAGACAGACCTACAAAAGCATGCTTATGGGCACAGGAGGTTATACCAGAGACTCTGGGATGGGTGCAGTGAGTAGCGAAGAAGTTGACCTTATTTATTATGGTTGTATTTTCATTTCGAACCCTGATCTTCCCCTCAGATTCGCGCTAGGAATGCGGAGGTTGAACAAATACAATAGATCTACCTTCTATACTTAGGATCAGGTTCTGAGATATACAGATTAACTTTTTCTTCATGATTGCAATGAAGAAGATGAAATTGTGGCTTCAACACGTGGTACACTTAGATCTGCTCTGTGATACCGCAAGGCACATCCGTATTTATCTTCATTTTTTTGGCACGGTCATACAGATGACACGGAAAATGAATATAAGGAAATAGGAGGATTCCTAAACCTGGTTCAAGACAACGTAAAATGTATGATAAGGCCGAGTTGTACGTTTGATGGTCGTAAAGTGATCATTATGTCAAGTTTTATAATATTATATCAGCGGTTACAAAACATTTGTATTATTGTAATGTGAGCTTTAAGGGGGCACTCTGCAGTTCCACTACTGAAAAGTTTGGCATGAAATGCAAGCCATATGCCTTTACATAGGTTTTAATAGTATATTAAAGATTTTAATATAAAATTAATGTTTAATGTATGATATTGTGTATTATAAAGGCTTAAAAGACCTTTTAACTTTTTCATGTTATCAAATTTTTACTAATCCCAATCCCAAGTGTGCAGCAATATTTTGGGTATTATTTTTGTTTTTACTATTCATCAACTTTGTCTACCATGTCTATTAGTTTGTATAGGTAAATTAGTTATAACATTCTCTAATTTCTCTAATTGCATAGGAAGTTATATATACAATGTTTTATTGTAACTTGTTATTGTTTAGCTTTCATCTTAGGTTTGGTAGGTGGCTATGTGCACTGCATCTACTAAGTCTCTAACACTAAGCTATTATTCTTAACTATGGATATCTTAATTGTCTTGTTATTACTATTGTGTCTTTAGTTTTGTGCTTGTCTCATCCTATGTTCATCTTGCCCTTATAATGGAGCCACATGCTTCAACCAACCTACCATTTATATGTATTTTTGGCTTTAGCGGTCACAACCCGGGAAATTTTCTTACAACTCTTTTACCAAGGGACTCAACCAAGAGTTCCACTACCGATGAAATGCACCCCATATGCCTTTACAGAGGTTTTAATAATATATTAAGGGTTTTAATAATGTATTAATATTGTGTTATCTTTGGTAATTTTACTTATTTTCAATATATATATATATATATATATATATATATATATATATATATATATAATGTATTATGATTATTATAAAGATTTAAAAAACATCTTAACATTTTTATGTTTTTAAATTTTTACTCATCTCAAGTGTGTAGCAATATGTTGGTTTTCTATTCTGACAAAATTATTTTTATTATTCATTATTTATGTTTATTAGTTTGTATAGGTAAATCAGCTACAACAATATTCAATTGTATAGGAAGTTACTCATATACAATGTTTTATTGTAATTTGTTATTGTTTAGTCTTCATATTAGGTTTGATAGGTGCATGTGCAGAGTCTCCAATAGTAAACTACCATTCCTAACTATGGTTATCTTAACTCTCTTGTTATACCATTGTGCCTTTAGTGTAGTGATTGTCTCATTCTATGCTCATCTTGCCCTATAATGGAGCCACATTTTTTTCAACCAACCTACCATTACTATGTTTTTTTGGCTTTAGAGGTCACAACTCAGGGAATTGTTTAACAACTCTTTTACCAAGAGACGCAACTAATTCAATTCTTTTAGTGTCATGATATTTTCCTATAATATCTTTCTTTGTGTATGTGTTATCCAATGTATTTCTCTTGAATGTTTGTTAGCTTGAAAATGTCATAGAGGCTAAGGTGTTGTTGCTCCACAAATCTTGTCTGAAGATATGCTAGACAATGTGTAAGGGTTCCAAGTAAATTCCTTAGATCTAATGCAAAAAAAAGTTATTCATCTCATCTAGAGGAGGATGACAAGAACATGCTTATATATCCACTCAAGTTGATGTAGTAACCGTACCCCAAGTTCTCCAATGTGATATCCTACACACATACATCACCAAACAAGAAAATGTTTGCCTCCGGAAAGTTAACATGCATCAGAAACTATAATAATAACCAATTCAAATTCATACATATGCGAATATGCTAAAAACCCATTGTTGCCATTCATAAATAAGAATACTACATGAACATATTATACCTTACCTACTTAGTAAACTCTCCTCTAATCCTTGGCACTCTTCTTCCCTTGGCTTATAGGTAGATTGAGCTCTTGTTTTAATAGAATTTCACTAGCACTACTAGGAAAATACTATCTTTGACTGCTCTCCCCCTTGAAAGGGTCTCATTATATAAACCTTTACTATGTCTGGAAAAATGTATTTCGACACTTAAGAAAAGCCTCTCCAACTATTGACCCTCATTCAACTCAAAATAATTTATATATAATTATAATTATAGATTAAATATTTATATTTATTTATATTATTTAATTTTATATAATTACTTATTAAAAAAAAATTAATATCAAACCAGATTATATAATATTTATATTATTATTATTTAAACTCAAAATTTAAACATAATATATTTATGTAACATAACCAACTTAAAATATACATACAATTTTACTATACAATTCCACAATAATAACCAACTTAAATTATACTTACAATCTTACCCTACAACCTCACAACAATAAATGAAATAATTGAAAAATAATATCATCCCAAATTACATTCAACTGATTTTATTGTGCAATGTATAATAAATTTTATATTACAACAAAATTTGTATTAAATTTAAGCTTTTTATGTTACTTAGATTGCTAAAATTGTAATGCAGTGTTATCCTTGATATCGAGGAGTCTAAATATAATGCTAACCATAATATTATTTTTAAATATAATGCTATCAATTTATAAAATTTAAATGTATAATAATAAATAAGAAAAATTTAAATGTTTAATAAATATGATGAAATTTTGTAACATACAACTTAGTCGAAATATATTTAATCTTACTTCACAAAAAATATACTTAATCTTATTTCACAAAAAATGCTAGTAGTCTTTAGTGCGATTTTTTGAACGTTTTTTTGGTGGATTTTTACGGTCTAATTTCTTTGAAATCTGGCAAAAATTTATTGAAAATAAAAATTTGATGGATAATCTTGCACATTCAAAGTGCCCTGGATTTTTTAGGGTGTTGAATCCATATTTACAGTAAAAAATCAGTTTAAATAACAAAAATCAAGATTTTACCTCAATTTTTTTCACCAAATTCCCACACCTGAAATTCCAAAAAATCACACAGAAACAATTCCTAAAAAATGTAACACTGACAAGCCCGACCAACTGGCTAATTGTTTATAGAAATAACCTCTTTATTAGTTACCAGTACAACAACTTTCAAGATAGATGTAAATATAAAATGGTAGATAAGCCATTATTGTTCTGCAATCCTTTTCACACAGTTGAAAGTCATTAGCTACTCGAATTATAGATTCATTACCACCGCCCTATCTTCGATTGCGACGGGGGTTGTAATATCCCAAGGATAAAAATTTTAAACACATCACACAACACAACAAATGTAAGAAATTGAAGCTCAATTGTGAATCTTGAATGGATCCACCACATAAACATTACCGCGGGGTTTTCGTCTCGGGATCAATAAAAGAACTGGCCAGGCTAGGTTCTCAACCCAAACATAATAAAGTAGATAATCCAGAATGCCCTCAATGCCTAGCTTCTCTCCCCTTTTATAGGTTTGATGGGTCAATACCAACAAGAAATACCATGGGTCAATACCACGGGTCAATACCATGGGAAAATACCATCAAGAAATGCCATGGGTCAATACCATGGGTTCATACCATGGGTCAATTCTATCCACTTTGACGGGATCAAGAAAGGGGATATTACAAATCCTCCCGCCCAAAGATTGCTTGTCCTCAAGCGATCCACTTCTATCCATAACAGAAGAATTTGTACATGGATACCAGGATCCCATACAATCTGATGTGCCCTCCATTTTGAATGGTCCTAAATGGATCCTTCAATACCTGGATCCCAAACAATCCTTTGACCAATCCTTCCCGGAATAGATCTACCTGGATCCCAAACAATCCTTTGGCCAATCATTTTCCCAATGGATTCTCCTGGATCCCAATGCCACCTAAATCCTGGGACCTGTGGGTTATGGTACCATTTTAACCCTCCATGGTTGTCCGCACCAAAGGGCCCAAGCTGCAATATGCCCTCAGCTGTGAGTATCCTCCAAAGAATCAATCTATCGATAGAATACCAACTCATAATCTCTCGCCAATCCAGACTTGGGGAGGGATGAATATCTGCAAATATACTATGTTGATGTTGTTCGATGCTCAATTCATGCTTCTCTACTTGGTTACCCAACTTGACGCAGTTGGAGAACTCTTCCCTTCTCTTCCCAATGTATAAAGGTGGGTTGTTGATGTTGCAAGCTTTATCTATGTATATTTGTAGAGGGCTACTCTGGAACTCCCAATCGTACTCCTCTTGCTGCCTTATGAGGGATTTGAGTCGTTCTTCAACACTAGACAACTTGGTCTTTGATTCGGCACATACCCCTATGAGTTCCTCAATTTTTTTGTTCTCTTGTAAGGCAATGTCTCGGATTGTCCAGACTTTCTGCTTCAACAACATAAGATCTGTCTTGAAATGCTTGATCTTTTCTTGAAAGTCTTCTACTAGAAATTCTAGTGTCGTGCTGACTGTCTCTATATCTGTTTGCACCCGATGCCCAATGACCACATCTTCAACTTGAGCCTTTGACCAATTCTCTAGGAATGGTCCATTTTGCACATTATGTTTCTCATGTTGCTCCTCGTGATCATACTCATCATGCTGGTTCACTATGGTTGGATCCTCACTCAAATCTCCCAAGTCTCCTTCATCTGTGGAGGCAATATGTTCATCCCTTTCAACTATCGAACATAGATGCATTGGTGGAATTTTATCTATACTTGATTGTTCATATTCTTCATGGATATTCCCCTGGGGATCTACGAACTCCATTGTATAGGAATCAACCTCATCAATGGCATTAGGTAGAATTTCCAGATGCACTTCCAAATGTTTGTTGTCCTCCAAGCCTCCCTGAATAATGTCACGATGTTGCTCACCATCCTGAAGATCAATAGACCCATTTAAAAAATATTTCCCATGATTTGAAGTAATCTCCTCTTGTTCTATCTTTGTTTCCTTCTTCTTATCACCTGGACAGGAATGGTTAAGAGCCCAAGGTCCCTTGCAGATAAAGCATAGTCCTCTACTCCTCAGTTTATTCTTACTGCAGATTTCGTTATTTCTTTGATTATCATTTTGGTCTATAGAGATATGGCTACTTAAAGGACCATATAACCTCACTAGTAAATCAAGAATTTTCTGGTTGTTTTTCAAAATTTCTTCAAGACGGTCCATCTTCTCCCATACCCAAACAATAATATATTAATTTTTCATAGGGAGATTTTGTCAATCACGCCTTCAAATATTTTCACAAATTTAACCCAGACTTATAAATGATTTTCCCTTCACTTATATCTCCCAATAAAATAATTTACTGCAAAATAAAAATCAAACTAGGGTGATAAATATCACCGAAGTGAGAAATACTGGCTAGGGTGAAAAATAAATTTCACCGAAGTTCCTTGCGTAAAATTCTCAGGCTGACAGGATGCACAGCTCTGATAGCACTGTAATATCCCAAGGATCAAAATTTTAAACACATCACACAACACAAAAAACATAAGAAATTGAAGCTCAATTGTGAATCCTGAATGGATTCACCACATAAACATTACCGCGGGGTTTTCGTCCCGGGATCAATAATAGAACTGGCCAGGCCAGGTTCTCAACCCAAACATAATAAGATAAAATAATCCAGAATGCCCTAAATGCCTAGCTTCTCTCCCCTTTTATAGGCTTGATGGGTCAATACCAACAAGAGATACCACGGGTCAATACCATGGGTCAATACCATGGGAAAATACCATCAAGAAATGCCATGGGTCAATACCATGGGTTAATACCATGGGTCAATTCTATCCACTTTGACGGGATCAAGAAAGGGGATATTACAGGGGTATACATTAAGTTCCACAATCAAGATCTCTGCACTCAACATGTGTGTCTGTTTGTACTATCCTCACAAAAGAAATGAAATTGTAATTGATATCATTGATCACGTGAACCAGAACGAATGTCCTCAGGGTTTCATAATTTTGAAATATGAAATTTCTTTGATGTTAGTTGTCACTTTCAGTTTTAATACAAAAAGATTTGAGACCTGCCTCTCACTAAATATTAAAAAATTCTTGAAATATGAAATTACTTTGATGTTAATTGTCACTTTCAGTTTTAATACAGAAGGACATATTTAAAAACTTGTGATGAAAGGTATCATGAATGTCAAATTGAAATTATTATACCTATATATATAGGTATGCTGGCAAGGAATGCAAACGAGTTTCGCGTGCACATGCTGTAAACGAGTGACTGGTTACTCAAATATATGGAACAGGGTAGAATATTTCACATAACAGTAGGATCATTTTACTGTGTGCAAACTAGTAGGATTAGGAAGATACTCATGTGTTGCTATAACACGAAATTTGGTTTGATGAGCTTAGTTCATTCAATTTATCACACAAGTGTGCTATATACAATATATTGTAGTATATTATAATTTATTATCCCAAATTGAATGTTATAGTATTTACAAATTTGGAAGCAGTAAGTTTAGGAAAAATAATAAAAAGTGTTCTCAAACTCCAACCATTTTGTTTATGCCCAAACAATTAATTGCATTACATTTATGCTACACCTACTAATTAAACTGCTCTTAATCTTTAATGCGATATGTGGGTGCTGTTTTTTTTCCATTATAACTAATCTTATTACAATGCAGGTCTCCCTCCACAAGCATTGATAGACCAGCATAAGTACGTGTACGTAGCTGAATTTTTTTCGTGGCATAGACCTCCGGGTGAAAATCTCTGCATCAACTGGTTTACATCAAAGGTAGGGGGAGGTAGATTTCCATTCAACCCCTTCGTCTAGGTGGAATATACGAGCTGAGAGAATGTTTATGTGGAAATGCCTGCAAAAAATACGAACTCAATGTTGTTCTTTTATGACGTTATACAATAATCTACTGTCCAACATAACAATGTGCAGCCAATTTAATAAGAAGGTATGAATGTGATTATACAGGTATTTGATCAAATTGAACCGCCCAAGGCAGTGAGGGAGATATAAGAAAATATCCATAGGGAGGAAGGAAAATGTAGCCGAAGGAAACGGAGCCGGCATTTTATAGAGCTACAGCTCTTGGAGTTGGATGGTAGGAGTGTCTAGACAGATTTACACTTAATGTTTAATTTTAAAAATAAATAAACTAGCAATTGCATCATATGTTGCAAAGGAAAAGTTGTAAAGCAGTAACATAGGAAAAAGTACTGGAAATACTCCCAACTATTGCCATAAATAAGACTAGCAGCAGCCCACACTTACCTTGAATTTTGTTGCAGGAAGGACAAAGCTCAGGATCCAAAATCCACAAGTTTTTTTGTTTTGCTTCACCCAATCTTCACAATGTTAAGAAACAGAGTACCTAAGCCACACTGCGTTTAATTTCTTATCCGCCGCATCGACTTACCTTTTGCCCACACATCGCAGCCTACAAGTTTTAAGGTTTACCTCTTAAGTCTTCATCGAAAGATAAGTTTCCACCGATGCGATATCTAGTGGAACCCTTCATACCTTGCCGCATTACCAATTCTCATGAAAACCTTTGTATTTTTCTTTTCTTTATATTTTTGTCATTTCGCACTCCCCGCTGTTTACTGTCCACATACCGCACTTCGCATGATTTAACTTTTAACTTTTAAGCCAGGCACCAAATTTGTGATGTTGCAATGCGACATCATCATCGCACATCACAAAACTTAAATATCGCATTTCCCACAATTTACCGTTTACCTTTTTTGCGCCCGCAGTTTGCACTTCACACTTTTTATGATTTACCTTTTGCTGCAAACATTTCACACTTCGCATATTTTATGACCTACTTTTTTAAGCGCCCGCAAGTTATCTTTATGTTGCGATGCGATTGCAAATCGCATGTCGCAAACTCAGGAGGATAGTGTACATAAGCACCCGCAAGCTCATGATGATAACGCCCGCAAATTAAATGTTTTAAGTTGCAATGTGATCATAATCGCATATCACAAAGCTCAATGGATAGTGTCCGCAAGTTAAACATTTTAAGTTGTGACGCGATTGTGCCATCGCACATTGCAATCGAAAGTTTTTAAGTTTTCCCGTATTGCGCCAGTTAAATGTTAAAATCGCCGAAATGCAATTTGCGATGGAGGGTGCGGATGTGATGTGGTTTCTAAGCCAAAAATCATAAAATTTCAAGGCCGTCTTTTTGTGTTTTGTACACAGTTTCATGTAGAAACAAAAAATCAAAGCTGGAGGACGTTTGATTGTTACCCATCCGTTTCTGCATTGAATTGCATTCAAGTTTGAGGCTTCGACCATTTTTTATTAAAAGGAATGTAATTTCATTTTTTTAGTGAGATGAATGAAAAAACTGAAGTTTTCCTCCCCTATGTTCTCGCTGTGTGTGTAATTTTTATTTCCGCATATTTGCATTCTCTGTGTTGAAAGGGGGAAACACATCCCTCTGTTGTTTATTTTCATTTTCCAACATGGTATCAGAGCATACCAGAATTTCAAACATGGTATCGGAGAAGGTCTAGGCTTTGAGTGAAAGAACGAGCTCTTTACTGAAGAAGATGAAAAGTTGTTTTGAGAAACGGATTTTCCAGCGGTGAGAAGGTTTTGTTTACACAATTAAGATGGCAGTAGCAGGCACAAGCCTAACTAATCCACAACTACCATAGTTCAATGGTAAGAATTATGATTATTGGACCATTACAATGAAGGCCATGTTCACTTCAAAATATATTTGGGAGTTAGTAGAAAATGGTCTCCAAGAACCAGCAGATGCAGCAACATATAATGCTTTAACACAAGTAGAAAGAGATTTGTTGAGAGACAATAATAAGAATGACTGAAAAGCCCTCTTCTATATTTTCCAAGCAGCACATGAGATTATTTTCCCAAGGGTTGTAGCAGCAACGAAGTCCAAGGAGGCATGGGATACCCTCCAGACAGCCTATCAAAGAATGGCAAAGGTGAAGACAACAAAACTTCAAATGCTGAGGAGAGATTTTGAAACTCTTTGTATGAAAGAGTATGATAATATAGATTCATTCTTTACACATTTGATTGGGTTGGTTAACCAAAAAAAGTCTCATGGAGAGACACTTGAAGAAAGGATAATAGTTGAGAAAGTCTTAAGAAGTCTACCATCAAAGTTTGATGCCATAGTTGTGGCCATTGAAGAGCCAAGGGATCTTTCACATTTTTCAGTGGATGAACTTCAGGCATCATTGATGTCTCATGAGCACAGACTAAACAGAGCAACAAACTCCTCATTGGAGCATGCATTTAAGACACAAATGTCTTTTGGTCAAGGTAGAAGTTGAGGAAGATCAAAATACCGAAGAAGAGGAAGAAGCCCACACAGAGGTGGAAGAAGCAGCCATGCAAGCATAAGTGGAAGGAGCAGAAATTAGAATCCAAGCCAAGGCTCAAGCCGGAATCAAGAACAAGGATAGAGGTATGATAAATCTCATGTCCAATGTCATTATTGAAAAAAGTATGGTCATTATGCAAATGAATGTAGAAAGAAGAAAAATGACATGGGTAGGCAACCAAGTGTAAATTTTACAAAATAAAATCAGAACCATGAAGATATGTTTTTAGCTTGTAATGTAGCACAAGAAAAAAAAAAGATATATGGTTCTTAGATTCAGGGTGTGTTAACCATATAACTGGAAACATAGCAATGTTTTCCAATCTAGATGAAAGTGTAAAATATGAAGTGACATTGGGGATTGATAGCAAAGTATCTGTCATGGGGAAAGGAAGAGTAAATGTTGTGACAAAGAAGGGAGAGAAGAAGTTCGTACCAGATGTATATTATTTCCTTGGCCTGAAATTTAACTTTCTAAACATTGGACAACTCGTGCAAAAGGGCTACAATGTGTTTTTTAAATATGATGTGTGCACAATCATGGATAAATCTCCAAGTAGAAAACTCATTGCAAAAGTGCATATGACAAGCAATAGAATGTTTCCTCTCAAGATGAGATTAGACTTGAAGGAAGGAGGTGTTGCAGCAGTTATCACACAAGAAATATTTCAAGAATTAGTGAAAGATGAGAACTGGTTATGGCATTTGAGATTTGGTCATCTCAATTTCAAAGGTTTTAACTTGTTGCATAGAAACGGCATGGTAAAGGGATTACCACTCATAGAGAAACCATACAGCCTATGTGAAGGCTACATCTTGGGCAAACAACACAGAAAATCATTTCCGGCAGGAAAGAGTATAAGGGCAAAGGCACCTTTGGATATTGTCCACTCATATTTATGTGGACCAATGCAAACACCATAATTAGGTGGAAATCACTATATTTTGACATTTATATATGATTACACAAGGAAGACACAGGTCTATTTCCTAAAACAGAAAAGTGAAGTGTTTGAACAGTTCTACCGCTACAAAGCTCTTGTTGAGAAGAAAAGTGGACACTACATAAAAGTGTTGAGAACTCATAAAGGTGGAGAATATATCTCCAAAGACTTTCTACTTTTCTGCAGGGAGCATGGAATACACAAGAAATTTACTGCAAGGTATACACCTGAGCAAAATGGTGTAGGAGAAAGAAAGAATATGACCATCATGGACATGATAAGAAGTATGTTGAAGGAAAATCATTTTCCAAATGAGTATTGGGTAGAAGATGTCTCTTGTGCAGCATATATCATAAATAGATGTCCAACCAAAAGTGTTATGAATAGAGTTCTAGAAAAAGCATGGAGTGGAACAAAGCAATTTTTCACTCACATGAGAGTGTTTGGATGTGTGGCATATGCACATGTCCCAGATCAGTTAAGGAAGAAGTTGGAAAACAAGGGGGAGAAATGTATATTTCTTGGATACAGTGATGAATCCAAGGCTTACAAGCTTTATAAGCCATCAAGCAAGAAATTAATAATTAGCAGAGATGTTCAATTCATAGAAGAACAAGCTTGGGATGGAAGTTTAGAGAAGACAGTAAATGTGAAGACATGTATGTCTCACGAAGAGAAAGAGGAATGGATTGTAGCAAACAACTCCTCAACAGTGGCTCCTCCTCCACCAACACAAGCTCAATAGAGCACACCAAAAGCAAGCAATAGAACCAGAGGAAATTTTATGGGCTAATATTCGTAGGTGGGCTAATATTCCATGCTTTTTCCAAAAAACAGATTCGCCAATTTCCATTTTTCTAAAAATGAATTCGCCCAAATTTTATAGTATAAAATTATTTTACCTTAAAAATCGCCAATATTATATTTTGTCTAGTATAAAATAATTATAAATATAAACATTTTTACAAAATTATCATAAATTTTTTTAAAATTTGGAGATTCAGGATTAGTAAGATTCACCAAGGTTACTAAACTTTAAGATAAACCTCCATCCTTAAATTTTTCCCTGAATAGAACAACATTGAGAAATCAAGGAAGTTCTTCTCCAAGCACACCACAGGGATCAACAACTCCCTCGAGTTCAAGTGCAACTCCAAGCACATATTAGCAAATACAAGAAGACCAAGATTCAGAAATTTAAGTGAAATTTATGAGCAAGAAGTAGTTGATAATAGTGTTGTTTTGAATTCTTTATTTGCATTATTTTGTCATGTTGATGACCCAATCCTTTTTGAAGATGTAGTAAAATAAGAGAAATGGGTTGAAGCAATGAATGAATAAATAGGAGCAATAGAAAGGAATGACACATGGGAGTTAGTGAGCCTCCCACAAGGAAAATAAGTTATTGGAGTGAAATGGGTCTATAAGACAAAAAGCAACATTGAAGGCAAGATACAAAGGCACAAAGCAAGGCTAGTTGTCAAAAGCCAGAAGCAGCAGCAAGGAAGAGACTATGAGGAAAACTTTGCACCAGTTGCAAGGATGGAGACGGTGCAGACAATGTTGTCTATAGCAGCACAACAAAAATGGAAAGTTTATCAAATGGATGTGAAGTCAGCATTCTTGAATGGAGTGCTGAAAGAGGAGGTGTATGTTGAACAACCTCCTGGCTATGAAATAGAAGGCCAAGAACACAAGGTGTGTAAGCTACGAAAAAATGTTTATGGGCTGAAGAAAGAACCACGAGCATGGTACAACATGATTGATGCTTACCTGATGGACAATGGGTTCGACAAGTGTGATGGTGAACCCACACTCTGCATCAATGAAAATGACACTAAAATTATTATTTTTGTTTTGTATGTAGATGATTTTATTTTTACAGACAATGATGTTTCTCTCATTGCTGATTTCAAAGCTGTCATGAAAAGTGAGTTTGAAATGACTGACTTGGGTTTGTTAAGATATTTGTTGGGCATAGAAGTAAAGCAAACATAAAAGAGGATTTTTATCTCCCACGTAAAGTATGTTGCAATTTTTTTAAAAAGGTTCAATATGTAGAACAAAAAGCCATCATCAACTCCAACTGTCATGGGGTTGAAATTGAGCAAGGAATATTGCAGCAAGAATGTCAATTCGACATTGTACAAAAGCATGGTTGGCAGTCTAATGTATTTGACTGCAACTAGGCCTGATATAATGTATGCAGTAAGTTTGATATCCAGATTCATGGAGACACCCAATGAGATCCATTGGCAAGCATCTAAGAGAATATTGAGATATGTAAATGGAACGAAGGAGTATGGTGTTCTATACTCCGCAACTAATGATTTTAAGCTGATTGGTTACATTGACAATGATTGGGATGCAAGTTTTGATGACAGAAAGAACACATTAGGGTATGTTTTTCATTTTGGATCGGGAGCCATTTCATGGGCTTCCAAGAAGCAACCAATAGTTTCATTATCAACAATAGAAGTTGAATATGTAGCAGCAATAACAACAACATGTCAAGAAGTTTGGATGAGAAGGATGCTGAGAGATTTACGTCATGAACAAGACAAAGGAACCACAATTTTCTGTGATAACAGCTCAACAATTACATTGTCAAAGAATTCTATTTTCCACAAGAGAACAAAGAATATTGATGCCAAATACCATTTCATAAGGGAATTAGTTAACAATGGTGAAATTATGTTGTAGCATTGCAGGTCAGAGGAATAATTTACAGATATCCTCACAAAGCCATTGGGACATAAAAGTTTTGTTTAATTCATAAAGTGTATGGGAATGGTTAATGGCGAAAATTCTAATTAAGGGGGAGTGTTGGAAATACTCCCAACCATTGCCATGAATAAGACTGGAAACAACCCACACTTACATTGAATTTTTTTGCAGGAAGGACAAAGCTCAGGATCCAAAATCCACAGGTTCTTTTTGTTTTGATCCACGCAATCTCCACAATGTTCAGAAACAGAGTACTCGAGCCACACTCTGCATTTAATTTCTTACCCGTTGCATTGACTTACCTTTTTCCCGCACATTGCAGCCCACAATTTTTAGGTTTTACCTCTAAGCCTTCACCGAAAGTTAAGTTTCCTCCGATGCAATATCCGGTAGTACCCATCATACCTTGCCGCATTACCAATCTGCATGAAAACCTTTATATTTCACTTTTCCTTACCTATTTGCCATTTTGCACTCCCCGTTGTTTATTGACCGCATCCCGCACTTCGAATGATTTAACTTTTAACTTTTAAGCCCCGTACCAAAACTTGCGATGTTGTGATGCGACATTGTCATCACACATCACAAAACTTAAATATAGCATTTCACACAATTTACCGTTTACCCTTTTGGTGACCGCAGTTCGCACTTCGCACATTTTATGATTTACCTTTTGCCGCCCACATTTTTCACTTTGCATATTTTATGAATTACCTTTTTAAGCACCCACAAGTTATCTTTTTTATGTTGCGATGCGATCACAAATTGCACGTCGCAAGTTCAGGAGGATAGCGCACATAAGTGCCCACAAGCTCAGGAGGATAGCGCCCGCAAAGTAAATGTTTAAAGTTGCGATGCGATTGCAATCACATGTCGCAAAGATCAATGGATAATGCCCACAAGTTAAACATTTTAAGTTGTGATGCAATTGTGCCATCTCACATCGCAATCGAAATTTTTTAAGTTTTCACGTATTTTGCTAGTTAAATGTTAAAACCGCTAAAATCTGATTTGCAGTGGAGGGCGCGGATGCGATGTGGTTTTGAAGCCGAAAACCATAAAATTTCAAGTCTGTCTTTTTGTGTTTTGTACGCAGTTTCATGTAGAAATAGAAGATCAGATCTGAAGGATGTTTGGTTGTTACCCATTCATTTCTACATTGAATTACATTCAAGTTTCAGGCTCTAGCCATTTTTTTGTTAAAAGGAATGTAATTTCATTTGTTTAGTGAGATGAATGAAGAAACTAAAGTTTTTCTCTCCTATGTTCTCACTGTGTGTGTAATTTTTATTTCCACATATTTTCATTCTCTATGTTGAAAGGGGGAAACACATCCCTCTATTGTTTATTTCTATTTTCCGACAAAAAGTAGTATAGAGAAAAAAATATGTGATATGTTATGTGATTTAATTGAATATTTAACTTATAAATATGAATTATATTATTTAAAAGAAATTATAGATTTGGAGAATTGTTTGGATAAGAAAATTGAATTTTTTATAACCTAGGTAGGCTCTTCCCTTCATAGTGATCTCTGATTATGCACTATGGGCCACATGGCAGACTATAAAATGGAACCTGTTAATATCCTATAATTCATAGGATCTCAAGGTGATTGAAAATTTAATCTTCTCTGCAATTTCATATTGAAAAGTTTTTCAATATTCAAATGATTTCCAATAAAAAAAAAAGTATGAAAAATAAAAGAAAAAGAGGGTATAAAAAACATAAAAAAGAAAAAAGAAATAAAAACCCTAAAAAAGAAATAACACTAAAAGTTCTGCAAGTTCAAATGCTACCACTCATTAGATAGGTTTGTTCAATCATATAGTTTAATCATGATTAGAAAATTTTCAATTTTTGTTGATAGGTTAGAAAATAAAGATCTGCCAAACTGTTCAATATTGGCTTATCAGTAGATAGGTATAAAATGAAATTGGCTCAACAGTTCAAACTGAGTCAATGGCTGAAATAAGGATAGGCGTTAGGTTAGAGTTAAAAAAAAAAAATTATTTAAGGGTTTTCTAGTCCAAATGCACCCTGAAAAAAGAAGAAAAAATGTTAGACGATTAGTTTGGGTAGGTAGATATGTTGAGGAGGAAGAATGGAAGGAAAATGTGAAGTATCTTCTACAAAGTATAACATTAAAATTCCATGTTTTCTGTGGTAGAAAAGAAGATCAAAACAAAGGGTGTTTACACTCAAAAGATTAGAAAAAATTATTATGTTCTAAAGTTTAAGAACTGAATTATTATCTCAAAATTATTTGGGCATATCTATGTCTAAATTTTACCCTAAGTCCTGAAGATATTATTATCCCATTTATTTCTAAACCCCCTAAACACTCATATTCTTCATTTATCCTAAGTTCTACACTACCCCTGACATTCATTTATTCCCTGACCCTACCATCACTTCACCAGTCCCATCCATGCTAATTGTCTTCCACCTTATTCATCATCCCCCCACATAGCTCCACATCCGATGGTCTTCAACGCTTTTCGCCCCCCCCCTCAACCCTTGAACTTTAACCACCGGGGGGGGTGTTTGAGTCTGAAATGGCCTGTATCCAATACTTTTGAAACCATTATATGTCATGCTCGGAGTACTTTGCACCACCCCCCCGCTCCGATACCGCTCACTACTGTCACCCCCCTCCGAAAATTTGTTTCTAATATCAACCAAACCGCCACACCTTTTTTACCATTGAGAATACCATTGTGCCACATCCACGGTTACCTTTCCACTCTGCCCTATCACATCTATTCCCACCAACAATTTGTTTTACCATAAATGGTCGGTTTGTTATCCAAAAGACCCGCGCCAACTCAACAGTAAACCAATCATCCTTTAAAACCCAAATTTTCCACTGAAGTAGAGTTTACTTTGTTGTTTTTGTTGAATTATTGCAGGTACTAGATTTACAAAAAAATTGCAGAGAATTACAGAGAAATCACAGTTAGCCACTATTGCAAAGAAACCATTGTTCATAAAAAGAATCATAAGATCTTTGTGAACCAGATCACAATTCTCCTTTCAACTGTACAATTCTGATCATGATCCCCTTCTATTATATCCCTTCCCCAGTGTTGATCCATAGCAATTCCCTTTCTCTATTCCCTTATTCTTTCATCCCATTCTTCATTGACGAGATAAGTAAATTACAGGAAATACAATATGCCTCCTAAGAAAGACCAGGAGCCTTTCAACCCTATGGTCTACCCTCAGGTAGACTTAGATCATATACCCCTGAAAGACAAAGACTATAAAGTCCACAAGACAGAGTTAGACTTCGATTTATTTGATGTCTACTGCTGGCTTGAGGACAAATTACTTCAAGAAGTTGATGATATAGGCATTTGGGAGACCAAATTTCCTTTTTAAAATTTTCCTAAAACCCATAGTTTCCTAGAGTTCATTAGAAAGTGTCAGTCATGTTATGACATTAATTAGAGATCCATATTTAATCCCACGGGAGAAATATTTTTTTTTATTGATGCCCAATCTATCCAAAAGATGATGGAAGCCCCCATTGTTGATAATACTGTTTATTTTTCATAAGAGGCCCTTAGGGATGTGTACCAGAAACTGTATTTCACTAGCAGGGCTTAAACCTTAGATTTTTCCATGGCCACCAATTTCCCCATTCCTACCAAGAATCCACCTTATCTTTCATCCATCTTTCCTGATAGGACCCAACACATTGTCATTGTTTTATATTATTTATTAGGATATCACAGTGATCAATGGGTAGATGAAAACATGATTGGTTTCTTATCTATTCTTTCTTTAGATGTCAAGCCTACAGTCATGTTCAACTATGCCCAGTTTCTTGTAGATGGTATTCATGAACATTTCCTAAATTTTTAGAGAGAAGAGGTTTTTAAATACACCTCTTTGCTAGTGTATATGTTTGTATATTTTCAATCTAGCAGGTTTCAATTTGATATCATGAAGCTGAATGATGATTCTCAACCCCAATCAGTGATTTTCTAGACTACCTTATTGATGAAAGAGCAGAAGAATTACTCCTACAAGAGCTTTGTTATACATACAAAAATCGGTGCACTTTGCAGTGCCACAGAGCCGAGGGTTAGTCAGGAAATCAAGAAGGTGATGCAGTTAACAGATCAGATCAGAACAATTGATTGGTACTTCTACCAAAACTACATGGAGATCAGAGTTTATGGCAGTGAATTGGCCCCATACAAACTGCCCAACTACCTCTCTATGAGAATATTTTCACTTGAATATATCAGACAAATGATAAATGCAGATGAGGTGCATTTTGTCTCTGCAAAGAAAAAATATCAATTCAGGATCAAATCACAGATTGGTCGATTCATTTGCAATAGCAGAGCAGCAGGGGAAGAGGTAGGTAGAATATCGAAGGAAATCAAGTTCACTCATAGTGTAATGTTCCAAATTTTTGCAAATAAATTGGAACATTAATTTTTGCTCATATTATCTAGGAGATAAATAAAATGGGTGAGGAGACCCATTTGCTTAAATAAAATTCCACATAAAGTGAGAAGGGATCTATGGAGTAGCCAATTTTGCACCTCCTAGTGTAAAAAGGGGGCAAACACATGAGGATGAGGTCATGTTGACCAAGTCAACAACGCAACACAAGAGGGTGTAGCTTGCTTGGAAAGCCAACACAGTTAGAAATGGAGGAAACTTATAGAGAAAGGAAACCCTAATAGGGTGGGGTCCATGGCATAAAGACATCATTTTGCATATAAGGAGGATGAGGCAGCCATAGAAAGCATTATTGAAGATTTGGACTTTGAGTCTATTTGCAATCTCCAGCTGTTCAGCTGAATTGCAGTGCCTTTGGCACGAGGATTCTTGTTTAGGAGTTCCTCTCCTCTCTTGAGTAGCTCAAGGAGGATTGCTCTTCATTTATCCATATTCAGGCATTTGGCCATAGCCACTTCTTCATCTACAATGTAGTCACTGGGTTGTGTTGCAGGTGTTGTTGTGGAGGAGATTCCACAACACCATTCCTTGGATCCTTTCTCATAGGAAGGAGTTCCTATTCTTTGGGAGGATTAGCAAAGAGGGTTTCTAGAGCTGATTTGCATATTATGGTAGAAGGCCAAGATTCTCTCACCTTCATCAGCATAGTCCCTTCCATAGACTGCGTTATCTCAGAGTTTGTTTGTAGTGGGGGTTTGCTCCACCATTTTGGAGGTAGAGATTTCTTGTGCCAGGATCAGCCTTGCACTCAAGGAATCCATTGGAGGAGGTTGTTTCAGTTTGCAGGCCATATTCATTATCCTCCTAATATTTTATATTTTGAGTTGATGCAGCTACCCAGCAACTCCGACATTATTTTATTTTCATATTTTGTACATGTATTGCAGCCAATCCTTCTAAGGATTGTGTATTAGTGTTATAGTAATGTTTTCAGGGGTTGAGAGCATGCTCCCCCTCATTTCTTGAGCTATTATTGTAATATCATGTTAGTACCATTTTATATGTTGCAGTGTCTCCATGTTATTGTGCAGTCATAGCTGGGGTTCACTTGTGTAGTTGTGTTTATCTTATGGTTATTGTACTTCTGCCTTGAGGATTGCTATTTTTCATCTTGAGCATCATTTCCCTCAAGATTTTGTATACATTTGCAGCTGCTATTATTTCAATAAGATGGCTATGAGTTCTCCAGCATTTTCAGAAGTTTGAGCAAGTTCTCTTCATGCTTATGTTTTGCATATTGCTGTAGCTCATTCCCTTGAGCAATATCTTCCTGAGGAAGAAATATTTGCATAGCTACAGGCAGAGTCTTAGAAAGGGCCAGGAAGCCTCTGGTTCTCATCCTCTCTTAGAGGTGAAATAACTGGTAAAAGCCCTCTCAGTCCATCTCTGAAATAGCCTTGTTCTTATTTTCGACAAAAGGATTGATTCAACGGTGAAATAGCTGCTGATTTCCATTTCAGAACATTACAGTGGTCTCAGAGCATCTTTCTTGGTTGAGCCTGTGGCCTTCAAGCCCAAGAAAGAATAAATCAAGATGATGAATAGGATGAGCTTGTTCTCATCAGTTTTTAGATTTGGAAAGAACCTCTTCAAGGAGGTTGAGGAGAAATAAGAAAGAGAGGAGGAAGGACCCTGCACTTCCTATTCTCACCAAGAAGGAGACAAAAATTTGAGCAGGAAGAAGACTCCATTTTCTGGTGGAGGAAAAGGGGATAAGCTTACAATGCCTCTTCCTAAATCTGCACAGAGAATTCATGAAGATCTCAAGGAGATTAGGAGGGAAACAGATGAAGAATCCTCGAGAGGATTTGATCCTAAAGCAGACTCTAGATTTGTACATAGTGGGTGTGAGCATTTAGCCACACACTATGAGGGTCAGTGCAGTCATAGTCCCAACAGTCCCATAAGGGAGGTGGAAGAAGAAGAAGGAGTGACCAAGGAGAAAAGGAAACATGGTAGATTCTATCTATCACATTTTGATGGTTCACTTGCTGGTTCAGCAAAATCTTGGGTGGAGGAATTAGACAGCTTTTTGCAGCAGCACAAAATTTCGGAAAATCAAGCTACCAGAGTTGCAGCGCTACAGATGAGAGGTAAGGCCTATGCTTGGTGGATTTTTGAATCCTTTTCTTTGAAGAATAATGACATTACATCTTATGAAAATTTCACTAAGGAATTAGTGAAGAGATTTGATGGGAGGATTCTTGAGACACACAAGATGGGTTTGCACAAAGAAAACCAAACAAAACCCTTGCATGAAAACGAAATGCCTCTTTAGAGAACAATGGAGGAGGCCAAAAATCTGAACCAAAACTTGTTGGAGAAGGAGCTTTCATCTCACATCTGGGAGCAAGGGAGCATGGGGATCTCTTTTCCAAAGGAGGATCCAATCATTGAGATGTTTCCCATTCATGTTGCAGATATTGAGGGCAACAACGTTGTTAAATCTGGAGTTGATCTAGCACCTCATGCAGAGGGAAGAGGAGCTCTTGCTCCACGTAAAGGGATGCTTGCATCTTTGGAAGGAAGTCCCCGGGATCTCATGTATGGAGATAAAAGCACATCTCATGTTTTACCTGTGCCATTGTTGAGGAGGTGTAAAGCCATGGAGTCACAAGTAGGATATGGGGAGAAGAACCAGCATCATAAGTTGAGGAGTGCTCACCCATATCCATTTTTGGAGGTTATTGCACCAAGGAGGAAGGCTGGATTGCGTAGTCAGGGCATGGAAATAAGTGTTCATCCATATGTTCAGTTTTCTCTTGATGGAGATGTCTCACCACATGGAGGCATTTCACCCAGGGGTCCACTAGTTCAGCAGAGGAGGATGGTTGCTTCACACTTGGAGGCACCACTCATTGATTCTATAGAGGAGGGGACCTTGGAAAATCTTGAGATAGCAGTGGGAATTTTGGATGGATTCATGATGGAGGGAGACATCTCCTCAACCTCATATACACCTACTCTCATTGCAGATTCTGTGTTGTGGCAGAAGCAGCATAGGAAGGATAACAACCTTCCAAATTGTGACTTGGGCATATGAGATGTCAAGGAAAAGGACAACCATATGACAGATGTTCTTCATGAGGAACTACCAGCACTGTCAGTATGGAGGATAGATCTGCATTGGAACTCCTAGCTATTGGTGGGATATTCCAATGATCCTTTCACTTGCAAGACATCCGATGATCAACATAGGAGGAGATGCACTAACCATATGGTGATGGGGGAATCAGCACAACCACCCCTTTTTCCTTTATGGATGAGAGGAGATTCATATATGAGTCCCTCAATTGATGTGAGCAGAGAACATGGTAAGGGTGTACATTGTCTTTCACATGCACATCTATATGATACATGTATGTGTCCCTTAACCATACACATGCAGGAGAATGCTCCAAGGAGGAGCATACATTTTTCTAGACCTCATGGTTTAGTAGGGGCCATAAGCATAGCTAATGGCCATTATCTTGAAGGACTTGGGGAGGATAGAGACCATGAAGGACATGCTCAATTTTCAGCAAGTATCAATTACCTTCCCCAAGCTTGTGAGGAGATTGATGCAACACACCGGTGGTTGAGCAGCCACAATTTATATCAGTCTCTATGGCAGTGGAGCACTAAGCTACGCTGGTTACACTTGAGGGACCATTTTCCTTCTCATTTGTTACACATGGTAGCAAGCATGATGCTCCTATTTGCTCCCTATGATTCTATTGTTCATGCCTTTATGAGGAGCAGGATTGAGGAGGAGACACATAGGATGGATGTGTCCATTGAGGGAGGAGTCCCTCACATATTTTGCATTTCATGTTCTAATGGGAACATGAGAAATGGTATGGATACTACAACAACAAATTTTTTTTATTATGAGGTGGGCCATATGAGAGGTATGATACCATATTAGGATGATTCCTGACTCATCACATATGGGGATGTTTGGGCCAGCATGTCTTGCAGCGTTGGGGGAGAGACCTTGGGAGGTACAACCTTCTTATTTCCACTTGGTGGCAACATTATTGCAGCCCAGGATCAGCAGACACTCTACACTTATCTTAAGTGGAGAGATGGACAACATGGGGTAGACTATATGGTCTACCATGTGCAGATTTTCAACCCAACTTCTTTGCCGGAGCTAAAGGTGGATGAAATTTTTCTGAGTTGCCTAGTTGGGAGGTGAGTCAATTTGCATGGCACATAGCTTGGTGATGGATGGACCATATGGGGGAGATGATTCCCATTATATTTCAGACTCCATTCCTTAAGGAGGGACCTCTAGACACCACTTGCTATCCTCTTGAGCATTATACCTTACATGATGAGGGCTTGACAGCTACTTGCATGCTAAGGAGGAGCATTCTAGATGATTGGATTGATTAGATAGCATCACTGCACTTGGAGGAGATCATCATACAGGGATGCTACAGGCATAGGAGAAGAAGACACAGTCTATCCTTTCACTTGCTTGAGGGCAACCAATATTTGGGAGGGGAGGACTGTAATGTTCCAATTTTTTGCAAATAAATTGGAACATTAATTTTTTCTCATATTATCTAGGAGATAAATAAAATGGGTGAGGAGACCCATTTGCATAAATAAAATTCCACATAAAGTGAGAAGGGATCTATGGAGTAGCCAATTTTGCACCTCCTAGTGTAAAAAGGGGGCAAACACATGAGGATGAGGTCATGTTGACCAAGTCAACAGCGCAACACAAGAGGGTGTAGCTTGCTTGGGAAGCGCGCGTAGTTAGAAAGGGAGGAAACTTCTAGAGAAAGGAAACCCTAATAGGGTGGGGTCCATGGCATAGAGACATCATTTTGCATATAAGGAGGATGAGGCAGCCATAGAGAGCATTATTGAAGATTTGGAATTTGAGTCTATTTGCAATCTCTAGTTGTTCAGATGAATTGCAGTGCCTTTGGCACGAGGGATTCCTGTTTAGGAGTTCCTCTCCTCTCTTGAGTAGCTCAAGGAGGATTTCTGTTCATTTCTCCATATTCAGGCATTTGGCCATAGCCACTTCTTCATCTACAACGCAATCACTGGGTTGTGTTGAAGGTGTTGCTGTGGAGGAGATTCCACAACACCATTCCTTGGATCCTTTCTCATAGGAAGGAGTTCCTATTATTTGGGAGGATCGGCAAGGAGGGTTTCTAGAGCTGATTTGCATATTTTGGCAAAAGGCCAAGATTATCCCACCTTCATCAACGCAGTCCCTTCCATAGATTGCGTTATCTCATAGTTTGTCTGTAGTGGGGGTTTGCTCCACCATTTTGGAGGTAGAGATTTCTTGTGCCGGGATCAACCTTGCACTCAAGGAATCCATTGGAGGAGGTTGTTTTAGTTTGCAGGCCATATTCATTCTCCTCCTACTATTGTATATTTTGAGTTGCTGCAGCTACCCAACAACTTCAGCATTATTGTATTTTCATATTTTGTACATGTATTACAACCAATCCTTCTAATGATTGTGTATTAGTGTTATAGTAGTGTTTTCAAAGGTTGAGAGCATGCTCCCCCTTATTTCTTGAGCTATTATTGTAATATCATTTTAGTACCATTTTACATGTTGCAATGTCTCCATGTTATTGGGCAGTCATAGCTGGGGTTCACTTGTGTAGCTGTGTTTATCTTATGGTTATTGTACTTCTGCCTTGAGGATTGCTATTTTTCATCTTGAGCATCATTTCCCTCAAGACTTTGTATACATTTGCAGCTATTATTATTTCAATAAGATGGCTATGAGTTCTCTGACATTTTCAGAAGTTTGAGCAAGTTCTCTTCATGCTTATGTTTTGCATATTGCTGTAGCTCATTCCCTTGAGAAATATATTCCCGAGGAAGAAATATTTGCATAGCTATAGGCAGAGTCTGAGGAAGGGCCATGAAGCCTCCGGTTCTCATCCTCTCTTAGAGGTGAAATAACTGGTAAAAGCCCTCTCAGTCCATCTCTGAAATATCCTTGTTCTTATTTCCGACAAAAGGATTGATTCATCGGTGAAATAGCTGTTGATTTCCATTTCGGAACATTACACATAGCTTCACTTGGTTATGTGATCCCATGGGAATCATTTCTAAGAAGAGGGTGGAGAATAAATCCACACCATATATTCATACCCACAGATTGGAGATAGAAAAATACAGGAACTAAGACGAATGGGCAGCAAACACACTCCAAAAAGTAGAAGAGCAGGTCCTTTTCATTTCAGGAATACAAACCAACTCCACAAGTATGGAAAGGTGTAGGAACAAAAGATGACAAAAGAAAGGAACCATAAAAGGAAACAAGGAAAAAAAGAATAAGGGAGACCAAATAGACATGGATATTGATACATCTACCAATGAGTTGAGGATGAAATACAGGAAAAGAGCTAAATTTCACAAGGACATTGATCAGAGCAGTGAGAAAAATCAAAAAACTGTTATCACAATCAGAGATTCACGAAGCTCATCTCCAGCAGGTGGCCAAACAATTTTCTCAACATCCTCTGCCACTGTTCCTTTCCAACAACAGAATGTGAAGACTCCCACATCTAATACCACTACATGCCAAAAGGAGGATGATATCTATGATAATTTTAAAGAAATCAAAAGAAGGAATGAGATTCTTAAGACCAACACTTATAATTAGTTTTGGAAACAAACAAGCAGCTCCCAAAGTAGGCTTCTGTCAGTTTTTGACTCTGAAAAGGGAAGAATGAAGATGGCCTTCTTAGAAGCACAACTCCCTCAGCCCAAAACTACTGCAGAATAAAAGAAGACCTCGTTTGAATTTCATATAAAGAGCATTTATCCAATAGACCAAATGGAGATGCATAAGTAGATAGGAGAAACGATCTCCTCCACTCTAACTAGTACAACTATGAGTCTCTCAAAGTTGTAGGTTACATTATCCAACACATAGTCATAGTTGAAGATGGAAAATATTTCTTCCATGGCCAAATACTAAAGGATTTAATCCATGGAGGATTTAGTAATTCAAATTGGGTACAATCCATCAAATCTAGCAGTGGCAGAAGCACTTGTGAAGAAGAGGAATGCAAACATAGCTGCTTTGAAGAGGCAGCTTAAGATGCCAATAACAGAAGATCCTATGGCAAAGGAGATAGAAGCAAATGAAACACAGAAGGCAGAAATGATGCAACTGATCATCGAATAAGCTGAGCAACTCAAGAAAATGGAGAATGAGATGGAGAAAATGGTAAAAGAAAAACAAAAAGGAGTGAGAGATGCAATGAAGGAAGCAACAAAAGAAGCAACCAAATCCATGATTCCACTGCAAGCAGTACCTCTTTCTGTTATTCATTCAGAAACTTCTACAACTACAGGTACACTAGGAGAAGGCATTGAGAAGCTAGCTAAAGAAATGGAAAACATTTCCTTACAGATAGCAGAGATTAAAAAGTTTCAGGATCAAGTCAGTGAACTACAAGATCAGTTAAAAATTAAAGTTTCAGCAAATTCTACAGAATTGCAGATCAGCGAAAAGTTAAATGAAAGCTTGCAGAAGTCCCTTCAGGAGTCCTCAATTGGGAGCATGGTAGGAAGAGTCAAAGAAATTATCTGGTAGAATATAATTGACTCCATGAATGAAATCTGGCCATATATCTGATAATATTTGAGCAAAGGGATTTGATTCATTCGGTATGTGTTACAGTAGAAAAATAAAATGAGGAATTAGGGGATAAGCCTGCAACTGCTAATAATATTATCATATTTCTCAACTCCAAAATCAATTATGAATTAGAACCCCTGGGAGTACAAGACAAGACACTAACTATACTTGAAGTAAAAAAAGTGTTGAATAAGAAGAATTTAGTTGCACAGGTTGAAGAAAAATGTAATCAGCTTCAAATTGGAGTAAGCAGGTTCTTCAGCAGGATGGAACCACTGAACAAGAAAGGTTTGCCTTCATTATTTGTGATTAATGATAAACTTATGGAAAAACTAGATTATGTAAAGAAGATGACTGACATCTCCAAGGATTCATCTAAACATGCAAATTTTAAGAACACAATGACACGGAGGAATTTTTATGAAGTTCTCAGTAATGATGTCTTCATATAGGACAAAATCAAGCACATTTTTCAGGTGAAGCCAACATTCATGAAATACACAGAAAGCGATGAGATATAAAAAAGGTTAATTAGGATAAAAATTTTGAGTTTAGAAGATTGGGAGAAGTTGTGTGATTTGCAGGAATGATGACAACTCAATATGATGACATAAACAACCAGCTCAGTCAATCATCCACATCAGTAGGTCTAGTGTATCAGTATAGCATGAAAACATCAAATTTTACAGAAAATCAAACCACTACAATGCTCAATAACGATTTCTTGAAAACTTGAAGACATCTGTCAAAAAACCGTTACAATGTGTCCATGCATGGGACACAAATGTCAAATTTCAGTTATTTTTTAATAAATGAACAGATTGCCTCTTTTCATACGTAAATCTGTAGGAAGTAGTTTAAATATATCATTTTATTCAGTATTAGGGGTTGGACCCTAGATTGTGAGCGCTTTCATTAGATTATTCATAATTTTCAAGCTAGAGCATCAATAAATAGATCAATTTGCAAGATTCATGTGTTGTTTTATCCTGGTGATGTTTTTCATTTATCACGTTTAATGTTTTTTCACTGTCATCTTGTCATATGTGTCATTTAAAATTTTAATTGTGAAACAAAAAATTTAGATTGAGATTTACCGTCCATAGTACCTTAATTCTAAGTGTTTTCACAATTTTAACGTTTTCTTTTGATATATGGTTTAAGAATTCTTAATTGATCTTAAACTATGACTCAAATTGCTTTTCTCCATTTCATAAATTCACTCAGGTATAAAACGCCAATATTCATAGCTATCTTGCCTTGTATTTTTTCTGGAAATTGATGCATATACCCAGCCTATGTTGACTCCATAACCCAATGGAAATTGTTTAAATAAGTCCCCTAAGTCCAACCACAAAAAATCAAACAAAAACAAATCTCACATTTAATTTAACTAGCCTAATATCAGAAATCTTAAAAAAATATAAATCTTATATAGAGGGATCCCCCTCTGAGTCTAGGAGGGCTAGATCCTAGGCTTCAAGTGGTTTTGATGTTGTTATTTATAATTTAGTCTTACCAATATTATAAATTACAGAGAGATAAAAAAACCGATTTTTAAAATTGTAGGTGCACTTGGTATGCTGAAGTATAACCCCAAAAAATGTCAGAATAACTCTAAACCACCATCAACATATGCATCAAAACCTTGTATACTTCACTTTTCTAAACTGATGCAACATGTAATAAAATTGATTGGAAATACTCTTTCAAAACCTTGTAAAGGAACAAAGGAATGAAGGAAAATAAGAGGCATACCACCAGGTTTAGCGAGTTTTTTAATTATTTAGCCTAGAGAAAATGAAGGAGGTAGTGGATCTAATGGCCTAAAACATTTCAATCGTCTAACATTTAATCCAATGGCACAAACAAGGAAGCTACGGAAGTTGTTTTCAAAGAGAAACATTTTTTCAAAGAGGAATGAATTTTAGACTAAACATGTTTGTCATTTATTTCCATTTCCACCTATATTTTCAAAAATTCCTTAGTGGAAAAATATGCCATAGTTTACGAGAGGTTATTCAAAAATGATTGCAAGAACTAAATTATCCAGCACTGAAGAATTAGCACTAAATACGCTCGGATCGAAAAATTACAGAGGGAATAATTTTATTTCATTCTTTGTAGTGACCTCCTTACAGACCCAATGGTCATTAGTTGTCATTTTCTCTTGATATAGTGGCATGTGACTTCTGGTGGTTCATCTTGTGCCTTGTATTTGACAACCAATTCTCCACCTACACATTGAATTCAGTTGGGGGGAACATCTCGACACCTCTCGAGTATTATTCTATTTTAGATGGGGGGAATGATAGGAACACTTTACATATTCCTATCCCTACTCTGCTCGAAAGACGTCGTTATATATCCCTTGACCACCCTCTTCATCTGATTCCGATGGAATCTTGCATGCTAGATTCTCCACCCTCTCCCCATCAAATAATCGACGCCACACTATCCCCCCGCAACTCCATTGGTAGCGACCTGGAATTACTTCTCCTTGACCTATATGTAGGCCTAGCCCCTTTGCATGTTGACACTGGTAAACCCTCCTCCCTGACCCTGCTACTTTTTCCGTCATCCACTTTGAATGTTACCATTCGGAAGGGAAAGGCTCAACCCCGGACCAAGAAGAAATCACTCTCTGCTGCGGTACTGGATTCAAATTATGAATCAGGTAATTACAGGGAGGTTCCGGTCACACAGTCCGTTGACAGGGTTCTTAGAGCATTGGTGCCCTCCAATGTTGTATCATGATGTGTTTATTCTCATTGAATATAAGGGGTCTAGGGATTCGGGACAAATTTGTATCATTGAGGGAGTTTTTTATGGATCTAAAACCATCCTTGATCTTTATACAAGAAACAACACTACTTGTTGACCGATCTCTCTCATGTTTTCATGCCATATTCCCAACATGGAATATGGTGGCACGTGATGCTGTGGGTAGATCGGGTGGAGAGGTCGTGATATGGGATCCTCATCAAGCCACTCTGTAGGCACTTGGGTTTTTTGGTGGTATTATTCTGACAGGTTTTCTAAGAGGTCTCCAACATTGTGTACACCTTATAAACTTATATGCCCCTTACCATGAAATAATGAGCTTATGGAACCAAATGGAAGGCTGTGGAATTATGATGCTGGATAGGCTGATCATTGCTGGCGATTTTAATTGTTCACTACATGACGCGGAGATTTGGGGTGATAAAGGGTAGAGTGACCCTCTGGCAGGGTCCCTATGCAACATGTTTCTCTCTTCACATTTATGTGACATAAATTTGGAAAAAAATTTCCATACCTGGTATAATGGTAGGAGGGGATCATATAATTCATCGACAAAATAATTGATAGGTTTATGTTGAAGACTAATATCTTAACACAGATGGGGGAATTGAATTCCTAGGTTGAGGCTACCGCTTCTCTGACCACATGCCTATAACCCTAGAATGACAATTCGAAATAAATCCTAGTGGTGTACCCTTCAAATTTAACAGGGTCTGGTTGGAGGACCAGGAGTTCAATAATCTGGTATGAGGATACATGATGTCTCACAGTAGGGTAGTTTACACATCAGCTATGGAACACTTAACTAACACCCTCATAGGATTAAAATAGATTTTCGGTAAATGGGAAAAATTAAAAAAATCCCAACTGACTTATATGCTAAAAAATTTGCCAACGAAACATCCCCTGATCATGAAGGAATTGCAGGAGGGCATCTAATCCACTAATAAATGGAATAGGTTCAAAGAAATTGAAAATGAAAAAAGGAAGATTCTGCCAATTGTGGAACAGACTTGGAGATTGAAAAGTCGTGCCACATGGTTAAAGAAGGGTGAGAAAAACACTAAGTATTTTCACACTTCTGCTTCTGGTAGAAAAAATGCAAATGCTATCTGGCGCATTGATGTTGAGGGTGACTCTTTATTCACTACAGAGAAAATCCAGATTGAGGCGGTCAAATATTTTGAGGGCTTATTTTTGGCACGAAGGGAGTCAGTGTATGAGGAACAATTGTGGGTTGTTGAGGAATTTCTAGTCATGTTTGATGAGGGGTCAATACAGAATCTGGAGAATATTGTAAACACTACGGAGATTGTGACTCTATTAAAGCCCTTTAAGGCTAATAAGAGCCCGAGGCCAGAAGGGTGGACCCCAGAATTCTTTCTACATTACTCTGAGTATTTTATCAATGATATTACAGAAATGGTTGAGGAAACAAAAAGATCGGGTTTCATGAGCGGGGCTTTAAATTCCACATTTCTTACACTTATTCCGAAGAGAAAATATGTTAATAAATTTGATGAATTTAGATCTATTTCACTGTGCAACACCCTATACAAGGTAATATAGAAGACCATTTCTAAGAGAATGAAGATGGTTCTATCTAGGTTCATCACTCCAGAACAATCTAGTTTTTAAAAAAATAGAAGCATTCATGATGTTGTGGCATCGACTCAAGAAATAATTCACTCCGTACACACAAGGAAGCTGAAAGCTGGGGTGATGAATGTTGATCTCAATAAAGCCTATGATAGGGTTGACTAGAGCTTTCTAAGAATGGTGTTATATAAGATTAGCTTAGGTAAAACATCAGTAAACTGGATCATGGGGTGTGTTAGCACTACTTCCTTGGCTGTCATTATTAGTGGGGTGGCTTATAAGTTTTTCAAACCAGGTATAGGATTGTGCCAGGGTTGTGCCTTATCTCCTTTACTTTTTATATTGATTGTGGATTATTTTAAATTAAAATTAAACAAAGTGGTGGATGCAGGTACTATTAGAGGTATTAAGGTTACCCACAGGCGGGAGATTACTCATAATCTCTTTGTTGACAATGTTTTGATGTTTGGGATGCTTATTAAAAATGTATGGCTGGCCATTCATGAAATTTTAGCTATGTTTTTCATCACCTTTGGGATGATGGAAAATGAAGGAAAGTCTTGCCTATAACATACAGAGAAAGATAGGGAATTATATGAAGAGATAGGTAAGTTTTTCAATTTCAGGACTGAGAGATTAGACAAAGGATTCAATTACCTTGGTTTTCATATGAATCCAAACAATTACAGAGTGGATGACTGGTCATGGCTTCTGGAAAAAATACAATAGAAGGATCCACAGTTGGACTTTGATATGACTATCCAAAGGGGGAAGACTTATTCTTGCACAAGCAATACTACAACAATTCAATTTATACTGGGCACATTTATACTCTGTCCCAAAGAAAATCATTGATAAGATTAGGTCCATGGTGGCTAATTTAATCTGGAATGGGGGAAAGGATAAAGGAAACTATCATTTAGAAAAATGGGAGTTGATCTCGAAGCCAAAGGAGTGGGGGGGTTGGGGTATTTTGGATCTTAAGAATTTTGGAAAAGCACTCAAAATGAAATCACTATGGAGGGGTCTGAACTCCTCTGGAATCTGGAATGATATCATAAGGTTTAAGTATCTGAATGATACGGGAATGGAGGATTTATTTCTGAAGGGATGGAGAGTTGATAGAGCTGAATCTATTATTTGGAGAGGATTTAAGATGATTTGGAGCCAATTCTATGGAAATATTCAATGGTCATTTGGTTGTGGAGAGAAAATCCTTTTCGGCCACCCAGGCCTAGGGGGCACACTTCTTTCTCCTGTTACACAGAGCTGATTACACAACTAAATGGAAAAGGTATTTTATTCATGGGACAAGCCGTTAAGGATTATACATAGGGCATTCCGAGATGGAAAACGTCAGGAAAAATGGAAATAAAGGAGGCATTAAAAGCTGAGTGGGAAAACTATACTGAATTGCTGAGAAATATGGGTTTAAAAAATAAAATTTATGGCGATCAGGTGACATGGGGAGGAAAAATAAAAAAGGGGTAAATTATAGCTAATGAAAATTACAAGTTATTGTTCAAACAAAAACATGGACAAGATAGACAATGTTGGTTTGCAAAAGTATGGAAACTAAATACACAGATTAAGATGATTATCTTAACATGGTTGGTTTGGATGGAAAAGAACCTGACATGGACAAACCTACAAAATAAAGGAAAGATTGGTCTTGGTATTTGTAGATTATGTATGAATGAAAATGAGGATAATATGCACGTATTATACTCTTGTAATTTTGCACGAGACGTCCACATCGACATATGTAAAAATTTCAACCTACAATATATGGAACATGCAAACACTGAAGATACATCAAATGGTGGCTAAAGAAAGATAAGACACTCGGGAACATTCTTGTCTTATTTCACTGGTGTATATGGTGCTGCAGAAATAAATGGATGTTTAAGGAGGTGAACAGTAGCCCGGATAAAATTTGTTATAAGACCATTAATTTATGGGAGAAATTAAAAATACAAAAAAATCCCCCACCTGATTTATCAAAGAGAATGAGAACTTTTTTTAATCCATTACCTCGTTGGATTTTTTGATGGGGTGTCAAAACAATCGAGATGTGGTTGCGAGGCATGGTTGATGATTACCCCTAGATTCCATTACAAAATCCATTGGTACAGAGGATTGAGGACCAATATGAGAGCTGAAATATTGGCACTATGGGGACTTATGTGGTTCGCAACTCATTTATACCTGGAAAAATTATGGGGTTTTGGTGACTCACAGGTTCTCCTGGATCATCTCAACAAGGGGACCTCACTCAATCCTGGGTAACTCATTGCATGGTTGGACAGAATAAAAGAACTCAGAACAAAATTCTCCAACATAATCTTCAAGCATATCTATAGGGAAAAAAACACTCAGGCGGATAGATTATCCAAAAAAGGGCTACATGGAAACTTTGGGGAGATGCACTACGAGCTTACTAACTCTGCAGGAGCTAGCGCGAGAGGTATGGTAAAAATTTTCTGAAAGGACTAGATGGAGATGGAAAGATATTTTGATGATTTTTTATACTGGTTGAATGGAGAAAAGGAACTACACTAGAAAATTCTGAGACATGGTAGCTGGCATATGATGCAAGTAGTGAAACAGGGATAAAAAAGTTGGTACAAATGTAACATGATGTTATTGTACTGCACAACAAAATCTAGGTTTTTTTTTTTTTTTTTTATAATTATTGTGCAATATGCCAATATATGTATGGACAAGTGATTATGTTTAATTTGATATGATATATCTGGATGTAATATCCTTGAAATATTAGAATTTTTGCACTAGTACATAATATAAACCAGGCATTTTTTCCCACTGAAAATAAAAATAAAAATAACCTATGAACAGTAATTCAACGCAGTAGTAATGAATAATTTTTAAATTTTAAATTAAAACTGATAGATTCACCGTAATATATGAAAATTATTTATAATTTACATGTAAAACATTAAAAAAGGACATCGATTGATACAAAGAAAGTCAAGCAGAGACTGAAATTAGGGTTTCAAATGGCACCTGATGTAGTGTTAGACCAGAGAGTTCTTTAATCATAAGATTTTGATCTTTGGTTGCGAAAGGGTTATCGATGTTTTGGTCCATCCATTCTCTTAGCACATTCATGGAATCCAGAGGGAGATGAACTCTATGAACTTTTCTACTCTTTGTTGTTGTTGCAGTTTTTTTCTTCTTTTGCTTTGGTTTTGAAACGATTCTTTCTTTATGGACAATATGGACAAATTCAACATATGAATCATCTTTAGAGTTATTTCCCAATAGCGCTTCACAACACTTCAGATTGTCATAGTATTTTTCCTTCAACAACGTTAATTCGTTCATAGATTTGAACTAGAGATCACTAAATAAATTTGAACTGAAAGAATTCCTTTCAATCGTAGGAAAGATGAAATCCTCATGTCTCCATTTTTCCCAGTGCTGGAATGGGCCATCTCATCCCTTCTGTCGAGTTCGCCAAGCACCTCGCCGCAGGCTTACTCTAAGCGCATAGTGGCTTGCCAAGGTTTCGACATCCGCTTCATCCAGCTCCCTCACATCGAAATCGAAGAAGAAGAGGCACAAAACATGAAGGTAGAAACTTTGGTATCAAAGCTTTTGGAGAAATCGAAAGGATTTGTAGACATTTATTCTAATTTCATGTGCACACTGCAATTGTTTGGAGGACCTAAAACGATTTTCTTATTTTAACTTATTAATAACAATATTCAATCCCAAGGTAGGTATTATTTCAATTGTTTAACATCAAGATCAATGGTACACAATGGTAGAAGTGGCAGTTGAGGATAGTTGTTTTCAAAGAGGGACGCTCTACAAAGTAATTATTATTCAATATTATTTTAAAAAATGGACTATAATTTTTAGAGTCTCTTATTGTAGTTTTTGTGCCATATGATAACCATCTCAACGTTTTTGGCCATCCAGATATAATTAAAATATTTATTCCATGATTTTTAAATATTCGTGCAACTATTAACATTCATAGGAAAACCACTTAAAATTAAAATCTTCACGTAAATTACTGCCCACAATACTTTAAGCAAGTATTTGCATAAAAAAATAGTAAGGAAAAAGATGGAAATACATATATTATTTATGTTTAACATGTAGGAGTAAAAGTATAAATGTGCAAACTTAGTAGTGAATACCACCAACCAAAAAATTATGGAAGTACCGAGTCAATTAAAGAATGAAGACTTTTCATGTTTGAATATAAAAGAAATTTTTTTTTATATAATGGTTTTAATGATATAAAAAATAATAATATTTTCTTCATATATTTAAAACAAAATAATTTTCCTCTAAACAAATAAATTCAGCATGTATACTACATGGCTCACTAAGGCAAGTGCATTCAACAACCCTCACTTTACAATTTTAGAATCTAAATGATTTCCCTAATAGTTTGGATCCAAATTTTGTTTTTGGTTTTGTACTTCTATT
Source organism: Pinus albicaulis (assembly GCA_034641835.2). Classification (NCBI taxonomy): domain Eukaryota; kingdom Viridiplantae; phylum Streptophyta; class Pinopsida; order Pinales; family Pinaceae; genus Pinus; species Pinus albicaulis. Next base: position 310,152 of record JAXQQM020088107.1, read on the forward strand.
TTCGACTGTTAAATTGCAGTTAGTGCCATTATCACTACAAAATATCATATTCTTCATTGACAGTAAATATCATATTATAGCATTTGATGTGTTATTTTAATTTTTCAATGTTTATTTGTATGAAAGGGAGTTTCCATATTTTCTATTCCTTGATGTAAGCCAACAAATTGGAAATCAAACTCAACCGTATATTAAGAATTGATCTCAAAGAATGATGTACAATGTGTACATATAAATACATAAAGAAACCATTGATTCTGTTTCTGGGTCTTCTTGGACTCTAATAACCACTCACCATAACATAAATTACCTAATCCCAAGGATTAGTTGTATAACATTCCCCCATTAATTCGAAGAGATGTATCAAAGTCGAAGGATGAGATTTAAAAATACATAAATGCATCTCAGTAAAGAGATGAATATCTCTCATAAATGGTTTTTAAAGATGACCACAAACCAATTATGGTGGTTTTTAAAGAAAACCACAAACGATACCCACGCCTCGAACCTTCATAGAAGTTCTCGGATCAATAAAAAATGTTAACTCTGGAACCATCAATGTAGTTCCTTGAACAATTTGAAATCTGGAAGTGCTCATTCAACAAAAAATAAATACTCTCTGGCTACAACTCTAGCTCTAACTGGTATAGTTGATGGCTCACGCTCACTTATGGATCCCTAACTGAGGCTCGCTTGAAAAATCTTTGAACCTGTAGTATACCATCGCAAATCTACCAATTCCCCCCTTGTCGGATATGAGGTGAGAAGATGAAGTATTATTCGTCGCTCCAAGGCTAGTCAGTACTCTCGAATATATCCTGCGGTATGACCTGTAAATCTTTTTTGATGCTTTGAATCAATCCAAAGAAGCAACCCATCCAAAATTAAGTTTATCTCTTGCAACAATCTTCTTTATGGAATATTTTTTTGAATGGTAATTGTGCTTTCAACAATGCTCACGTGCGTGAAAATAAAAATAATGATCTTTCACATATCCAAGTCTATCACAATGTTGGCATCGATCAATTTTTTTTCGGAACAACACCATCCAAAAATACAATGCTACGAAATTTTTTAGGTTTAGAAAAAATAGGCATTTGAAAAGATACATCCAAGATATCTTTGTCATATCCCAAACCAGTTTTGTTTTCATTGTGTACAATTTCTTCCCACTATATTCTAATGTTTTGGGAACAATACGTTTCACAGCTATATGCAAATGACTCTTGCCTACCCTTGCTTGAACATTACTTCCCACTACATCCAAATTTTCTTTTGAAGTGGCTTCATTACTCTTTGATTGCTTTTTAGGATCATCTCATTGTACTCTAGACTCAATCTAGAGAAATTCAACTATCTCTAATGCTTCATGTAAACATATTTTGATATCTACAAGACTTACTTTGCTGACATTTATAGTTTCATCAATAGTAGAACTAATTAGATTGTTTAATATTTCTAATACATTTTTAATTTGATCCATTTTACTCAATCTCAGATGTTGGGATCCACTGAAAATTCACATGTTTTACAAATTAAGTTCAGCTTTAACAATTTGACTTATAAAAATCACAAATCACAATGTGTAACATACAACTTCAAAACTTTCCCTGGGTAGAAAAGACACTTTGTAGTTCAATATGCAATCTACTAGGAGAAACAATACCAATGAGCCATAAAAAATATGTGCACTATAAATTATTTACTCCAACCCACTTTTGAATATGTCAATTTTCTTATCCCTCCAACAAAATTCTTTGACAATATAATGTCAAAGTTTTTCATGCTACAAATAAACTAACTCTAAAGTTTATTTATAAAATAAAACTTCCTTAAATATTGGTGCCAAATTTTTAATAATAAACCTTTATAATCCCAACTCCAAATGTGTAACTAACTCCACCAAACATACCCGACCTTTAAAGAAAATTCCTATAATTTTAAAATGGAAAATTTATCAACCTTTTCATCACTTGAATTAAAAGGGCTAAAATCCAAAAAGGAAAATATGGGCTTCATATTCAATTAGTATGAGAAATCGTCTCAATGAATTAATGTATTCAATAAAATTAATCTTCAAACTTCCAAATAACACCTTGACATTCCAACTTTGTTGGAGAAACAACCTCACTGCGACAGGGAAAATTTCCATGCGTATTTTCTTTTCCTTCAGTCTCTTGGAGTCTCCGCTACAACGACCTTGGCTGGAATTTATAGACAGTTAGCTCCTTATCCCAAAAAAAAATTGATTCTTACTATGTGATAGTGGTCAAGAAGTCACATCATCGTTGAAGTGTGGTCGACTATTGATGAAGTTACAGTGCTGCCATTTGACGCCCACTTAATGCCCTATCAACTCTCATGTGTAGGTAATTCCCACTTTATCGGATTTTAACTTTAAAAATCATTGTATAATACTCAACTAATTGAAAATGAATCAAATAAAAAAAATAGGGATAGTTTCACTGCCCTTTCTTTCCTCCAATCAATATGGAGCGGGGCTTTTTTTAGTTTGAATTCTTGTTGGGTTTTTCACCAATGAGACTAGACCAGAAAAAAAAATTCACACTTACTCCTTTACCCATTTAGGACATGCTACTCTTTTCGATACCCATTTTCATTTTTGGTACTTCTGAACAACTTGTTCTTGCTTTTGTTGTTGCCTAGTATTTGACGCATTCCAATTGACACCAAACTATGCCACATACTCTTGTGTGGAATGAGATGAACGTCAAGCGATGAAAAGATCAAACAAAACTTATAGACAAGTACATGCGGGATTTCAATGATCAGAAAGATACCATGACATTCAAATAAAAAATGAATCCCGCTCCATTATATCAATCATCTGTTGCATTTTGGTTTGTGATGCAAGGGCATTAGACACTAGCTAGAAATGTAGGAGGTTTTGTCCACATGTTGTGGCTAGGAGGGTTTGAAATAATCTAAATTGTAACATCTAGGTGTCAATACCTCAACTGAATGTATCATTTAGAGTAGTCAGAGTTGTAGAAGTCGAATAGTTCAGTTAGTCCATCTGTCATGTTTCAGTTAGTTGAATAATTGTAATTAGGCTTTTTATTTTCTAAACGGTCCTCACAGAGGAACCGAAGAGACACATTTTAATGTATATAAATTGTATCCCTCGGATGTATTAGGAAGAGAAGAGACGAGAAGAGGGGAGAGTTTTTTGCAATAAAATTTGTGTGTTAGCAATTGCTTCCAGTTAAAGAATTTCTGTGCTCATTGGCCATCGTTTGTGATGCAAGGGCATTAGACACTAGCTAGAAATGTAGGAGGTTTTGTCCACATGTTGTGGCTAGGAGGGTTTGAAATAATCTAAATTGTAACATCTAGGTGTCAATACCTCAACTGAATGTATCATTTAGAGTAGTCAGAGTTGTAGAAGTCGAATAGTTCAGTTAGTCCATCTGTCATGTTTCAGTTAGTTGAATAATTGTAATTAGGCTTTTTATTTTCTAAACGGTCCTCACAGAGGAACCGAAGAGACACATTTTAATGTATATAAATTGTATCCCTCGGATGTATTAGGAAGAGAAGAGACGAGAAGAGGGGAGAGTTTTTTGCAATAAAATTTGTGTGTTAGCAATTGCTTCCAGTTAAAGAATTTCTGTGCTCATTGGCCATCGAATTGTCTCGAATCCTTATTTGTGAAGAAATTTTTTAATTGTGAGGTGATTGAACTCGATGCATATATATATAATTACTGAGTTTAACTATTGTATAGCTTCCGCATCCCTCTGTCTATTTTTTCTTTCAGAATTATCCGAACAAACCCTATTGAATTAACTCCACCCGCAGGCGAGGTCTGTGTAGAGGAACTGTGGTCGTGAACACTGTTTAAATAGTAGAATTCCTGCTTAATAAAGAGACAAATTTTTTTTGCTATCGAAACCCTGGCCTGAGGTTAGACGTGAGTTAATAAATAAGAGGATAGCGTAACCTAGCTGGAACTTGGTCAACACTATTCCAAACCCGAAAGTGGATTTGCGAAACCCGCCTGCCATATCGCACCGCCTTTCGGAGATAAGTGGTATTCTCCAATTGTGAGTGATTCCATAGAACAGTCGACACGTGGCGTTGGAAAAGTTCCAAAACCGTCTTTTCCTATTTCCATTGCGCATTAACGATCGACCAAGGAGGTCGCGCGATATTGTCGAGCGCCGTCGATCTTGAGGGGAGACATCAGACGGTGGTCGCATGAGGAAGATGCGCGAAGGTTAACTAAGGTACGACACATGAATTTGATTGGAATATTGATATATATGTGGGCCCGGGGCTGAAGGGCTATTACAAGTCATTCGTTCAAAAAGTACTGAGCTATTAATTTAATGTTTTTAAGGGTTAAACCTTGATCATAAGGTCTGGCGAAGAATATAAATTTCGGGGATATAATAAAATTAAAGGGTTGTTGATAATGTTATTTATCAAATTCCACGAATTTGATAAATAAAATTTCGAGAAAAGTAAGAAGGCCACGTGGAGGTAAACTAAGGAAAGGCTGACAAAGCGACTACAGTAGACCATCTCTCCTTAGGGGCCGAATTTCAGTTTTGTTGCAGTCATCTGTGGTATAAGAGCATTTTTGAGTTGTTTTTGCTAAAGAGATGACATGGAAATCCAAGTTGGTAGAGGTGCTGGCAGAAAGAGACCTGTTTCCAACACAGAGGTGTTGGGGATGTTGCAGAGGGTCGAGGCCAGAATGGATGTCATAGAGCGAAGACAGCCCAGAGATCCTGAAGACATCAGCAAACCTGAAACAGAAGAAGCAAAAGAGAATGTTGAAATTCCTCCTGACATGAGGCTCCTCAGAACTGTTCTGGGGTCTGCAGTTAAGCCCAGGATTGAAATATCAAATTTTGCAGGAGGATTGAATCCAGAGGAGCTGGTGGACTGGATAAATGAAATGAACAAGTGCTTTGACTATGAAGAAATAAGCGAAGATAAAAAGGTCAAGTTTGCAGTGACAAAGCTGAAAGGACATGCTGCACTTTGGTGGGATGGAGTGCAGGTAGAAAGGAGGAGAGTTGGCAAGCAACCTATCAAGAGCTAGACCAGAATGATGGCTAAATTAAAAGGTAAATTCTTGCCTAGTGATTATCAGCTGACATTGTTTAGGCAATTGCAAAACCTGAGATAGAGTTTTCTGACAGTAAAGGAATACACAAAGGAATTCTACAGAGTGAGCATAAGAGCTGGGAAATTTCAGGACATACCAGAGAAGACTGCCAGATATGTGAATGGTCTCAAGCTAGAGATCCAAGATGAGATTGGTCTTCTGTATCCTAAGACAGAGGAGGAGGCCTACCAGATGGTCTTGAAAGCAGAGGAGAAACTCCTGAGGAAACAGTCTGCCAAGAAGAGAGGTACTTTTCGTGGAAAGGGAAGTCAGGGTGGTAGAGGAAAGCCTACTACACCCAGGGATGGAGCTAACAGTAGCTCACCTTAGAATGCATCTACAGAGGATGATGCAAGGGGCATAAGCGGTTATTACAGAGTAAAAGGAAGAGGAGGCAGAGACAGAGGCAGAGGTAGAGAGTTGAGGTGCTATAGGTGTCAGCAAGTAGGACATAAGCACTATGAGTGTCCAGAGAATGTGGGTGCTGGTCTAAGAAATGTTGTTGTTGCCCAAGCTAGAGAAGAAGTAGAAATTGAAGAAGAAATTCTACCAGAGAGGGGAGAGTCCTTGGTGGTTAACAAGGTCCTATTGAAGCAAACCAAAGAGGTCACTGAGCTTGCACAAAGGAAGAATTTGTTTAGGAGCATATGCAAAGTCCAAGGGAAATGCTGCTAGCTAGTCATTGATAGTGGCAAAACAGACAATCTGGTTTCCACTGAGGTGATAGAGAAGTTGAAGTTGAAGACAAGGGAGCATCCAACTCCCTACAGGGTGTCCTGGCTGCACAAAGGGCACCAGCTGGTTGTAAAAGAACAATGTGAGATAGAGCTGCAAATGGGAAAATACAAAGATAAGGTCCTGTGTGATGTAATGCCCATGGATGTGTGTCATATACTGCTGGGTATACCTTGGAAGTTTGACATAGCAGCAGTGCATGATGGCAAGAAGAACACTTACAAGTTCTTAAAATATGGGGTACATCATACATTGATACCCATGGAAGAAGGAGAGCCATCCAGCAGAGTGATTGATCCAAAGACCTTGTTGCTAAGCGGGAAGGAATATCTGCTGCAGATAGAAGAAGAAGAGGTATTTTTGCTTTAGTTTGCAAACCTAAAGTATTTCTTACTTCTACAAATATTTCTGATTGTCCAATAGAAATCCAATAAATGTTAGACAATTATTGTGACATTATTGTGGTGATTTACCTGATGAGCTGCCACCTGTGAGAAAGATCAGCCATCAAATAGATTTTATCCCTGGTTCAAATATGCCAAATAAGGCAGCCTACAGAATGAATCCCACAGAAAATTAGGAAATCAGGAGACAAGTACAGGAATTGGTGGATAAGGGGTTGATCAGAGAAAGTTTGAGTCCATGTGCAGTACCAGCAGTATTGAGCCCAAAGAAAGATGGAGGCTGGAGGATGTGTACTGATTCCAGAGCAATCAATAAGATCACAATCAGGTACAGATTCCCTTTGCCCAGAGTTGAGGATTTGATGGACTATTTGAGTGGTGCTAAATATTTCTCAAAGATAGATTTGAAAAGTGGATACCATCAGATTAGAGTAAGAGAGGGTGATGAGTGGAAAAATGCCTTTAAAACAAATGAAGGACTGTATGAATGGATGGTAATGCCTTTTGGGTTGTCAAATGCACCTAGCACTTTCATGAGACTTATGAATGAAGTATTGAAAGAATTCATTGGTAAATTTGTGATAGTATATTTGGATGATATATTAGTTTTCAGCAGAACTAAAGAAGAACATTTAAGGCATCTTAATCATGTCTTGAAAAAGTTGCACCAAGAGAAACTGCTAATAAAATTAAAGAAATGCTCATTCATGAAAGAAGAGTTGGTGTATTTGGGGTTTGTTGTTTCTGCAGAAGGATTGAAGATGGACCCAGAAAAGGTTAAGGAAATTGTGGAGTGGCCTTCACCCAGGAATGTTTTTGAGGTAAGAAGTTTCCATGGACTTGCTAGTTTTTACATAAAATTTATAAGAAACTTCAATAAGATCAATACACCCATAATTGAGACAATAAAGAAGAGCAAACATCCATTTAAGTAAGCAAAAGATAACTGAGAAGCCTGTTTTGATTTTGCCTGATTTTACTAAACCATTTCAAGTAAAGTGTGATGCCAGTGGGGAGGCCATTGGAGCTGTGTTGAGTTAGGATGATAGGCTTGTAGCCTATTTCAGTGAGAAGCTAAATGACACCAGAAGAAAGTATTCCTCTTATGAGAAGGAATTCTATGCAATTGTTCAGGCATTGAAAAAGTGGAGACATTATTTGATGTCCAGGGAATTTGTATTATATTCTGACAATCATGCTTTGCAACATATTGTACAGTAGCCCAAGTTGAAGCATAAGCATGCCAAATGGGTTGAGTATCTCTAAGGTTTTAATTTTTTTTTGAAACATATAAGTGGCCAAGCAAATAAAGTATCTGATGCTTTGAGTAGGAGGCACATGCTTGTTCAAGAAGCTAATTTTGAAGTTGTAGGGTTTGATTTTCTCAAAGAATTGTATAAAACAGATTCAGATTTTAAGGAAGCATTTGAGGCATGTAGTAATCCTGTTTTAACAGATAGAAGCCAATGGCTGGATTATTTCTTGCAGGAGGACTTGTTATTTAGAAGAAGCCAACTGTGTGTACCAAAATGTTCCATGAGAGAAAATTTGATCAAGGAGAAGCATAGTGGTGGACTTGCTGGACACTTTGATACTGATAAAACTTATGAGCAGCTGAGTCACTTCTATTACTGGCCCAGGATGAGAACATAAGTGGATAATTTCATGAAGAATTGCAAAATCTGTCAATATGATAAAGGAAGGAGCCAGAATGCAAGATTGTACACTCCCTTGCCTATTCTGGATAGGCCTTGCGACATGGTGAGTATGGATTTTGTTCTAGGATTGCCCAAGACTCAGAGAGGGAATGATGCAGTCTTTTTTTTGGTGGACAAATTCTCCAAAATGGCACATTTTATTCCATGCTATAAAACTAGTGATGCCACCCATGTTGCTAACTTGTTTTTCCAAGAAGTTGTTATATTGCATGGGTTGCCCAAGAGTATTGTTTCAGACAGAGACACCAGATTTGTGGGTCATTTTTGGAGGACACTGTGGAATAAAATTGGTACCAAATTGAGTTTCAGCTCAGCTTATCATCCCCAGACTAATGGAAAAACTGAGGTAGTGAATAGGAGTCTGGGAAATTTGTTGAGAAGACTTGCAGGAGAGCATCCCAAGCAGTGGGATCATATTTTTCCCCAGGCAGAGTATGCATATAATGACTCACCAAACAAGAGCACAAGGTGGAGTCCATTCCATATTGTTTATGGAATGCACCCCAGAGGAATATCAGAGTTAAGAAATCTGGGAAGGGCAGAGCTAAGGAGTGCAGATGGTGAGGAATTTGCTTCAAAGATCCAGGCCATACATGAACAAGTGAAACAGAAACTACAAGGCAGAAACATCAAATACAAGGGCAGAGCAGACTTGAGCAAAAAAGAAGTCCATTTTGAAGTAGGAGATCTAGTTTTGGCACACTTGAGAAAGGAGAGATTCCCAAAGAAGCAGTATAACAAATTGAAGTTCAAAAAGATTGGGCCATGCAAGATACTTAGAAAGTTTTATGTAAATGCTTATGAGATTGAATTACCTCCTGATGTTGGAATATCTCCCATTTTTAATGTTGCATATTTGTACAAGTATGAAGATGATGGTGCAGAAGAAAGATCAGCAGACAAGGGACAGATTGAGTGGAAAGAGCAGCTACCTCCAGCACAACCATTGCAACCAGAGAAAATATTGGACAAAAGAGTGTTCAAGAAGACTAGAGGACAAGAGTACTTTCAGTACTTGACCAAATGGAAGGATAAGCCAGAGGAAGATGCCACTTGGATGACTGAAAGAATGTTGTAGAAGATAGGCAGATCAGTGGAAGATCTCATGGACAGGAGCCCATCAAGAAAATTGCCCTCGGGAGTCTGATGCAAGGGCATTAGACACTAGCCAGCAATGTAGGAGGTTTTGTCCACATGTTGTGGCTGGGAGGGTTCGAAATCATCTAAATTGTAACAGCTAGGTGTCAATACCTCAGCTGATTGTATCATTTAGATTAGTCAGAGTTGTAGAAGTCGAATAGTTCAGTTAGTCCATCTGTCATGTTTCAGTTAGTCGAATCATTGTAATTAGGCTTTTGATTTTCTAAAACGGTCCTCACAGAGGAACCGAAGAGACGCATTGTAATGTGCATAATTTGTATTCCTCAGATGTATTGGGGGGAGAGAAGAGAAGAGAGGAGAGTTTTCTGCAATAAAATATGTGTGTTAGCAATTGCTTCCAGTTAAAGAATTTTTGTGCTCATAGGCCATCGAATTGTCTTGAATCCTTATTTGTGAAGAAATTGTTTAATTGTGAGGCGATTGAACTCTGTGCAGATATAATTATTGAGTTGAAATATTGTATGGATTCTGCATCCCTTTGTTTATTGTTTCTCTCAAAATTATTCGGACGAACCCTGTTGAGATAATCCCACCCGCAGGCGAGGTCTGTGTAGAGAAACCGTGATCGTGAACACTGTTTAAATAGTAGAATTCCCGCTTAATAAAGAGATAGAATTGTTTTACTATCAGAACCTGAGCCGAGGTTAGACGTGAGTTAATACATAAGAGGATAACGTAACCTGGCTTGAACCCTGGCCAATGCTATTTCAAAACCGGAAGTGGATTTGTGAAACTCGCTTGCCCATATCGCACCGCTTTTGCGGAGTAAGCGGTACTCTCCAATCGCGAGCAATTCCATAGAACCGTCAACACGTGGCAAAGGTGGACCCACGAAAATCGCCATCATTGCGCACCATCGCACGTTAAATATCGACCAAGGAGGCCGCACGATATTGTTGAGCGCCGTCGATCTCGAGGGGAGCCATCAGACGGTGGTCGTATGAGGAATATGCGCGAAAGATAACCAGGTACGGTGCGTGAATTTGATTGGACTATTGATATATATGTGGGCCTAGGGCCGAAGGGCTATTACAAGCCATTTGTTCAAAAAGTACTGGGCTATTAATACAAAGTTCCGATGGGTGACAACCCTATTATAAGGTCTGGCGGAGAATATAAAATTCGGGGATATAATAAAATTCAAGGGTTGTTACTAATGTTATTTATCAAATTCCACGAATTTGATAAATAAAATTCCGAGGAAAAGAAAGGAGGCTACGTGGAGGTAAACTAAGTCAATGATCTGGAAATGCTGACAGAGCGACTACAGTAGCTCAGCTCTCCTTAGGGGCGACTTTCAGTTTTGTTGCCGTCAAAACACCTTCCTGGTGTAAACA